>CANXME010000584.1:957500-1395000 GCA_948144175.1 Closterium sp. NIES-65
GCTGAAGGACCTGCTGCACCATGTGTGACTGAGTCAGGGTAATGGTGCGGCGTGCTCAGTCCCGGGTGATCTGCAAGCCAAGGTAGCTGCGCAGTTCACCCAGGTCTGTGCACGTGTGTCTCTTCTACAGCTCGGACTTCACGTGGGCGAGTCCAGCAGTGTCAGCTGTGGCAAAGACCAAGTCTTCAACGTACACGAGGATGTAGAACGGCGGCAAAGAAGTGTCGGTGCGCAGAAACAGCGACGGGTCGGCAGTAGAGGGAGCAAACCCAAGAGCCGCAAGTGTAGTCCTCAGTGTGTCGTGCCACTCACGCGGTGCCTAGTGGAGACCGTAGATTGGCCGCCGGAGGCTCCACTGGGTACCAGGAGGGAAAGACCCAGTGAAGCCAGGTGGGCGGCGCAGCCAGATCTCCTCGTGCAGGCTGCCCTGCAGGAAAGCTGTGCTGAAGTCAAGAGAGTGAAGCTCGTAGTCACGGTGAGCAGCTATGTGCAGCAGTACCCGAAGAGTGGTCATCTTTGGGGTGGGAGAGAAGGTCTGAAAGTAGTCAACTCCCTGCCGCTGACTGAAGCCACGAGCCACGTAACGCGCCTTGAAGACAGGCGGAGAACCCGGCGGCCGCTTCACCCTGAAAATTCACATGCCACTGACGATGTTCGCCCCAGGCGGGGGAACCTCGTCAACGTAGGTGCTTGTGGACTTCCAGGAAGCCATCTCTGCGTCCATAGCTGCCTGCCACTGAGAGGAGTAGGGACCCTCTATCGCCTCCGCGTAAGAGCGCGGAGTCGGGATGTCAAGTGCATCCGGGTCTCCCTCAGGGGTAAGCAGTACGGACACGAGATGAGGTGAAGCAGCAGCTAGACACTGGAACTCCTCCTGCCTGTCCTCAAGGACGTCCGTGCCGAGGGCACACTCACCCCCGACGGACGGAGGACAGACAGACTCAGACTCAGCAACAAGACTGGCTGCGTAGTCTAGGCGACAGCGAGCAGCAAAGTCGACGAGCTCAGCAACTAGGGCAGACGCAGCAGTGGACTCAAAGGAAGGGTTAGTAACAATAGTAGCAAGGAGACTCGTGACAGTAGGACTGGCAGCACGAAGAGAGTCCGACTCCGGGTCGGCAACAGCTGGAAGAGAAGTGTGAGGATCTAGGATCGAGTTCAGAAAAGAGAATGAGAATTGAGTCGAATTGAATTGAATTGAATGTCCACCTGGGTACAACATGATGCTATATATAGGCTCGACACAAGGCCCCGTAACCAGGTGTTACGCGAAGGTTCCGCGGGTCGCGAAGCGTCCCGAAAAGATCCTTACCAAATTCGGTAGAAGGCAATTCGGTGGCAACCGAAAAGCCAGAATTCGGTGCACGCAACCTAGCTCGGTGCTATAACTATAATAAAATATAGGAAAGCACCTAGCCTAGGAAATCAAACAATTCATGCATGCATATGATTATCCTATGCTAGAAATAGCATGATAAAGTAGAGGCAAGCAAGCATAGCTGGCATAAGCCGTCGTACTCTCACACGTCCCCCCCTCAAAGCTGGGTGGCGTGAGATACACCCTGCTTGACAAGATAGTCCTTGAGAGCACGGCGTGCGTTGCCCATATCAGCTTCTGCAACCCAACTGTCCTCAGTGGGGTCGTATCCCTTCCAGCGTATCAGGAACTCGAGAGTCTTGCCACCGAGGCGCCGATGAGAGAGAACGCGCTCGATCTCGTACTCGGGTTCATCCTGTATGAGAACAGGTGGTGGTGGCGGTAGTTGCCGTCCCTGGAACTATTGGTTGGGGTCCTTGTAGGGCTTCATTAGCTGGACATGGAAAGCGTTGTGAAGCTTCCATGTATCTGGTAAGCGCAAGCGGAATGTAACTGGTGTCACCTGTGCCTCAACAGGAAAAGGACCACAGAAGCGAGGCCGGAGTTTGGATGGAAGGTGAGACAGGTTCAAGTTGCGCGTGTCAAGAAGCACATGATCTCCGACTGCTACAGAGTGATCACGTCGCTGACGATCGGCATACTGCTTCTGGGAGTTTTGCATCGCGGTGAGACGTCGCTGAGTCTTCTCCCATAGCTGCTGCATGGTGGTGACGAAGTTATGTGCGGCTTGGACGTGTGCCGGTGTAGTTGGCTGCTGTGGTGTGAGTGGTTCCCGTCCGTAACATAGGAAGAAAGGAGTTTTCCCTGTGGCCGCATGTGATGCGTTGTTGTAAGCGAACTCTAGGGTTGGTAACTGTGTGTCCCAGTGGCTGACGTCGTCCTTGCAAGCTGAGCGCAGTAACTGTTCAACCACTTGATTGAGTCGCTCTGTCTGTCCGTCAGTCTGGGGGTGGTATGCTGAAGACATTGCAAGCTTTGTCCCCAACAGTCCCATGAGCTCCTTCCAGAACTTACTCATGAATTTGGGGTCTCTGTCTGAGATGAGTGTCGCGGGGATGCCGTGGATGGTGATGATGCGGTCGAAGAAGAGTCGAGCAGTTGCTTCAGCTGTAGTTGTGGCGTTGGTCGGTATGAAGTGACCCATTTTGGAGAACTTATCGATCACCACGAGGATGGAATCATGTCCCCGTGAGGTCGAAGGAAGCCCTGTGATGAAGTCGAGGCTAACGACCTGCCATGGCTGCTCCGGTACGGGTAGAGGCTGAAATTGTCAGAGGTCCACTGGTGATCCCCGATCGATCCTAGGGAAGGGTTACAGGCACATTTGCCTGGGGGGTTATGGGCGCACTGACCCGCTACTGAAACAAGCCCTTTTATCCCAATGGTCTAGTGGTTGGGATTCTGAGATGGTATCAGAGCGAAGGTCTCGGGTTCGAATCCCGGTGTATGCACTTCGGGCATCCCAGTGCGGGGGGGTGTCAGAGGTCCACTGGTGATCCCCGATCGATCCTAGGGAAGGGTTACAGGCACATTTGCCTGGGGGGTTATGGGCGCACTGACCCGCTACTGAAACAATCCCTTTTATCCCAATGGTCTAGTGGTTGGGATTCTGAGAGAAATAACCCTGCTTTTTTCTGCTTGCTGCTCTTCATCCGCTGGCACATGTCGCAAGAGGTGACGAACTGCTGCACGTCTGCTGCCATCCCGGGCCAGTAGTAATACTTCGCTATCCCTGCTAACGTCTTGTTGCTCCCGAAATGTCCCGCGTAAGGTACGTCGTGAAACTTCTCCAATAGGATCTGCCGTAGCGGGGCGTAATTCGGTACCCAAATCTTTCCTGAACCCTTCATTACAGCTAAGTCTTCCTCCCACTATAATAGCTTCTTGGTCTGTGCTTTAGCAATCTCTGCGTCCACGGAGTACCCATGTTGGAATAGACCCTTGAGCAGAGGGTTCATCCCATCGAGCTGGATGCCTGCTACATGTCCGGGGCGGCTCAACGCGTCTGCCTTGTTGTGTAGCCCGGGCTTGTAGACGATGTCGTAGTGGAAGTGAGTTTCCAGGAAGTCCACCCACCGCACCTGTCGTCGTGAGAGTGTCGGCTGTGACTTCAGGTATTTAAGACTGCAGTGGTCAGTATAGGCTGTAGTCTTGGCTCCCTCTAGGTTACACCTCCACGCCTTGAAGGCTATGACTATCGCTAATGCTTCCTTGTCGTGAATGGGGTAGTTTAGTTCTGCTCCGTGTAGCTTCTTACTGAGGTAGGCGATGGGCTGCAAACCGCGTCCGTGATCCTGCATCAGTACTGCTCCGACTGCTTGGTCACTAGCGTCTGCTTCCACCACGTAGTCCTTGTCTGGATCCGGCAAGATGAGTACTGGCGCTGTAGTCAGTGCTGTCTGTAGCTGCTCCATGGCTTGCTGATGAAGGGTATCCCATTTGTAGGGCGTATCCTTTTTCAGTAGGTCGGTCAGTGGCGCTGCTATCTTAGCGTACTGCGGCACGAACCTGTTGTAGTAGTTGGCGAAGCCTAGGAACTGCTGTAACTCCTTCACGTTCTCTGGTACTTTCCACTTCTTGACGGCTTCGATCTTCCGTGGGTCCACGTGTACGCCCTCGGCACTCACCATGTGCCCGAGAAACTGCACCTTCTTCAGGGCGAAGTCGCTCTTTGACAACTTCACGTAGAACTTGTTTTTCCGCAGGATCTCGAACACCTTCCGCAGATGCTCCACGTGCTCCTTCATGTTCTTGGAGTAGATGAGAATGTCGTCCAGGTACACCACCACGCATTCGTCCAGCAGGGGTCGTAAGATGTGATTCATCTCCGCCTGAAACGTTGCTTGTGCGTTGCAGAGTCCGAACGGCATCACCAAGTATTCGTAGGAGCCGTATCTGGTACGGAACGCTGTCTTGTGGACGGAGTTGTCTGCCATCTTGATCTGCTAGTAGCCTGATCGTAGGTCCACTTTCGAAAATACTGTTGCTCCACGCAGTTGATCGAGTAGGTCGTCTATGCGCGGTATGGGATATTTGTTTCTGACTGTCTGTTTGTTCAGTGCGCGGTAGTCGATGCACATCCGTAGACTGCCGTCTGGTTTTGGAGTGAAGAGAACTGGTGCGCCGTAGGGAGAGGTGGATGGGCGGATCAGTTGTCTGTCCAGTAGATACTCTATCTGTTTTTTCATGTGTGTCAGTTCAGTCGGACTCAGTCGGTATGGTGCACGTGAGACGGGTTTCGCACCTGGTTCCTCCACGATCTCGTGCTCGTGGGTGCGTGCTGGAGGTACGCCCGCAGGTAGGTCGTCGGGCATTATATCCTTGCACTGCTCTAAGATCTCTTTCACTGCTGCAGGTAGCTCGGAACTCGGCTTCTCCTCCTCTGCTGCTGCCATAACCAGTGCTAGGTAGCCCGTGTTACTCTTGTTCACCGTCTGTTCGAACCGTGCCAGTGTTGTTTCAGGTACGTCCCCTGTATCCGTCCAGCTTCGCAGCTCCACTCGTTTCCCGTTGTTGTAGATGCACAACTTGCTGTTGACCCAATCGATCTCGGGGTTGAACCGCTTCAGGAAATCTTGCCCCAAGATAAAATCTAATCCTTTGATGTTGGTGACTGGTAGCTTCGGCTTCCACCTCAACGCACCTATATGCAGTTGCAGTGATGCTTCGCCGTGGATAGGAAGCTTCGTACCGTCCACCATGGTTGCTGAAAACTGGGTCTCTTCCGCCTTCTCTCCAATTTTCTCCAATGCTCCGCGGTCACACACCGAGTGAGATGCACCTCTGTCCACCAGTGCCTGGAGGCGTCGCCCATTGCATAACACCTCGAGGAGTAGTGGTTTCTACTGTGCTGAGTAGCCAAAGAGGGTCTTGTTAATAGGATCATAGGGTACATCAAACTTAATACCTTCCCTTTTTCCTATACCTGACTCAGCGTTTTCCAACTTCACCTGGGGGGTAGGAGGATTTTTCCGAGGCTTGTATAATTTTTCCTGAGCCTGGATGTCTCCTCTAAGCCTTGGCAGCTGTGTAGGCTTCACCTGTGGGCGACGGGGAGCCTTAACACTGTGCTGCGGGGAGAGAATATTAACTCCACGGAACGCACGACCCTTTTCTACGCTCCGTAGTACTTTGCCCAACTTCTCAGGTACCTGAATAATTTCTAAAGGCTTTTTCTTGGCCTCTAGACCTCCCCTGAATTTTTTGAAGGCTTGTAAACCACGAGAAGCAATATTCTTCGTTAGAGCATCTTTATAGGATACTTTTAACGAATTCTTACTTTCGTGGGTGTTCGGCTGGAGTTTCCCGGTCGGTGCAGAGTCTTTTTTCGCGGAGCCTCCATTCGCCTCGGCGATTTCCCCTGATGCCGGCCGGTCGTGACGTTTTAAATTCGCGCCATCATTTTCTCCTTTTTTCACCCGCTCCGAAGTCGCCACGTCGTCGCCTTTTCCTGCTTTTCGGATCTTTACGCGATCGCCAGGTCGATCCGCGGCTACTGGCGATTCCCGTTTTTTGACTTCGGGGGTGCTCCACTGTTTCCGTCCCGGAGTGCCGCACGTGCTTTCTTCATTTTGTAGCACGACAAAAACTGATGTCCTGCTGCGCCGCAAAATTCGCATTTTGTCGGTGCTGCTTCGCCTCGTATTTGTCGATATCCATCGGTTCGGTGAACGTGGGGGGTGCCGATCGCTCCGTGCCGAATGTACGGTTCGGCGTGAAGCGTCGTGTTTCGGGTTGACTTCGAGTCAGCGCGTCGTATTGTCGTGAAACAGTAGCTTGATAGGAAGGTAAAAAGTAGGACGGCCTAGGCTTAGTAGCCTAGGCCAACTAGATCGAGTAGTTCGTGCCAAGGGTGTCGAGAGAATTGGGAATGATGAGGCTTTCACTATAGCACAAGAGTACATATAGCAAACAAATGAAGAGGTGCACCACCTACAAAGTTAATAACTACACTACAGCTAGAACTACATGCAGGTACAATAAGAATATAATTCTGACATCCCCTCGTAACTGCATGCAGGAATAGCTAAGTGCAGAACACAACCTGCAAGGGTACACCACAGATAGAGAAAACAGCAACAGTAGGTACAGCAGGAAAGGGGCAGACACTCCTGCCACCCCTTTTCTCTCCCCCCACTCCAACTTCAGGAAGGGCGGCTGGTTGGTCTCACACCCGCCACCCCGGTGCCACAACCCCGGCTCCCCCCACACCCTCACACCCTCCCCCCAGCGGCAGCTGCAGCAGTGGGAACGAAAGGAGGAGGGAAAGGGGAGCACACCACCCATCACCCCACACCCGCCACCCCCATACCCTCCCCCCCACGGCTGCAGGGAAACGAAGGAGGAGGGGGTGGGCGGGGAGAAAGCCACAGAGCGGCTACTGATGGTTGGCGCGGGTAGGTCAGGGGCAGCTTCAGGGAGTGTAGGTGCGAGGTGGGGTAATGGCGGCTGCACCGAGTGCAGGAGCGAGGGCGACTGCTCCAAGGGCAGGCGCCGGGTGATGCAGGGGCGGCTGCAGCAAGTGCAGGCGCGAGTGAGACGCCGCCGAGTGCGCCAGGGGCTGGTACACAGCGGCTCAGGTAGGTAGGTAGGTAGTGCACCGTCGCACGCCACGGGGCGCACGACGGGTAGGGCACCGACGCGTGCCATGGGGCGTACGACGGGCAGGGCACCGTCGTGTGCCACGGGGCACGCGACGGGCAGTTCAGGTAGGTAGGTAGTGTAGTTCCCCGTCGCACGCCACGGGGCGCACGACGGGCAGGGTAGATGTCACTCGCCATCCTAGGGCGGGACATTAATGAGAAATCGCCACGCGACCTAGGCGCGCGACCGGCAAAGAACAGCAGCGGAAGCATACGGCGGGCCCACAGGCCAGGACGAAACTCGCTCTGATAGGATGTCGTGAAACAGTAGCTTGATAGGAAGGTAAAAAGTAGGACGGCCTAGGCTTAGTAGCCTAGGCCAACTAGATCGAGTAGTTCGTGCCAAGGGTGTCGAGAGAATTGGGAATGATGAGGGTTTCACTATAGCACAAGAGTACATATAGCAAACAAATGAAGAGGTGCACCACCTACAAAGTTAATAACTACACTACAGCTAGAACTACATGCAGGTACAATAAGAATATAATTCTGACACGTATCGCTCGGCAGCACGCACGATGTCTCTGCAGCTGTTGTAATTCGCCGCAATCACCTGCCGCCGAATCTCCATTTTTAATCCTTCGGTGTACGCCTGGATTTTTTCGCCTTCGGTCAGGTCAGTGATGCGGTTGAACAGTAACTCCATCTGCTGCGTGTACTGTGTTACACTACTGTATTGCTTGTGTCGGTGTATCTGCTGCCGCGCCATGTAGGTTGTATTAATTGGTTCGAAACGCTCGATTAAATCTGCCCGAAACTGCTGCCACGTTTTCTCCCCGCGGGCTACGCCGGTGTAGTAAATCCATTCGAGAGCCGGTCCACGTAACAGTGTTGTTGCGAGCCGAATCCTTGCTGCGTCGTGTTGCGGGGTCGAACAGCCAATGGCGTCGAAGTAAATTTCGAGGGTGGCCACGAATCGCCGGACGTCGGATCCCTTCGCGCTTGGATCGAACGCCTCCGGGAGCCTCGGTCGTGCTGCTTCGAGGTTCGGCGATAGTGGTGCCATTGGTCTGTGAAATGTCGGTGTCGCCACTGCTGCTGGAGTTGTCGGTGATGTAGTCGCTGTGGTCGCTGCTGCTGCGGTGGCGAACCCTGATTGGCTTGTCAGGAAAGCCTCGAGTCGACGAAGCGTCGCCTGCGTCTGCTCCATATCGGTGCGAAGGCTCGCGATGTCGCTCGTAGTCGCGTAGTTGTCGCCTTGGCCCTCCATTTGGTGATTTACAGGAAGATGCGCGACAAAAATAATCGAATTCTAGGTGCTGGTCGACTTACTGCAAGTCAAATTGACTGTAGAATCGACGAGCGCGAATTCTGTAGGTTGCGTAAATCTCCCTTAGGCGAGATTCGCGTCCGATCTTGGCCGTTGAGGAGAAAATCGATCCGACGCTCCAAATTCCAACTTCTTTGGGCGAAATTCTCTGGGCCGTTGAGATGAAAATCGATCGAACGGTCGAAACTCCAACCTTTCCACCAGTAAATCTGAGGGATGTTCGAAAACCGAATCGAGGGGGACTTCGAAAAATTGCGCGGAACTGGTTTTACATACCCGTATCGGCGCTTTCGTCGTCGCCCCCGCGGTTTTTAAAGGCCGGAACAAAGCGGTTGAAGACCTCGCGTGTAAACCCGCTCTGATTACCAAGTGTGAGGATCTAGGATCGAGTTTAGAAAAGAGAATGAGAATTGAGTCGACTTGAATTGAATTGAATGTCCACCTGGGTACAACACGAGGCTATATATAGGCTCGACACAAGGCCCCGTAACCAGGTGTTACGCGAAGGTTCCGCGGGTCGCGAAGCGTCCCGAACAGATCCTTACCGAATTCGGTAGAAGGCAATTCGGTGGCAACCGAAAAGCCAGAATTCGGTGCACGCAACCTAGCTCGGTGCTATAACTATAATAAAATATAGGAAAGCACCTAGCCTAGGAAATCAAGCAATTCATGCATGCATATGATTATCCTATGCTAGAAATAGCATGATAAAGTAGAGGCAAGCAAGCATAACTGGCATAAGCCGTCGTACTCTCACAAGAAGACTCAGGAGGAGAAGGTAAAGGGGCACGCAGAGGAGCAGTGGACGGGAGCAGAGACATCCGGTGCGTGCCAGGGACAGGAGGAGGACGCTGACGCGAACCGCGACCACTATTGCGAGCAGCACGGACAGGCGACGCAGGGCGAGACGCAGGCTCATGACGCTCAGCAAGACCTCCAGTAGGACCAGTGTAGGGAGACGGAGCAGGCAATGGGGAGGCCGGCTGTAACTGTAAATGTGACGGGACAGGCTGTGGACACTCGAAGGGAGGAGGAGGACCAGTAGAAGGCGGGAGACCAAGAACTTGCTGAAGGAGCGGAACGAAGTACGGTCGAGGCCGCGCGGCGACTTCAGACACAGCAGGGACAGCACCAGTACCCCCAGCGGCAGCACCAGCACCAGCAGCACCTCCAGCTCCAGTACCTCCAGCAGCACCAGTAGCACCCCCAGCCGGACCGCCTCCAGGACCGACAGCAGTAGCCTCCACGCCAACACCCGCAGCAGCTCCAGCTCCAGAAGTACCCGCAAGCCCAGCAGCTCCAGTACTCCCAGTACAAGCACCTCCGGGACCCGCGGCACCAGCACCCTCAGCAGCAGTAGAACCTCCAGTACCCGCAGCACCTCCAGCTCCAGCAGCTCGCCTCCAGCGCCGGGCAAACCACTCACGCAGCTCCTGTGGAGAGAGTGGCTCCCGGCGAGACGAAGCACCCGGAGAACCGCCACGCACAGCACCACCAGACGCCACACGAGCAGGCCCAGCTCCCTCAGGCTCAGCACCTCCAGGCTCAGCACCTCCAGTCGTAGCACCCCCAGGCGTAGCACCCCCAGGGTCAGCACCCCCAGGCTCAGCACTCCCAGGCTCAGCACCCCCAGGCTCAGCACCCCCAGGCTCAGCACCCCCAGGCTCAGCACCCCCAGGCTCAGCACTCCCAGGCTCAGCACCCCCAGGCTCAGCACCTCCAGGCTCAGCACCCCCAGGCGTAGCACCCACACGCTCAGCACCCCCAGAGTCAGCACCCCCAGGCTCAGCACCCTCAGCAGCACCAGAGTCACCAGCGACCTCGACAGGCTCAACAGCGTCTACCTGGGTCACACCTGAAGTGGCAGGACCCTGAGGGGGGAGGGGGTCTACCGGGGGGGGACCTGGCACAAGGAAGAGCGGTGGCGGGGGGAGGGACGGAGTGCGGTAGGGGAAGAGACGGTAGTAGGGGACTGACTCGTCGAACGTGACGTCCTGGGAGGACGGAACATGGCGAGAGGTGGGGTGGTAGAACTGCCACCCTGGCGCGTCAGGGGGGAAACCCAGGAAGACGCAGGGAGCAGCACGAGGGGACAGCTTGTCCGCAGACATGTCGCGGACAAACGCCCGAGATCCCCAGACACGGAACGTAGACGCATCGCCAACCTTCCCCGTCCACAGCAAAGCTGGGGAGGTCTCCGGCATGGAGACCCTGGGCTGAAGGTTGATCTGATGCGCCGCGTACCGGACCGCAAACGGCCACAGAAAATGGGGGGCAGCCGCATGCATCATGGACGTACGGGCGACGTCCATGACCATGCCAATGCGGCGCTCAGCAATCCCATTTTGCTGTGGAGAGTCCGGAAGCGTGAAGGTCTGGCGGATGCCTCGTGCACGACAGTAGGCTCGCAGAAGGCCAGAGGAGAACTCTCTGCCTCTGTCAGAGTGCAGACGCAGAACAGGAAAGTCCGAGCCAAAGCTCCGCCTGAGCTGGAGAGGAGCTGCGCGGATCCAGTCAATCAACACCTCAGTGACATCACCCTTGCTGCGCAAGGGGAAGACTGTGGTGTAACGCGAGTAGTCCTCAACCACCAGCAGGAAGTAGCGCTCGTGACCCTCTCCACGGACGCGGGCCGGGCCCCACACGTCCATGTAAAGCGTCTGCAGCGGGGCCTCTGTCGGAGGAAACTCGGAGGAGTGAGGGGCAGCCCGCTGCCGCCCCTCGACACAGGGGACGCAGGTAGGGCCAGGCCCCGGAGGAAGGGGAGGGAGGGACCGAGGAAGACCAGAGACAAGGACACGGGAGGCCATGCTTCGGAGACGAAGCATGGAGGGGTGACCAAGGCGGTGGTGCCAGAGGAGAGTCTCGTGAGACAGGAGACGACACGAGCAGGGGGCAGACTCAGGACCAGACCTGGACGCTGCAGCAAACACCTGACCCGACGCAGCTACCTGACCAGACGCAGTGACTGGAGGAGACGCAGTGGTCAGCGTGTACAGGCTCGACCCTGGCCGACGTGTAAACGTGGCCAGGTGTCGGCCTGTCCGAGCGTCCGTGCAGTGGGTCACCCGCTGACTCGCAAGAGTGAACTAGTGAACCCGCGCATCCTGTAGGTCAGCACCACTCACCAAGTTTGTAGAGAAGTGGGCAAGGACAGGACCCCCAGAGGGGTCTGCCAGAGAGACTGCAACTGGCCGACCAAGCGGCGTGAGTGTGGTGCGGTCTCGAAAGAAGGAGCGGGAAGCCCCCGAGTCAAGAGTGAAGGTGTGAGAGGCCGGAGCCGACGCGGTACCTGAGAGAGCAGACTCACCCGTACCTGAGGAAGCAGACTCACTAGCACCTAGAGCAGCAGCCGCACCTGTACCTGGAACAGGAGACTCACTAGCACCCAGAGCAGCAGCCTCACCAGCAGCTAGAGCAGCAGGCTCTATACCCGGGTCAGGCGGTACGCACACGTGACCGGCACGGTCAGCACTAGTAGGCAATGCATACATGGCAGTGAGAATAGCATCATAGTCAAGAGCAAATATATCTACCCTCTGCCTAAGCAGCTCCACCCAGTCGGGGAGCTCAGCCTCGTCGCCAAACTCGGTACGCCAGGCGTCGCTCAGACGGGCGAAGCAGTGGGACTGTGTGTGACTAGGTGTCCCACAAGGCTGACCAGTCCGAGCACCAGTGCGAATCACGTAAGAGCAGCGAACAGAACTGAGAGACCCTCTACTCTGAGCGTACCACTCACGAAGCTGCTAGGGCGTGAGAGACGCGCGTGGGCGTCGCTGGAGCTGCATCTGGCCACCGCCAGTAGTAGTAGCAGCAGTAGTGGTAGCAGTAGCAGCGCCGCCACCCCTACAACCCCAACCAGCGTACCACTCACGCAGCTGTTGGGGCGTGAGGGACTCACGCGGACGTCGCTGGGGCTGCATCTGGCTCCGCCAGTAGAAGCAGGAGCAGGAGTAGCAGCAGTAAGGCAGGCAGCCAGGCAGGCCGAAAGGCAGGCAGGCAGGCAAGCAGGCGGCGGGCAGCGCGCTAGCAGGGCAGGGGCTCACCAGTGGTGGGAAGAGCAGGCTTGGCGACTCGGCGACACAGCGACTCGGCGGTGCGGGCGGCTCGGGCGGCTCGGTGGCACGGCGGCTCGGCAGCAACTGCGGCTCGGCGGCTCGGGGGACTCGGGCGGCTCGGCGGCAACTGCGGCTCGGCGACTCGGCGGCTCGGGCGGCTCGGGCGGCTCGGCGGTATGGCGGCTCGGCAGCAACTGCAGCTCGGCGGCTCGGCGACTCGGCGGCTCGGGCGGCTCAGGTGGCGCTGCGGCTCGGGCGGCTCGGGTGGCTCGGGCGGCTCGGTAGCAACTCGGCGGCGCCGGCGGCTCGGTGGTGACGGCGGGGCCGCTTGGGGACGGCGGCGGGGCCGGGTGGAGCGGCGACAGGGCCAGCAGAGGTGGCGCCGGGGCCGCAGGGTAGGTGACGGGGCCAGCAGAGGCGGCGCCGGGGCCGGGAAGGGCGGCGCCGGGGCCGGGAAGGGCGGCGCCGGGGCCGCAGAGGTAGGCGACGGGGCCAGTAGAGGCGGCGCCGGGGCCGGTAAGGGCGGCGTCGGGGCCAGCAGAGGTGGCGCCGGGGCCGGGAAGGGCAGCGCCGGGGCCGCAGGGGTAGGCAACGGGGCCAGCAGAGGCGGGGCCGGGTCGGGAAGGGCGGCGTCGGGGTCGCCGGGGTAGGCGACGGGGCCAGCCGAGGTGGCGCCGGGGCCAGGAAGGGCGGAGCCGGGGCCGGGATGGGCGGCGCCGGGGCCGCAGGGGTAGGTGACGGGGCCGCTAGGGCGGCGGATCAAGGCCGCGAGGGCGGCGCGATGTGGCTGCAAGGGCGGCGCGACGAGATGGGGCCGCGACGGGGCAGCGAGGGGTCGCACGCGGCTCCCTTGGGCGCCGCGACGGGGTAGCGGGGAGTGGCGCGCCTAGAAGGAACGGGGCCGCGCGCCAGAGAGAAAATTGGTCGCACGCCACGGGGCGGCCGCCCCTGCCCTGCCCTGCCGCCGTCGCGTCTGCAGCAGCCATCACAACCCCACCGTAGCCGCTGTCGCGGCCCTGCCCCGCTGTTGCTGCTGTCGCGGCCCTGCCCAGCCGTAGCCGCCGTCTTGCCTGCCGCTGCCGACGCGGCCCAGTCGTAGCCGCCGTCGCGGCCCCGCTGCAGCTGCCCGACGAGCGCCTGCAGCCACCCGCCGAGCGCCGGACCTGCCCTACCCGTGCCCGTTGAGCGCCTGCCCACCGACGCCGGTGGCATCTGCCCTACCCGCCTCTCGTGAGCACCTGCCCTACCCGCATTGCCCGCGCGCCTGCCTTACCTGCCACTCCTGCCGCGCGTGCCGCGCTTGCCTGCCAACCGAGCCGCGCCGCTCGGACGAGCCGCGCCGCCCTACCCTACTGAGCCGCCTTGCTCTGCCCTACTGCTACTGCTGTTCCAGCTGTCACTTCTAATACTGCTGCTCTGCCACTCCTGCTGCTACTGGCGGTGGCCAGATGCAGCTCCAGCGACGTCCGTGTGAGTCCCTCACGCCCCAGCAGCTTCGTGAGTGGTATGCTAGTTGGGGTTGTAGGGGTGGCCGTGGTGGGAGTCGCCCTGGAGCGGGTAGTTCAGGAGCTTCTTGTAGTGGCCAGGTGCAGCTGCAGCGGCGTCCGCGCGAGATCCTCACGTCCCAGCAGCTTCGTGAGTGGTACGCTAGTTGGGGTTGTAGGGGTGGCCGTGGTGGGAGTCCCCCTGGAGCGGGTAGATCGGGAGCTTCTTGTAGAGGCCAGGTGCAGCTATAGCAGCGTCCGCGCGAGATCCTTTTGCCCCAGCAGCTTCGTGAGTGGTACGCTCAGAGTAGAGGGTCACGGAGTACTGCTCGCTGCCCGTACGTCATTCGCACAGGTGCTCGGGCTGGTCAGCCTTGCATGACGGTTGGTCACACAGAGTCCCGCTGCTTCTCCTGTCTGAGCGACGCCTGGCGTACAGAGTTTGGCGACGACGCTGAGCTCCCCTCCTGGCTGGAGCTGCTTAGGCAGAGGGTAGATATCTTTGCTCTTGACTATGATGCTATCCTCATTGCCATGTATGCATTGCCTACTAGTGCTGAGGGTGCCTGTTACCTCTGTGTGCCGCCTGACCCAGGTATAGAGTCTAGTGCTCTAGGTGTTGGTGAGGCTGCTGCTCTAGGTGCTGGTGCGTCTCCTGCTCTAGGTGCTGGTGCGTCTCCTACTCCAGGTGCCAGTGAGGTTGCTGCTCTAGGCGCTAGTGAGTCTACTGCTCCAGGTGCTGGTGAGTTTGCTCTCTCTGGTACTGCGCCTGCTGCGGCATTGCACACCTTCACGCTTGACTCAGGAGCTTTCCGCTCCTTCTTTCACGACCGCAACACACTCACGCCGCTCAGTCGGCCGGTGGCAGTCTCTCTGGCTGACCCCTCTGGGGGTCCGGTCCTTGCACACTCCTCCACTGTTCTGCCGTGTCCGGCGGTCACGTCTGGCTCTCTGTCTGGCCTCCACCTCCCCTCGTTCTCCACAAACTTGGTGAGTGGAGCTGACCTTCAGGACGCGTGGGTTGACTAGTTTACTCCTGGAGGTCATCGGGTGACCCACTGTTCGTGTACTCGGACGAGCCGGCACCTGGCCACGTTCACTCGTCAGCCTGGGTCGAGCCTGTACACCCTGACTACCGTGTCTCCTCCGGTTGCTGAGTCTGGTCAGGTAGCTGCGTCGGGTCAGGTGTTTGCTGCGGTGTCCCGGTCTCGTCCTGAGTCTGCCCCCTGCTCGTGTCGCCTCCTGTCTCACCACACTCTCCTCTGGCACCACTGCCTTGGTCACCCCTCCCTGCCTCGTCTCCGCGGCATGGCCTCCGGTGTCCTTGTCACTGGTCTTCCCCGGACTCTCCCTCCCCTTCCCCTAGGGCCAGCCCCTACCCGAGTTCCTTGCGTCGAGGGGCGGCAACATGCCGCTCCTCACTTCTCCGAGTTCCCTCCGACGGAGGCTCCCCTGCAGACTCTTCACATGGACGTGTGGGGCCCAGCCCGCGTCCGTGGACAGGGTCACGAGTGCTACTTTCTGCTGGTCGTTGATGACTACTCGCGTTACACCACTGTCTTCCCCTTGCGCCACAAGGGTGAGGTCACTGAGGTGCTGATCAACTGGATCCGCGCTGCCCGTCATCAGCTCAGCGAGAGTTTCGGCTCGGACCTTCCTGTTCTGCGTCTGCACCCCGACAGAGGTGGAGAGTTTTCCTCCGACCTTCTGCGAGCCTTCTTTCGTGCGGAGGGCATCCGCCAAAAGTTCACACTTCCGGCCTCTCTGCAGTAAAATGGGATTGCTGAGCGCCGCATTGGCATGGTCATGGATGTCGCTCGTACGTCCATGATCCATGCGGCTGCTCCCCATTTTCTGTGGCGGTTCGCGGTTCAGTGCGTTGCGCATCAGCTCAACCTCCTGCCCCAGGTCTCCATGCCGAAGACCACACCTACTCTACGGTGGACGGGGAAGGTTGGCGATGCGTTTGCATTCCGTGTTTGGGGATCTCGAGCTTTTGTCCGCGACTTCTCTGCGAACAAGCTATCCTCCCGTGCTGTTCCTTGCGTCTTCCTTGGCTTCCCCCCTGACGCGCCTGGTTGGCAGTGTTACCACCCCACCTCGCGCTGTGTTCTGTCCTCTCAAGACGTCACGTTTGACGAGTTGGTTCCTTACTACCGTCTCTTCCCCTACCGCACTGCCCCCCTCCCCCCCCCGCCGCTCTTCCTCGTTCCCGGTCCTCCCCCGGTAGACCCCCTCCCCCCTCAAGGTCATGCCCCCTCAAGTGTGTCCTAGGTAGACACAGTCGAGCCTGTCGAGGTAGCTGTTGACTCTGGTGCTGCTAGGGGTGCTGAGCTTGCGAGTGCCGGGTCTGGGGGTGGTGAGCCTGAGGGTGCCGGGTCTGGGGGTGCTGAGCCTGAGCATGCGGAGCCTGGGGGTGCTGAGTCTGGGGGTGCTGGGCCTGGGGGTGGTGAGCCTGGGGTTGCTGGGTCTAAGGGTGCGGAGCCTGCGGGTGCTGAGCCTGCGCGTGTGGAGTCTAAAGGTGCTGAGCGTGGAGGTCCTTCATGTGCTTCGTCCCGGCGGGAGCCACTCTCTCCACAGCAGCTGCGCGAGTGGTTTGCTCGGTGCTGGAGCCGTACTGCTGGAGCTGGTGGTGCTACGGGCGCTGGAGGTCCTGCTGCTGCTGGAGTTGCTGGGGGTTCTGGAGCCACTGGTCCCGGAGGTGCTCCTACTGGAGGTACTGGAGCTGCAGGGCCTGGTGGTGCTACTAGAGTTGGAGCTGCTGGAGGTGCTGGAGCTGGCGGTGCTGCTGGGGGTACTGGAGCTGGCGCTACTCGAGCTGCTAGGGCTTCTGGTGGTCCTGCTAGAGCTGGAGCTGGTGCTGGAGCCGGTGTTCCAGGGGGTGCTGGAGTTGGCGCTACTGGGGCTGTTGGAGGTGCTGCTGGAGCTGGTGGTGCTGCAAGAGTTGGAGCTGACGCTGGGGGTGCTGGTGCTGTCCCTGCTGGTTCTGGAGGCGCTGTGCGGCCGCGGCCGTACTTCATTCCGCTCCTTCAGCAGGTTATTGGTCTCCCGCCTTCTACTGGTCCTGCTCGTTCCTTAGAGTGTCCACCGCTTGTCCAGCCGCAGTCACAGTTATAGCCCGCCTCCCCACTGCCTGCTCCTTCTCCTTACACTGGTCCGACCGAAGGGCTTACGGAGCGTTGTGAGCCCGAGTCTCGTCCTGCGTCGCTTATTCGTGCTGCTCGCACGAGTCGTCGTGGTTTGCGTCAGCGTCCTCCTCCTGTCCCTAGCACGCACCAGATGGCTCTGCGTCCTTCCACTGCTCCGCAGCGTGTCCCTCTGCCGTCTCCTCCTGCGTCCGCTCTTCCTTCCCTTGCTGAACCGGAGTCTGACTCCCTTCGTGCTGCTAGTCCTACTGTCACGCGTCTCCTGGCCACGGTTGTCACTGGCCCTTCCGTTGAGTCCACTGCTGCGTCTGCCTTAGTTGCTGAGCTTGTGGACTTTGCTGCTCGCTGTCGTCTAGACTACGCCGCTAGCCTTGTTGCTGAGTCTGAGTCTGTCTGTCCTCCGTCCGTCGGGGGTGAGTGTGCTCTTGGAACGGACGTCCTTGAGGACAGGCAGAAGGAGTTCCAGTATTTTGCTGCTGCTTTACTTCATCTCGTGTCCATACTGCTTGTCCCTGAGGGAGACCCGGATGCACCAGACATCCCGACCCCGCGCTCTTACGCAGAGGCAATAGAGGGTCCCTACTCCTCTCAGTGGCAGACAGCCATGGACGCAGAGATGGCTTTCTGGAAGTCCACAGGCACCTATGTCGACGAGGTTCCCCCACCTGAGGCGAACATTGTCGATGGCATGTGGATTTTCAGGGTGAAGCGGCCGCCGGGTTCTCCGTCTGTCTTCAAGGCGCGTTACGTGGCTCGAGGCTTCAGTTAACGGCAGGGAATTGAGTACTTTTAGACCTTCTCTCCCACCCCAAAGATGACCACTCTTCGGGTGCTGCTGCACGTCGCCGCTGAGCGTGACTACGAGCTTCACTCCCTTGACTTCAGCACAGCCTTCCTCTAGGGCAACCTGCACGAGGAGATCTGGCTGCGCCGCCCAACAGGCTTCACTGGGTCGTTTCCTCCTGGTACCCAGTGGAGCCTCCGGCGGCCAGTCTACGGTCTCCGCCAGGCGCCCCGTGAGTGGCACGACACACCGAGGACTACGCTTGCGGCACTTGGGTTTGCTCCTTCCTCTGCTGACCCGTCGTTGTTTCTCCGCACCGACACGACTCTGACGCCGTTCTACATCCTTGTGTACGTTGACGACTTGGTCTTTGCTACTGCTGACACTGCTGGACTGGCCCAGGTGAATTCGGAGCTGCAGAAGAGACATACGTGCACAGACTTGGGTGAGCTGCGCAGCTATCTCGGCTTGCAAATCACTCGGGACAGAGCACGACGCACCATTACCTTGACTCAGTCACACATGGTGCAGCAGGTCCTTGAGCGCTTCAACTTCACGTACTCCTTGCCTCAGGCCACTCCTCTCTCTACTCGCCACTCGCTCTCAGCTCTGCCTTCGGATGAGTTCGTACAGCCGAGTGGCCCGTACCCAAAGCTTGTTGGCTGCCTCATCTACCTGATGACCTGCACTCGACCTGACCTAGCATACCCTCTTAGCATCTTGGCACACTATGTTGCTCCTAGGAGACACCCACCAGAGCACATGGATGCAGCTAAGAGGGTGTTGCGCTACCTGTGAAGTACGTCGGGCATGGGGCTCGGGCTTGGAGGACGGGCTCGAGTTGTCCTTACTGGTCACGCAGACGCTTCTTCGGTTGACGACTTGGCTACACAGCGGTCGTCACAGGGTTACACCTTCAGCCTTGGTTTCGGCTCTGTTTCGTGGCGGTCTACCCGCCCGTCTTCTGTTCTCAGCTCCAGTTGTGAGGCTGAGATCTACGCTTGGGCCATAGCTGCACAGGAGCTACGTTGGCTCACCTACTTGCTGACCGACTTGGGAGAGGCGCCTCGTTCTCCTCTAGTTCTGTACGTCGACAACAAGGCCATGCTTGCCTTGTGTTAGGAGCACAGACTGGAGCACAGAACGAAGCACATAGAAGCTTCCAAGGCCTTCACCAAGTCGAACCTAGTTTTCAGCTCCGCTTCAAATCCTTCCCATGTCGTCGGAACCGCGGTAACACCCAAATCTAAACTCCCTAGGCTTAAAGTTGCAGCTGCATGCCCCTTGCCCTATTGATGCCCGTCCAAATGAGTCTTTCTTACAGCGGTTTGTGCGAGTTGTCGCCACCACTCCAAGGCCGGGCCCCTCTGCAGCGTAACGGAGTACTCGATCCACTGCTCCGCGTCCGCATCTTGCACCCCGCGTGGCGAAGTAGTTGTTCAGTATGAAGATCCACTTTTGCATGTTTGCGTCGTGTTGAATCGAGTCAAACGGCTCGGGTTTCTGCGGCTTTAGTGCGATTCGACGTTCCGGCAGCGCTTCCGCGCCAGTCGACGTCTTAGGTGCTGGAGATGGTGCGGCATTACCATGCGAAATTGACGGGAATTCACGAAGCTATTGCATTTCAGCCCGTACCTGACGATTTTCCAGCGTCAACGTTTCGAGTTGGCGCAAGAGTTGAGCAAGAGTGTTGCCCATGTCGTTGGGGACAGCGGTCATGGTTTCATCCATGCCGGCTCGACGACTCCAAGTCTGCAAGTCGGCACTACGGTACGACGACGTTGTAGTCTCGTCGTCGACAGTCGGTCGCTGGAAGTCGCTCCCCGCGAAGGCTCCTGATACAAAGTGTTAAGCCCCTTGGCCTAAATCCGCTAAAGAATAGCGGGGTCAACTAAGTCGAGGATGAAAACTTGGCGGAAAACTTTGGCGAAAGAACTATTGGTGAAAGAAGCGAAGAAGTTACTGGGTAATTGAAGAGTTGAGTGAGAATTGGTTGATAATGGAAAGTACAAGCAAGGTTGATATAGCATGCAAGAGTGAATGTCGGAAAGTAGTTCGTGGGACTACGAAGTAGAATGGAAGAAAGTTAGAGTGCCACGTGGCACAAGGAAATCTTGGAAATCCTCAAAATATTGGATGAAGACAAGGTTCGGATGATGTTGGGGAACTGTTTAGGGTAAACAACCCTTGATCAGTAAAGTACGCCGTAACATAAATAAGAAAAACAGAACAAACGAGTCAATAGCTACACTTGATGGATTTTGAGCCTTTGATTGTTCATCTCTTCCACATTCACCGCGTCACAAGTCTTTACACCGGGCAGCTCGAAAACTGCATTATTGCCTTTGAGTTATAATCAGAAACAAACGAGCAGGAATGATTGCATTGAGATCAAACTGAGTACACGTACTAACCTTGATTGGGTTGTACCCCATATAGGCTACCCCACTACATCCTACACAACATAAGCAGCATTACAGTTTGACACACCCCCAGAGGAAAAGTGGGGGAGAGCAAGGAGTCACAAGACCGGTCAAGAAAAGCAAAGCAAGCTCAGGGTGGATCACGAAGTCACCACACACTCTGAGCACAAGCATGTGGCCACAAGGCCAGTTCACATGCAGATTTATAGATATGGGAACAAGCAGTCAGTGATCACAACCTAGCAGGTGTAAGCATGCAGGAATAAAGATCATAATACAAGCAAAGTCACCAAGTGAGTTAGTGAGGCAAAGTAGGTACAAGGCCTAAAACAGTACAGAAACGCTGATGATCACGAGGCTGAAGCGCTTTGGTGAATATATCAGTAGTGTTGGTTTGAGTGGCCACGTAAGCAAGACGAAGCTGACCACGCTGCTGCAACTCTCGAGCAAAGAAGTAACGCAGAGCGATGTGCTTCGTCCTGTGCTCTAGTCTTTGCTCCTGACACAAGGCAATCATGGTCTTGTTTCTACGTACAGAACTGGAGAAGAACTAGGCCGCTCTCCCAAGTCGGTCAACAGGTAGGTGAGCCAGCATAACTCCTGCGCAGCCGTGGCCCCTGCGTAGATCTCAGCCTCACAACTGGAATTGAGAACAGAAGACGAGCGGGTAGACCGCCAAGAAACACAGCCGGAGCCAAGGCTGAACGTGAAACCCTGTGACGACCGCTGCGCAGCCAAGTTGTCAACCCAAGACGCGTCTACGCGGCCAGTGAGAACAACTCGACTCCGTCCTCCAAGCACGAGCCCCATGCCCGAGGTACTGCACAAGTAGCGCAACACCCTCTTAGCGGCCTCCATATGCTCTGGTGGGTGTCTCCCGGGCGCAACGTAGCGTGCCAGGATGCTGAGAGGGTAAGCAAGGTCAGGTCGAGTGCAGGTCATCAGGTACATGAGGCAACCCACAAGCTCTGGATATGGGCCACTCGGCTCGACGCACTCGTCCAAAGGTGGAGCTGAGAGCGAGTGACCGGTAGCCAGAGGAGTGGACTGTGGCGAGGACCAAGTGAAGCCGAAGTACTGAAGGACCTGCTGCACCATGTGTGACTGAGTTAGGATGATGGTGCGGCGTGCTCTGTGCCGGGTGATCTGCAAGCCAAGATAGCTGTGCAGCTCACCAAGGTCTGTACACGTGTGTCTCTTCTGCAGCTCCAACTTCACTAGGGCGAGTGCCTCAGTATCAGCAGTGGCAAAAACCAAGTCGTCGATGTACACAATGATCTAGAACGGCGGCAGCGAAGTGTCGGTGCGCAGAAACAGCGACGGGTCAGCAGACGAAGGAGCAAGCCCAAGAGCCGCAAGCGTCGTCCTCACTGTGTCGTGTCACTCGCGAGGCGCCTGGAGGAGACCGTAGACTAGCCAACGGAGGCTCCAGTGGGTACCTGCATGAAACAACCCACTGAAGCCGGTGGGCGGCGCAGCCAGATCTCCTTGTGCAGGGTGCCCTGTAAGAAAGTTGTGCTGAAGTCAAGAGAGTGAAGCTCGTAGTTACGCTAAGCGGCGTGCAGCAGCACCCGAAGAGTGGTCATCTTTGGGGTAGGGGAGAAGGTCTGGAAGAAGTCAACTCTGTGTCGCTGACTAAAGCTTCGAGCAATATAATGAGCCTTGAAGATAGGCGGGAGACCCGACGGCTGCTTCACCCTGAAAATCCACATGCCATCGACTATGTTCGCCCTACGAGGGGGAACTGCGTCGACTTAAGTGCCTGTGAACTTCCAAGATGCCATCTGTGAGAGTACGACGGCTTATGCCAGCTATGCTTGCTTGCCTTTACTTTATCATGCTATTTCTAGCATAGGATAATTATATGCATGCATGAATTGCTTGATTTCCTAGGCTAGGTGCTTTCCTATATTTTATTATAGTTATAGCACCGAGCTAGGTTGCGTGCACCGAATTCTGGCTTTTCGGTTGCCACCGAATTTCCTTCTACCGAATTCGGTAAGGATCTGTTCGGGACGCTTCGCGACCCGCGGAACCTTCGCGTAACACCTGGTTACGGGGCCTTGTGTCGAGCCTATATATAGCCTCGTGTTGTACCCAGGTGATCATTCAATTCACATTCTCTTTTCTGAGCTCGATCCTAGATCCTCACACTTAGTATCAGAGCCCGTTTATACGCGAAGTTCTTCCGACCGCTACAAACCAGTCTTAAAAAAACCGTGGGGGCGACGCAGTTAAACATCGATTTCGGGTACGTAAAACCGGTTCCGTGTTTTTCGCTCCCCCTCGATTCGGTTTTTCGGACGCGTTGATGTCAGGCATGGAAGGCCAAGGCGACAACTACGCGACCACGAGCGACATCGCGAGCCTCCGCACCGACATGGAGCAGACGCAGGCGACGCTTCGTCGACTCGAGGCTTTTCTGACAAGCCAACCAGGGTTCGCCACCGCAGCAGGAGCGACCGTAGCAACTGCAGCACCGACAACTCCAGCAGCAGTCGCGACACCGAAATTTCACGGACCGATGGCACCACTGTCGCCGAACCTCGAAGCAGCACGACCGAGGCTCCCTGAGGCGTTCGATCCAAGCGCAAAGGGATCCGACGTCCGGCGATTTGTGGCCACTCTCGAAATTTACTTCGAGGCCATTGGCTGTTCGACCCCGCAACACGACGCAGCAAGGATTCGGCTCGCAGCGACAGTGTTACGTGGACCGGCTCTCGAATGGATTTACTACACCGACGTAGCCCGCGGGGAGAAAACGTGGCAGCAGTTTTGGGCAGATTTAATCGAGCATTTCGAACCAATCAATACGACCTACATGGCGCGGCAGCAGATACACCGACACAAGCAATACAGCAATGTAGCACAGTACACGCAGCAGATGGAGTTACTGTTCAACCGCATCACGGACGTGACCAAAGGCGAAAAAATCCAGGCGTACACCGAAGGATTAAAAATGGAGATTCGGCGGCAGGTGATTGCGGCGAATTACAACAGGTACAGAGACATCGTGCGTGCTGCCGAGCGATACGACGCGCTGACTCGAGGTCAACCCGAAACACGACGCTTCACGCCGAACCGTACATTCGGCACGGAGCGATCGGCACCCCCCTTGTCGCCGAACCGATGGATATCGACAAATACGACGCGAAGCAGCAACCGACAAAATGCGAATTTTGCGGCGCATCAGGGCATCAGTTTTTTGTTAAAGTTAGAAGAGAGAAGAGGACTGCACTAGCAAGAATGGGGATACAAATAGGAAACCCTAGAAGGGTTGTACTCGCTATAGAGCACCCCACTACAGGCTAGAGCTTAAGATAACATTCTGACAGACCCCCATAGCCAAAGTGGGGTGTAATCAGCAGAGCAAGCAAAGCAGTACAAGCTCAGGGTGGATCACAATGTCACCACACATTCTGAGCACAAGTTCAAGAAGCAATAGTTAAAGTTCACAATTATGAGCAAAGCTAGTGGTAGTCACAACGGGCAAGTGAGGAGGAGGAGAGAGAGTGAGAGGAGAGGAGATAGGAGGCGACGGATGAAGCTACAGACACACGGGCAACAGGAGGCACACTGGCACAGCGGCTACCGGAACAACGCTCCGGAATACTGGAGTAACTGGCCCCGCGGCTAAAGTAGCGGCAGACGAGCAACGGACCCACGGGCGGCTGGCACAACTGGCTACGACTGGGCTACCGGACGAAGTCCCCGGAATACAGGTGCTGCTGGCGACACGAAAGCAACCTCCATTCAGCTTCCCCAAACTATCCCACTCCCTCTGGCACACACCCACTACTACACCGCTAGCTCCACTCCCCCTTCACCCCCCCTTAGTACCACTCCACCGGCTCCAACACGTCCACCCCCCCTCAGCGACAGCTGCAGCACAGGGAGACGGAGGAGGAGGAGGAGCAGGGGAGACCACACACCCGCCACCCCCCAGGTCGCGGCCCCCGAAGGAGCCGCGACGGGCGACGGGAAAAGGGGGGGGGGGGGGGGGGGGCGGTGCACTTGCCGTAGGTAGGGCGACGGGGCCGGGCCGTAGGTAGGGCGACGGGGCCGGTACGCAGGTAGGGCGGTGGGCCGGGGCGCAGGTAGGGTGACGGGGCCGGGGTCGGAGGTGGGGCGACGGGGCCGGGGTCGCAGGTAGGGCGACG
Organism: Closterium sp. NIES-65; assembly: GCA_948144175.1. NCBI lineage: Eukaryota > Viridiplantae > Streptophyta > Zygnematophyceae > Desmidiales > Closteriaceae > Closterium > Closterium sp. NIES-65. Next base: position 981,846 of record CANXME010000584.1, read on the forward strand.
GGGCCGGGGCCAGGGCGCAGGTAGGGCGACGGGGTGGGGGCCGTAGGTAGGGCGACGGGGTGCGACGCGCGGGTCCCCGTCGCCCGTCGCAGCGCCTCCCGGGGGCGACGCGCCGAGTGACGGGGCAGAAACCCGTCGCGCGCCTTGGGGCGCACGGCGGGCAGAAAACCGCCGCGCGCCTCGGGGCGCACGGCGGGCAGAAAAAACTGCCGCACGCCACGGGGCATGCGGCACAGAGAGTAGCAGTGTCAGTTGCAGCGGAAGCAACGAGGTGGTGAACCTAAGGGGATCGACCTGCTCTGATAGCATGTGAAAGTTTAAAAGAAAGAAGAGGACTGCACTAGCAAGAATGGGGATATAAATCGGAAACCCTAGAAGGGTTGTACTCGCTATAGAGCGCCCCACTACAGGCTAGAGCATAAGATAACATTCTGACAGCAGACCCGTTTGCCACTTAGGAAAGAGAGCCTTTCCCCCACTTGTACGTTAAGGCTATAAATTTACAGCAGCACATCTCGCGGCCTGCTCGAGGTCAGAGTGGCGGATCTTAATCACCCTCTTCCTATCTATTTCTCCGGCCCACCTGCCCGCCCAAAGTTCCCTCTTGGCGGACTGATGCTTCTAATGCTGCCAGCTCCCTTTCAGCTCCCTCGGCGACGCCAACCACCCTCCGCTGAGCACTAGGGTTTACTGGAGGGGGGTCCTCAGGGTCGGATAGGGCCCCTGCTGTTGCTTGGCAAAGATGTGTAGCAGCTTTCAATACTGCGGCACAGTATCCCAAGCCCGTAGAGCCAGCTTCGCTTGCTTGGTGCCGCCAAGCTTCTTCGCCAAGGATTTTACGTCTTTAGCGCGCCGGCCTCCCGCGCCGTGTGAGCACAGCAGGTCCCCCAGCAGGACCTCCCAAAGCTTTGCCGCCGGCTTCTGCCCTCCTACCGGGGTTTTCCCTTTCAGCAGGATATGACGATTAAAAACGATTCTCTCTCTCTCTGCCTCTTCCCGCGATAGATCCGGTGATGTGACAGCCAGCGGCGATTGCCTGAAGTTTCCGCATGCCAACTTCCACCTCTCACACTTCCCGCGCTAGCACTTTAGGAGCTTAATGTGGGAGACGAAGGTGTCCAACCCCAGCGGCAGGTCAGCTGCCTTGAGCATGATATCCCATTTCAGCTCATTTGTCTCGATGAGGAGCAGACTAATGCGTCTCGCTGTAAGGCAGGTGAGGGCAATCTCTGGATCCTTAACCCCGACATCTCCGTCCTCCCTTGCAATGTACAACAATTCCTTGCTCCATAGAATGAAACCCTTGTCCATGGAAGCCCGGTTTCCTGACATGAAATTGTGTGTCAGCTTCAGTATTCTTCCCCAGATGTCCAACGGAGGAGGGTACACCTGCGCGAGGAAAAAAAATATCAGCGAGATATAGCAGTTGATCACCGATCTTCTCACCCCGGTCGTCAGGTGCTGTGTGTTATAGTCACAATAGGCTCCAATGTGCCTAAAACGAAAGATAGAGTGCACAGCCGGATTTCTGCACAGTGGCTTCAAACGTTCATAGCGTTCTGGTCACAACTTCAAATGACCTGATTCAACTTGGATCTGGAGCGTCTGAACGTCGCCTACAATAGGCAATTTAGATCGCACGATTTTACCAAGTATTGACGACACAGTGTTGGTTTGAACGAACGGCACTATGGCAGCCACTATAGTCTTAGAACACAAAATAGGAAGAGATCTGAAGAGTTACGAGTTGGGAATGACTCCCAGCTCCTACAAACCCCAAGAGCCGAGGTACAGTGATGTGGAACAGTGCCACACTGTCCCCAACCACGAAGGGTCTCGAAACTACCCTTCACTAGGGCCTACACCAAGTGAAATGTTACACTACACAAAGTAATGTAACTATCTTCAATATCTTGAGGTGTACCCTTTTGGCGAGCTTTGAAATCACCTGAGGCTTGACACCAAGGCTCGGGCTCTTCATCACAAACTCATCCTTGAGTTTTTTGATGGGTCTGCTGCACACACCCGCGACACACCGAACGTTCAACACAGGACAAAATAGAAACCGCGCACGACAAAATAGAAACCGCGCGAGACACAAACGACCGCGTAACACGCGTCTAGCGATAACTCGCTATTGACTCAACACACACACTCGACATCATGACTCAACATTCACACACAATTATAAGCATGAAATATATATTATCCCATGCCCTCATACCATTCCATACACACACACACATGCACGCACACGGACAACAAGCCGAGTGCAAACCATAGGGTTGCACCAACACTGTGCCCTCCCAATGTCTCAGCACTTCCTTCATGCGCGCGAAAGCCTTTTCCCAGGTGGGTGCACAGCATCCAGACAGTGTCAACCAAACTCCTAGCAACCGTTCAGCGTCACCCACCTTTACCCACTTGAAGCCATCAGTCTTCCAGGCCTGCTTGTTTAGGTTCTTTCTCAGAGGTAAGACCACCGACTTCGTTTTATTAGTAGCCAGACCCGAGTCCTTTTCGAAATCATCTAACAGCTGCTCCACCTCCGCAATTTGTTCCTCCTTCTGCAGGAAAAGGGTCGTATCATCGGCATACCCCAGGTATGCCAGCCGCTGATCACCCCCTGTAAGCCCCAGATTTCAGTTCGCGACTTCCTGCGCCAGCGGCTCCACTACGCACAGAAAGAGGTAAGGCGCAAGGGGGCAGCTGTGCCGTACCCCCGACACCACCTCCACTGCCTCCCCCATCCAGTCGTTGACTAACAGCCTCGTCTGCATGTCCTCGTGCAGACCCCGGATCTAGCTGAAAAATCTGCTGGGGAAACCCATCTATTCCAGCACCATAAACAAGTAACTCCTTGAGACCGAGTCGAAGGCCTTCCTGAAATCAACCAGCAGAAGATACCAATCAGCGTCTTTATTTTTTGTAGCTTCTATCACATCCGCGACCAGCCCCACCGTATCAGACAACCTCCGTCTCGACAGAAATCCGTACTGCTCCGAGGAGATCACTTCGTGTAAGACTCTTTTCATCCTTTCGGTAACCACCGGCGCCAACACCTTGTAAGTGAAACTTAGAAGCGTGACGGTAATTCTCAATTTGATCGCGTCCTCCCTTCTTATTCAACAAGATGGTGATTGTATCTTTTATGCTGGTAAGAAGTGTCGCCGAGTCAGTGAAGATCCCCCACTAGCGTCATGAAATGCTTGCCCAAGACGTCCCAATGTTCCTCTAAAAGCTCCTTTGGCAGCCCTTCCCTCCTCGGGGCCTTGTCGTTTGCCATTGAATGAAAAACGTTCTTTACATCCTTCTCCGTCCAGTCTTCCGCCACACTCTCCAACAAGGCCGACGATAGGGTTCTCTCAGTGGCAGAGGCCCACTCCAACAGGGTTTGCTGTCTGTCCTATCCAAAGAGGTCTCTAACACCTGGTCGTCCGATCACGTATGCAGGCAGCCTCCAGAGACCAGGACCCAGCTGCACTCTTGTGTCCATCCTGAAGGTAGTCTTCACCGCGAAACTGTGATCCGAAATGGGGTCTGCCGGCATGATGTGTGAGGCGAATTCCACGTGCGACAGCAGCGAAAGTGAGATAAGTGCTTGATCAATCCGTGAGCTGGATTGGTTGGCACACGAGTAAAAGGTGAACTCCCGCCTGTAAGGATGTGGAACCCTGAAAGCATCTGACATGCTGAAAGCGCTGCAACGTTGGTAAAGCTCATCATTCTCCTTCGTTGTTCCTTTCTTTAACGTCCTGTCCAGCAGCGGGTCCTCCACCAGATCTAAATCCCCTAAGATGAGCAGGTGTGCGCTCGGCTGCACAGAGTCAATCACCGGGCCCAGCGCCCTACGGATGAAAACCTTCCTTTCGGCTGCATCCGCTGGGAAGTATATGGCTATCAAGGTGATGAGAAATGAATCCAGGTGTATGTCTGCTGCAATGAGCCTCCCAGATGGGTGAATGAGGGTGATGTGTAGAGAGACCGTGTCTGCGGCAGATCAATGCTACCCCTCCGACCTTTGTGGTAGGTGAAGCGACTAGTATGTTAGGTATAGTATAGGTGGTCAACAGTGAGCCTAGCGACAGTAAGTATGATGACATCGGTGGCTTGTCTAATCCAAGATTTCTGTTGCTTATTTTCGTCCCCTATGTTGTTGACGTTCATGCCTGCAAAAGATATAAGACTTTTTGAACTCATTTAACCACTATTGAAAAGCCCCTTCGCATCTACAGGCTGGTGATACAAGCTACTACTACTAAGAAACAACCAACTGCTACTGTTGCATAGCTCCACCCCGAGCGGATGAGCAGAGGACTTAGATCTCGTACTCCTTGCGAATGACATGCAGGTTTGGCTTCTTCAGTGAGCGACTAGTGGCTGCTCCCAACTTCTCCAGACCCAGCAGGTGGCTTGCCGAGGTCACGTGATCCGCCTCAGCCATGAAGGACCTGCCGTGTGCCTTTTTGCGGCTGTTCTGGGTGCACAACCATTCCTCCTGGTTGCTTCCAGTAGAGATCAAGACAAAAACTGCATCCAAGAGGAGCGGGGTGATAAGCGAGGAAACGCAGAGAGAAGCAGCTGCGAGAGACAAGCGAGACGTCAACAACCGACATAAGTGAGCGAACAGAGAAACAACAACCGCAAAAAGGTGACATGCAGTTACCATTAATCCTATGCACCCGATCCACAGTCAAACTCCACTTCCCTATGACATTCTGACGCTCCATGATGTGAACATTATGGAACTTGTCATAATGACAGCCACCACTTAACAAACAAGATAGCAGGGGGTAGTGGGCCAACAGGGTTGTGCCTCCCACCAGTTGGTGACGAAACTCATGGCGCCAGTGGTGCTTATCCTCGGCGTGCTGGACCACCAGCCCTTTGATTTTGTCTGTGTCTGCACCACTGACCGGGTGTAGCACGCGGTGAAAGCAGTGGCCTATGCTGAACGTGAACTACTTCCGAACCCTGAGTGGGTACTTCACCAACACCTCTCTAACCAGGTCCGGCGGAATGTCAGCAGGTACGTACTTGAAATAGACCTCCAGCATCCAAGGGTTCACCGCCTTCATGCGGATGTAAGATGCGTCCTCCTGATGCAGCCAGAAACAATGAATTGTTTCCCCATTTGAATGCTTATCATCAACCGTCGTTTGCTTGATGTTCACCGCATCCTCCTCCCACACGAACAACACTTGAAGCCTTCTGTAGCGAGTTTTCGCGACGTACGCAGAGAGCAGCTCCTGAAACTTCACCTTGACAAGAACATCATCAGAGAGGAGGTTTGACCAAACACGCTTCATCTGTTGAGTGATGCTACCATTCGCATTCACGTCTGTCTGCCTCCCATCAAATGTTCGTGCGTTGCATGCGTGTTGTGAGTGTGTGCAAGAATTTGTGTTTTGTGCGGTTTGGTTTTTCTGAATGTGTGTGTAAATGTTATTTGGCTTGAGCAGATTTCTGAAGTGACTCCTCTGCTCAAGTGCTTTCCAAGGAACCAAGTATCGCTTCAATCGGAGCACGAACAAGAAAGTTACGAACGTTGGAGTTCGTATGCTTTTGCTATTTGGTTGTGGTGACTAAGGGAAGTTGTGGGGTTGACTCAATATAGGGTACAGAATTTTGGGGGTTGGGAAATTCGTCTTTTCTACTGTAGTTGCTGCCAAATGGTTGGGAGAAACCAAACCAGGTTGGCAAGTGTGGCCAAGTTGGGTTGAGGTGGATTGTGGAGGTTGGGATAGTGACAAAGGTCAAAGTTGGGTTACCTATGGGGAAGGGAATTGTATGGCATGGGGTTTCCTTGGTTGGGGACTCTCTTGGGACCTTCCCTCTCGTCCTCCTCATCCCTTCCATCTGGTTTAGTGCTACTCCAATTCTCTTGTGTGGAACTTGTGTGAAACTTTGTTATTGAGTTAAGATTCTATGGCAGCATACCCCCTAGTGCGCTGAAATCGATAACTCAAGACACACTTCACCTTTCCGTACGATTCAACTTGGGAATTGTAGCCACGGAGTAGAGCTACAACATATCTGGGTTTGGTGAAGTTTTAACCGTGAAATTTCCGTTGACGGCGTTTCTTGTGAGCGCGACTTGTCTGTCCAGAATTCTAAGCCAACGATTTTGAGAAATTTAGGCACCTAATCTTCGTAGACTCCGTCCTTAGACTCTAACAAGTGGTATCAGAGCTGATTAAGGACTTTGTGGAGAGTCTACTGAAGTGTGAAGACCCTCCTAGACCCACCATGGCCTGTGGGCGGGCCTAAGTGGAGTTCTGGAGGTTGGATGTGACTTCCGCTAAGGGGAAACTCTGCCGAAATTTCGTTGGCGCCGACACTTGTGAAGATTGTGTGGATCTACATTGTGACCAGCAAAAGGGGGAGCTGAAACCTCTGATTGGGAGCAGAGGAGATGAATCAAGGGAGTGGAGATGCAGCTGAGAAGAGGAGTGAACCGCCACCATCCAAGATCGAAGCTTTGGATGGCTCCAACTATGAGGAATGGAGCGGGCGGATGCGGAGCGCCTTCAAGCGCTACAAGCTACTGAAAATTGCAATGGGAGAGGAGAAGATGCCGGGGGAAGGAGATGTCCGCGATCGGTGGATTGAGAAGAGCGCGGTGCTGTACGACCTCATCCTTCAATCGGTCAACAACGACATGTTCCAGCACATCAAGGATTTGGTGGAGTTGGATGATTCCGGACCGAAGGCATGGAAGCTGCTACGCGACGTGATTCAGCCCAACACGCTGCCGATGGTGATTGTGTTGGAGAAGGAGTTGGCTGCCCTCTCCATGAAACCGGGAGATGATGTGAAACCGGTCCTTGACAAGATCAAGGACACCTATGCGAGGATGGCAGCGGCGGGCAGCGAAGTGTCGCAGATGCAACAGTGCACCAAGATCATCTTGGTGCTCGACAACTCGTGGGACAACCTCATCCCCACCCTCAACCTTCAGCAGGACAAATGGACGCCTGGGTGGCTACGGCAGCAGATTCTGCAGGAGGACTTCCGCAGACGCCACACGGGAGGTGGTGCTGCCAACAAAACTGCTGAGGGGTATGGAGCTGCAGGCGACAGCAGAGGAAGAGGGGTAGGGAGTGGCCGAGGCCGTGGGAGAGGCTTTGGCAGAGGGAGAGGCCGAGGTGACTACAATGAGGGGCATGGGAGCTCTGGTGGCAGGGGGAGCACCCGAATGGAGGGTGCATGCTGGTACTGCAAGAAGGCTGGACACTCGTGGTTCAAGAGTTTCAGCCGGTCTAAGGGATGGGCCCCTCCAGGCATGAAGCCGCCAAGTGGTGAACGTGCACGCGGTGGCGCTGTGCAAGGATCAGGTGCACAAGGTGATGGTGCACAAGGTAAAGCCGAACCTGGGATGTTCCTCATGGTTGAGGATGTGCAAGGGAGTGGGGGTGATGTGGGTTCAGTTGGGAAGGTTGTGATGCACCCCCTCACTCACTGGGTGATCGATTCAGGTTGCACGAGTCATATGACCCCACGGGCAGATTTGCTTGATGAGGTAAAACCTCCTGAGAAGATCAAGTTTGTGGCTTCCGCTTCAGGTGCTTTGCTCCCTGTGATTGGTGTTGGGAATGCTAAGGTGATGGGAGCCAATGGAGAGCTTGTGAGGCTTGGGAATGTGCTGTTGGTTGAAGGTTTGTCCGCTAACCTTCTTTCTGTGCGCCGGTTGCAGAAGAGCAAGGCTGAAGTTACCTTCGGCCCAACCAGCTGCCGTGCAAAGCTTGGGAAGTTGCTGCTGTGGAACTTGGAGGAGAAGAGCAGCTGCATCAAGGACCTGTGGCAGCTGCCCATCATCCCTTGGAAGAGGAAACCACCAACAACGGCAAAGGCAGCGGCAGCGGCTAAAGCAGCTGCGGGAGGAGAGGAGACTGCACCAACTGTTGGGGCCCTGGATGCAGTCAAGAAGGTGCAGCAGCCACAGCAGCCACATGGTGAGGTGCTTGCTGGTGTGGATGCAACAGCTGCATGGGCAAAGGCTTCATCTGGGAGTGGTGAGGCTGATTGGGAGACGTGGCATGAGAGGCTGTGCCATGTGAACATTCCTATGCTGCAGAAGTTGGTAAAGGATGGGTGCTTGAAGGGGCTGGAGGTGAAGGGGGGAGCAAAGGAGATTGGGAGCTGCCCTACCTGCCTTCAGACCAAATTCACGAAGTTTCCCTTCAGCAGCAGCACAGGACCAGTCAAGGCACCACTTGCACTAGTGCACATGGATGTAAAGGGCCCCACGAGGGCCCTTTCTCTCTCGGGCAGCCGCTACTTCTTGACGATTGTGGACGACCACACGCGTGCGGTGTGGGTGTACCCTCTCAAGACTAAGGGGGAGGTGGCAGCGGCCGTTCTTAAGGAGTGGATGCCGAGAGCACAAAGGGAAAGCGGACACAAGGTGAAGGTGATCCGCACTGACAACGGAGGAGAGTTCATCGGCACTGATTTTGAGAAGGAGCTGAAGCGGAAGGGGATCCAGCATCAGCTCATAGTGCCTTACAACCCTCAGCAGAATGGCGTGGCTGAGCGGTTCAACCGGACCCTGCAGGAAGGTGCTCGCACTCTCCTTGGGCGTGCAGGGCTGCCGGATCCGTTTTGGGTGACAGCACTGCGGCAGGTCGTTGTGAAGAACCGGGTGCTGGCGACTGTGGGGGACAAGCAATGGGTCCCCTACACCAAGTGGTATGGGAGTGCGCCTGCAGTCAACATGCTAAGAACTTATGGCTGCATGGTGGTGTTTCATGTACCGAAGGAGAAGAGGGGAAAGTTGGAAGCTTCTGGGAGATGGGGTGTGCACTTGGGGCTTGCCAAGGACCACAAGGGCTGGTTGATATGGGACTTGACGAGCCAGCAACTGACTGTGTCAAGGGATGTTAAGTTCCTTGAGTACTTGTTCTACAAGGAGTGGAAGCAGCAGCAGCAGAAGCTTCCTACAACACCACTGATCATTGAGGCCGATGAGGTGCAGCGGCCTTCGAGGCAGGTGGAGGTTTCTGTCTTCAATGAGGAGATCTCTAGGGTGACTGATGATGGGGGAGAACCTGAGGTGGAGCAGCAGCAGCAGCAGCAGGAGGAGGAGCAAGGTGCTCCACAAGGTGCCGGATGTACGGCTGACCGTCCTAGGAGGGATGTGCGCCCTCCTAACAGGCTGACCTATGCAAGCCGTGGCAAGCCAAAGGTGGTAAGGGCTGGGAGTGTGGCTAAGCAGTGTGATGAGGATGAGATAGCACACTGCTACTGGGCAGCCGTCCCTGAGCCCAAGACGCTAGCTGAGGCATTGAGCGGGCCCGATGCTGAAAAGTGGAAGCAGAGTGTGAAGGAGGAGTATGATTCTCTGCTAGAGAATGAGACGTGGGAGCTGTGTGAGCTGCCACCCGGGAAGAATGCCATTGCTTCCAAGCTGATTTTCAAGCACAAGTACGGACCTGATGGGGAGCTGACCCGCTACAAGTCAAGGCTTGTGGCTAAGGGGTTTCAGCAGACAAAGGGAAAGGACTTCAACGAGCTCTATGCTCCTGTGGAGAAAGGCACAACACTTCGGGTGTCATTGGCAATGGCAGCAAACCGTGGATGGCGGGTGAAGCAGATGGACATCACCACCGCCTTCCTCAATGTGATCATTCTGGAGGAGCTGTACATGTTACAGCCTGAGGGTTTGGATGATGGGAGCGGCAGGGTGTGCAGGCTGAAGAAGGCCATCTATGGCCTTAAGCAGGCTCCTCGTGCATGGTACCACAAGTTAGAGGAGACTCTGCTGGCTGGGGGTTTCAAGAAGAGTGAGTGTGATCACAGCTTGTTCCTGCTGCAGGAGAAGGAGCAGTTTCTCATGCTCCTGGTGTATGTGGATGACATCCTGCTCTTGTCTGAGTCGTCTGCAATGATTGAGCATGTGGAGGAGATGCTGGAGATGCAGTTTAAGTGCTCCAAGATGGGAGATGTGAAGTACTATTTAGGGATGCATGTGGAGAGGGACCTTGACAAGGGAGTGTTGAGGTTGCACCAGAGAAAGTATTGTGAGGGGCTGGCTGAGAAGTATGGGCTGCAAGATGGAGGAAAGCCAGCCACCCCACTGCCTTCGGGGTTCACTGTGGAGCCCTGTGCTGATGAGGAGGTGGTGGGTGAGAGTGACAGGAAACTTTTTCATTCCATGGTTGGGGCACTCAACTATGCGGCTAACCACACACGGCCTGACATTGCCTTTGCAACATCCAGGCTTGCGAGTGTGGTTTCACGCCCCAGTCATGAGCAGCTGGAAGCGGCCAAGAGGTTGGTCCGCTATGTGAGCGCTACGGCATCAGTTGGCTTGGAGTACAGTGCTATGCGACAGAGGCTGCAGAGGGGTGCAGCTGATTTGGGCAAGGGGGAGATGCTCCTGACTTGCTACACCGACGCCAGCTTCAACTCTGTGAAGGCGGATGGCACCAGCATTGGAGGCTATGTGTGCCTTTTTGGAGGAGGTGCAATGAGCTGGCGCAGCAAGAAGCAGAATGAAGTGGGGCAGTCCTCGTGTGAGACAGAGTACATGGCCCTGCATCATGGGGCAAAGGAGGTGGTGTGGTTGAGGCGTTTGTTGGAGGAGATTGGAGTTGGTCAGAGGGAGCCGACTGTGATTTTCTGTGACAATGAGTCGGCGGTGAAGCTAGCGAAGAATGCTTTTCTTCATGGGCTGACCAAACACATCAGGCCTAAGTGGCACTGGGTGAGGAGGCTCCTGGACAAGGAGGTGCGGCTGGAGATTGTGAAGACCCAGCAGCAGGCGGCTGACATTCTCACCAAGCGCCTGGCTGAATCTGAGCATTGGTAGGGCATGAAGCTTGCTGGGATGAGTGTGCATTGAGGATGCATGCTTGAGCTATGGCATGTGGGATGATGGTTGGCAGCCAGAGGGGGAGTTTGTTGAGTGATGCTACCATTCGCATTCAAGTCTGTCTGCCTCCCATCATATGTTCGTGCGTTGCATGCGTGTTGTGAGTGTGTGCAAGAATTTGTGTTTTGTGCGGTTTGGTTTTTCTGAATGTGTGTGTAAATGTCACTTGGCTTGAGCAGATATCTGGAGTGACTCCTCTGCTCAAGAGCTTTCCGAGGAACCAAGTATCGCTTCAATCGGAGCAGGAACAAGAAAGTTACGAACGTTGGAGTTCGTATGCTTTTGCTATTTGGTTGTGGTGATTATGGGAAGTTGTGGGGTTGACTCAATATGGGGTACAGACTTTTGGGGGTTGGGAAATTCGTCTTTTCTACTGTAGTTGCTGCCAAATGGTTGGGAGAAACCAAACCAGGTTGGCAAGTGTGGCCAAGTTGGGTTGAGGTGGATTGTGGAGGTTGGGATAGTGACAAAGGTCAAAGTTGGGTTGCCGATGGGGAAGGGAATTGTATGGCATGGGGTTTCCTTGGTTGGGGACTCTCTTGGGACCTTCCCTCTTGTCCTCCTCGTCCCTTCCATCTGGTTTAGTGCTACTCCAATTCTCTTGTGTGGAACTTGTGTGAAACTTTGTGGTTGAGTTAAGATTCTATGGCAGCATACCCCCTAGTGCGCTGAAATCGATAACTCAAGACACACTTCACCTTTCCGTACGATTCAACTTGGGAATTGTAGCCACGGAGTAGAGCTACAACATATCTGGGTTTGGTGAAGTTTTAACCGTGAAATTTCCGTCGACGGCGTTTCTTGTGAGCACGACTTGTCTGTCCAGAATTCTAAGCCAACGATTTTGAGAAATTTAGGCACCTAATCTTCGTAGACTCCGTCCTTAGTCTCTAACATCATCAACATTCACACACTCGAGATAACCAACACGACTTCACAGGAAGGAATGACCGGGACAAGAAGGATCGCGGTGGACCGCATGTACGAGACGCCTTTAGCAACATCGATCTCAAGCTCTTCGTCGAAGTCATATATAATGAAGGTGTCATCCACTGTCACCGTAGCAAGCGTCTTCAGTTTCTCCTCAATGGAGAGACCGGACTTTCCAACAGTCACCTCCGCCTTTGACGCGAGGTTGGTGACAACATCTGATTGCTTGCTTGGTGTACTCTTGTGCATAGGATCAGGCTTGTGTAGAGCAAGATCAACCGTGGCCTTGGCGCGAGAGCCCTTGGGAGGCATAATGCAATGATGATAATAGACCGGCAGAGGCTCCTGGAGCAAAGAGCTGATGAGACTGATGAGTCGGCAATCTGAGCACAACAACCTTAAGTAGTAACTTCACGATAGCCTTAGACCATCACTCTTGGCACATGTGATGCAGGACCGATGATGAGACTTCTGAATCATATCGTTGGAGCCAATGGAAAAACTCTTAGAGGTCGGTATGATAGCGTATAGCCCTGGGAAATGAACGTTAGCCTTGGACTTAGGTCCATGAGTCAGCAATGAGCACCCAAGAGAATACGATATGATGTTCGCCTGATGAACACATATGTTATATAATCTTCTTCGTTGTGCTGTAATAGTTACAATGCTGATGATATTAAAGCCAAATGATAAAAATGCTTCACGCAATGTGAGTTCCAGGCTCGCGTCAGGCAGCAATAGCGACGACCTCGAGGTTGCCATTGTAGCAATCAGTTTTTCCACGTAATTTCAATCTACAATTTCGGTGATAACTGTCAAACTATTATGTTGTGTGTGTTGTATAGGTTGTAGTGGGGTAGCCCATATGGGGTACAACCCAAATAGGGTTAGTAGTTGTACTCAGTTTGATCTCAATGCAATCATTCCTGCTCGTTAGTTTCTAACATGGTTTCAGAGTAGTAGGTCTGTAGGACCATTTTTTCTCGAGCTCACCATTAGCTAGTGGCCGACTGCGGCAACCACGCAAACCCACTCCATGCCCTACGCTGCGCCGCCCTGCGAACGCCCTGCCCTGCCCCGCGTCGTGCCGCCCCGCGCACGCCCTGCCCTGCCCCGCGTCGCGCAGCCCCGCGCACGCCACCCGCGCGCCACCCCTTGCAGCCCACACGCCGCTCTGCTGGCAGCGCGCTGCCCTTTGTAGCTCTCGCACCGCCCATGCAGCCCGCGCGCTGCCCCTTGCAGCCCCGCGCGCCGCCCCTTGCAGCCCCGCGCGCTGCCCCTGCCCGCCCGTGCGCCGCCCTTTGCAGCCCGCGCGCCGCCCTGCTGGCCGCGCGCCGCCCCTGCCTGCCCACGCGCCGTTCTTCGCAGCTCGCGCGCCGCCCTGCTGGCCGTGAGCCGCTCCTGCCTGTCCGTGCACCGCCCTTGCCTTTCCGCGCGCCACCCCTGCCTGCCCGCGCGCCGCCCTGCTGGCCGCGTGCTGCCCCTGCCTGCCCGTGCGCCGCCCTTACCTGCTGGCCACGCGCCACTCTGCCTGCACGCGCGCCGCTCTGCCCTGCACCTCTCAGCGCCACCATGCTAGTCACGCGCCATACACACGCCGCAATGCTAGTCACGCGCCACCTAGCTATGGCATCTCTCAGCATCCTTTTGTTCGATCCTGAGGGCCGCCCGATCAAGTTTGAAACATGGCTCGATGACCTACAGCTATACCTAATGAGCAATGCCAAAGACGGCGTATCTCTGTTTGACCACACGTTTGGTTCCTCACTCGCCCCTCCTGACACGGCTGACAGTCTTACCCGCTCACAGTGGCTTACCCGTGACGCTGCTGCTCGCCTAGCTGTTCGCGCTCACTTTGGCCAGCACAAGACTACTAAGGCCTTGTACGACGATGTACTAACTTGCTACTCTTCCCCTGCCACTGCTGCTCTCGGCCGCCTCATACTGCCCTACCTGTTTCCCGAGCTGTCCGCCTTTGCCACAGTCAACGACCTAGTCACCCACCTTCGCACTAGTGACGCTCGCTACCGCGCCGCGCTTCCCACCAAGTTTCTAGTCAAGATCCCTCCCCACATGTACATCGCTCTCTACTTCATCGTCACCCGCCTCTCTGACTCTCTTAGCATTGTCAGGGACCTCTTTCTCGCCATGGACCCCACGGACCTCACTGTCGACGTGCTCGAGAAGCACCTCCTTGCAGTTGAGACTAGCATAGTCACTGTAGGTGCTGCTTGTGGCACTCCTCGCACTCCCTTCTTCGAGGGGTGTTCCCCCTCCTCCCTTGCCCCCTCCTACGCTTCTGCTGCTGCTGTTGAATTCCTTCGTGCTGAGGAGGTCGGGGCTGTGTCTGCTCCTAGTGGGAGGCGCCACAGCGGCAGGGGCAAGGGAGGCAAGGGTGGTGGGGGTGGCAGCGGTGGAGGCGGCGGTGGAGGCGGTGGAGGTGGCGGTGGTGGCGGAGGGAGTAGAGGCGTTGGTAGCGGCGGTGGTGGCGGCAGTGGGAGTGGTGGCGGCGGTAGTGATGGCGGCAGTGGGAGTGGTGGCGACGGCAGTGGTGGCGGTCGGGGTGGCGGTGGTACTCGAGGTGCTGGAGGTCGTCGACGTACACGAGGATGTAGAACGGCGGCAAAGAGGTGTCGGTGCGTAGAAACAGCGACGGGTCGGCTGTAGAAGGAGCAAACCCAAGAGCCACAAGTGTAGTCCTCAGTGTGTCGTGCCACTCACGGGGCGCCTGGCGGAGACCGTAGACTGGCCGCCGGAGGCTCCACTGGGTGCCAGGAGGAAACGACCCAGTGAAGCCAGGAGGGCGGCGCAGCCAGATCTCCTCGTGCAGGCTGCCCTGCAGGAAAGCAGTGCTGAAGTCAAGAGAGTGAAGCTCGTAGTCGCGCTGAGCGGCTATGTGCAGCAGCACCCGAAGAGTGGTCATCTTCGGGGTGGGAGAGAAGGTCTGAAAGTAGTCAACTCCCTGCCGCTGACTGAAGCCTCGAGCCACGTAACGCGCCTTGAAGACAGGCGGAGAGCCCGGCGGCCACTTCACCCTGAAGATCCACATCCCACTGACGATGTTCGCCCCAGGTGGGGGAACCTCGTCGACGTAGGTGCCTGTGGACTTCCAGGAAGCCATCTCTGCGTCCATGGCCGACTGCCACTGAGAGGAGTAGGGACCCTCGATCGCCTCAGCATACGATCGAGGAGTCGGGATGTCAGGTGCATCCGGGTCTCCCTCTGGGGCAATCAGCGTGAACACGAGATGGGGCAAAGCAGCCGCAAAGCACTGGAACTCCTCCTGCCTGTCCTCAAGGAAGTCCGTGCTAAGAGCACACTCACCCCCGACGGACGGAGGACAGATAGACCCAGACTCAGCAACAAGACTAGCTCAGCAACCAAGGCAGACGCAACAGTGGACTCAAAGGAAGGGTCAGTGATAACAGTAGCCAGGAGACGCGTGACAGTAGGATTGGCAGAACAAAGAGAGTCAGACTCCGGGTCAGCAAGAACAGGAAGAGAGGACTCTGGAGGAGACGGCAACGGGACACGCAGAGGAGCAGAGGAAGGACGCAGTGCCATCTGGTATGTGCCTGGGACCGCAGGAGGACGTGGACGCGCAGTACGACCACTAGTGCGAGCAGCACCAACAGGTGATGCGGGACGAGACGCAGGCTCACGACGCTCAGCAAGACCTCCAGTAGGACCAGTGTAGGGAGAAGGAGCAGGTAGAGGGGAGGCGGGCGGTAACTGTGACTGCGACTGGACAGGCGGTGGACACTCTAGGGGAGAAGCAGGACAAGTAGAGGGCGGGAGACCAAGAACCTGCTTCAGGAGCGGAACGAAGTACGGCCTCGGCCGCGCAGCGCCTCTAGAACCAGCAAGTACGGCACCAGTACCCCCAGCGGCAGCACCAGCGCCAGCAGAACCTCCAGCTCGAACAGCGCCAACTCCAGTACCCTCAGAAGCACCAGCACGAGCAGCACCGCCAGCGCCAACACCCCCAGCAGCTCCAGCTCCAGCAGCACCAACTCCGGTAGGACAGTCAGCACCAGTAGAAACACCAGCGCCAACACCCCCAGCAGCTCCAACTCTAGTAGGACCGTCAGCACCAGCAACCTCAGCAGCACGCCCAGACGCACCAGCACCAGTAGAAACACCAGCGCCAATACCCCCAGCAGCTCCAGCTCCAGCAGCACCAACTCCAGTAGGACCGTCAGCACCAGCTGCCTCAGTAGCACCCTCAGACGCACCAGCACCAATAGAAACACCAGCGCCAACACCCCTAGACTTAGCAGCACGTCTCCAGCGGCGGGCAAACCACACGCGCAGCTCCTGTGGAGAGAGCGGCTCCCGCCTCGACGAAGTACCGATGGCGGCCACACGAGCAGACCCAGCACCCCCAGGCTCCGCACCCCCAGACTCAGCATCCCCAGGCTCAGCACCCCCAGACCCAGCACCCCCAGACTCAGCACCCCCAGACCCGGCACCCGCAGACCCGGCACCCGCAGGCTCAGCACCCCCAGACCCGGCACCCGCAGACCCGGCACCCGCAGGCTCAGCACCTCTAGCAGCACCAGAGTCTACAGCTACCTCGACAGGCTCGACTGCGTCTACCTGGGACACACCTGAAGGGGCAGGACCCTGAGGTGGGAGGGGGTCTACCTGAGTAGCACCTGGCGCAAGGAACAACGGCGGCGGGGGGAGGGGCGCAGTGCGGTAGGGGAAGAGACGGTAGTAAGGCACCGACTCGTCAAAGGTGACAACCTGGGAGGATAGAATACGGCGCGTGGTGGGGTGGTAAAACTGCCAGCCAGGCGCGTAAGGGGGGAAGCCAAGGAAGACGCAAGGAACAGCACGGGGGGACAGCTTGTCCGCAGACAAGTTGCGGACAAACGCCCGAGATCCCCAGACCCGAAACGCAGACGCATCGCCAACCTTCCCTGTCCACCGCAAGGCGGGGGAGGTCTCTGGCAAGGAGACCCGGGGCTGAAGGTTGAGCTGATGCGCGGCGTACTGAACCGCAAACGGCCACAGAAAATGGGGGGCAGCCGCATGCATCATGGACGTACGCGCGACGTCCATGACCATGCCAATGCGGCGCTCAGCAATCCCATTTTGCTGTGGAGAGGCCGGAAGCGTGAAGGTCTGGCGGATGCCCTGTGCTCGACAGAAGGCTCCCAGACGGGGAGAGGAAAACTCCCCTCCTCTGTCCGAGTGCAGACGCAAAACAGGAAAGTCCGAGCCGAAACTCTCTCTGAGCTGGAGACGAGCTGTGCGGATCCAGTCGATCAACACCTCAGTGACGTCACCCTTGCTGCGCAAGGGGAAGACTGTGGTGTAACGCGAGTAGTCGTCAACGACCAGCAGAAAGTACCGCTCTCTCCCCTGCCCACTGACGCGGGCTGGGCCCCACACGTCCATGTGTAGAGTCTGCAGCGGAGCCTCTGTCGGAGGAAACTCGGAGGAGTGTGGGGCGGTGCGATGTCGCCCCTCGACGCAGGGAACGCAGGTAGGGCCAAGCCCCGGAGGAATGGGAGGAAGAGACCGAGAAAGACCAGAGACAAGGACACGGGAGGCCATGCCTCGGAGACGAGGCAAGGAGGGGTGACCAAGGCGGTGGTGCCAAAGGAGAGTCTGGTGGGACAGCAGACGACACGAGCAGGGGGCAAACTCAGGACCAGACCTGGACGCCGCAGCAAACACCTGACTCGACGCAGCTACCTGGGCAGACTCAGCAGTAGGAGGAGACTCAGCAGTAAGGGTGTACAGGCTCGACCCTGGCCGACGGGTGAACGTGGCGAAGTGTCGGCCTGTCCGAGCACACCTGCAGTGGGTCACTCGCTGACTCGCTGGAGTGAACTGGTCAACCCCTCGATCCTGTAGGTCCGCTCCACTCACCAAGTTCGTAGAGAACGAGGGGAGGTAGAGACCAGACAGGGTGCCAGAGGGGGCTGCCGGGCACGGAAGGACAGTGGAGAAGCTAGCAAGGACAGGACCCCCAGAGGGGTCTGCTAGGGAGACTGCAACCAGCCGACTAAGCGGTGTAAGAGTGGTGCGGTCTCGAAAGAAGGAGCGGGACGCACCCGAGTCCAGGGTGAAGGTGTGGAAGGCCTGAGCCGACGTAGTACCTGAGAGAGCAGACTCACCAGCACCTGGGGCGGCAGACGCACTGGCACCTAGAGCAGCAGTCTCACCAGCACCTAGCGCAGCAGCCTCAATGCCCGGGTCAGGCGGTACACACAGGTAACAGGCACCCTCAACACTATCAGCAACAGCATACATGGCAGCAAGAATAGCATCAAAGTCAAGATCAAAGATAGCAACCCCGGCCTTAGCCAGATCTCCCCAGCGAGGGATCTCTGACGCCTCAGGGAATTGGCGACGCCACGCGTCCGTCAGGCGACCAAAGCAGCGCTGGGTGGAGTGCGGACCCCCGCACTGCTCACCAGTGCGGTCGCCGGTACGGAGAACGTAAGAGCAGGGACCAAAACCCCCACCGCGCTGGCGTGCAGTGTACCACTCACGAAGCTGCTGAGGGGACAGGGTCACACCACTCCGCTGCTGCTGCTGGCGCTGACCACCACCGGCGCCACTCCTCGACGCAGAGTCGCGACTCGCTCCACCACTGCCGCCTCCGCCGCCGCCGCCGCCTCCGCCGCCTCCGCCACCTCCTCCACCTCCGCCTCCTCCACTACCTCCGCTGCCTCCGCTCCCTCCGCCACCTCCACCGCCTCCGCCGCCTCCACTGCTGCCGCCGCCGCCGCCACCCCCAGCACCACTCCCACCACCACCCCCACTCCCTCCACCGCCTCCACCACTACCTCCACCGCCCCCTCCACCTCCTCCAGTGCCCTTGCCCCCCTTGCCCTTGCCGGTGCGGCGTCTCCCGCTCGGGGCAGACGCAGCGCCGACCGACTCGAAACCAACGAGGTCGGTCGCAGCAGCAGAGGCAACAGAGGGCAAGAGGGGGGAGGGAGAACACCCCTCAAAGACGGGGGTGCGAGGGTCACCACGAGAGGCTCCTACAGCGACTATGCTCTTCTCTATCGCTAGGAGGGCCTTCTTGAGGAGGTCAACGGTGAGAGTGGTGGGGCAAACAGAGAGGAAGTGGTCCCTGACTACACGGAGAGAGTCAGGGAGACGGGTGACTATGTAGTAGAGGGTGATGTACATGGGGGGGGGGGGTTCTTGGCACAGAACTCAGCAGGAAGCGCAGCGCGGTAGCGAGTGTCACTAGTGCGGAGGTGCGTAATGAGGTCAGCAACAGTGGGAAAGGCAGCAAGGTCAGGGAAGAGGTACGGTAGCATGAGGCGGCTCAGTGCAGCAGTGGCAGGGGAAGAGTAGCGTGCAACTACAGCGTCGTACAAGGTCTGAGCACTCTTGTACTGGCTAAAGTGTGCACGCTCAGTGGTCGGTAAGTGGCGGCGCACAGCAAGGCGAGCACCAGCGTCACGTGTGGCCCACTGTGAGCAAACAGTGGCGTCAGCATCAGCAGCAGGGGCAGGGGAGGCACCAGAAGTGAGGTCAAACAGGGAGAGGCCATCTGCCCTATCGCACTGCAGGAAAAGCTGCAGATCATCTACCCATACCTCAAAGTCCACTGCCCGACCCTCAGCGTCAAAGGTGAGAACGCTAGGGGAAGCCATAACTGCAGGAGGCAGGGCAGTGCAGTGGCAGAGACTGTGCTCTTACCAGGTAGGTGGAGAGATCTTGCTGCTCGGCGGCTCGGCTGTCGGGCGACTCGGCTGCAGGGCGGCTCGGCTGCTGGGCGGCTCGGCTGCTGGGCGGCTCGGCTGCTGGTGCGGGGCGGCTCGGCTGTCAGGCGGCTCGGCTGCTGGGCGGCTCGGCTGCACGGTGCTGGGCGGCTCGGCTGTCGGGCGGCTCGGCTGCTGGGCAGCTCGGGAGGTCGGGCGGCTCAGGTGGCCGGCGGTTCGGCTGCTCGGCGTTGCGGGCGCTAGGAGGCGGGGTCGCAGGTGGTGGCGAGGTCGCAGGTGGCGGCGGGCCGCAAGGGTGGGCGGGGCCGCAGTGGCGACGGGGCCGAAGTGGGGCCTAAGTGGGGCCGTAGAGGGGCCGACGGGGCCGAAGTGAGGCCGTAGCGGGGCCGCAGCGGGGCCTAAGCGGGGCCGAAGCGGGGCCGTAGCGGGGCCTAAGCGGGGCCGTAGCGGGGCCTAAGCGGGGCCGTAGCGGGGCCGACGGGGCCTAAGCGGGGCCGTAGCGGGGCCGACGGGGCCGTAGCGGGGCCGTAGTGGGGCCGTAGCGGGGCCTAAGCGGGGCCGACGGGGCCGTAGCGGGGCCGTAGCGGGGCCTAAGCGGGGCCGTAGCGGGGCCGACGGGGCCTAAGCGGGGCCGTAGCGGGGCCGTAGCGGCCTAAGCGAGGCTGTAGAGGGCGGCTCGAGGGGCAGTAAGGGCGGCCAATAGGGGCCACTAAGGCGGCTCGAGGCGCTACTCGGGTTAGGAGCTAAGCGCGCTCCGAGCAGGGAAGGAAAAAAAATTCGTGGTGGGCCCTAGGCAGTATTCCCACTCGGGAACCTGCTCGATACCATGACGAGAAGTGAGAATGAAATGAACTATGAAACAGTTGGGTACAAGTACTAACCCTAATTGGGTTGTACCCCTTATGGGCTACCCCACTACAGCCTACACAAATGTATAAGCTATAATGTTCTGACATACACGTGGACCCGCGGAAGATCGACGCCGTTAAACACTGGAAATTTCCGGAGAACGTGAAGGAGTTGCAGCAGTTCCTAGGCTTCGCCAACCACTACAACAGGTTCGTGCCGCAGTATGCGGTGGGTGGACTTCTTGGAAACTCACTTCCCACTACGACATCGTCTACAAGCCCGGGCTACACAACAAGGCAGACGCGTTGAGCCGCCCCGGACATGTAGCAGGCATCCAGCTCGACGGGATGAACCCTCTGCTCAAGGGTCTATTCCAACATGGGTACTCCGTGGACGGCGAGATAGCAACGGCAGAGAAACAGAAGCTGTTACAGTGGGAGAAAGTCCTAGCGGTAAGGAAGGGTTCAGGAAAGGTTTGGGTACCGAATTACGCCCCGCTATGGCAGATCCTATTGGAGGAATTTCACGACGTACCTTACGCGGGACATTTCGGGAGCAACAAGACGCTAGTAGGGATAGCGAAGTATTACTACTGGCCCGGGATGGCAGCGGACGTGCAGCAGTTCGTCACCTCATGCGACACATGCCAGCGGATGAAGAGCAGCAAGCAGAAAAAAGCAGGGTTACTTCAGCCTCTACCCGTACCGGAGCAGCCATGGCAGGTCGTTAGCCTCAACTTTATCACAGGACTTCCTTCGACCTCACGGGGGCACGATTCCATCCTCGTAGTAATCGATAAGTTCTCCAAAATGGGTCACTTCAAACCGACCAACGCCACAACTACAGCTGAAGCAACTGCTCGCCTCTTCTTCGACCGCATAATCACCATCCACGGCATCCCCGCTACACTCATCTCAGACAGAGACCCCAAATTCACGAGTAAGTTCTAGAAGGAACTCATGGGATTATTAGGGACTAAACTTGCGATGTCCTCAGCATACCACCCCCAGACTGACGGACAGACAGAGCGACTCAATCAAGTGGTTGAACAGTTACTGCGCACAGCTTGCAAGGACGACGTCAGCCACTGGGATACACAGTTACTGGCCCTAGAGTTTGCTTACAACAACGCCTCACATGCGGCCACAGGGAAAACTCCTTTCTTCCTGTGTTACGGACGTGAACCACTCACCCCACAGCAACCACCTACACCCGCACACGTCCAAGCCGCACATGACTTCGTCACCACCATGCAGCAGCTATGGGAGAAGACTCAGCGACGTCTCACCACGATGCAGAACTCCCAGAAGCAATATGCCGATCGTCAGCGACGAGATCACTCAGTAGCAGTCGGAGATCAGGTGCTTCTCGACACACGCAACTTGAACCTGTCTCACCTCCCATCCAAACTCCGGCCTCGCTTCTGTGGTCCGTTTCTCGTGGAGGCACAGGTGACACCAGTTACATTCCGCTTGCGCTTACCAGATACATGGAAGCCTCACAACGTTTTCCATGTCCAGCTACTGAAGCCCTACAAGGACCCCAACCAACAGTTCCATGGACGGCAACTCCCGCCACCACCACCTGTTCTCATACAGGATGAACCCGAGTATGAAGTGGAGCGTGTTCTCACTCATCGGCGCCGTGGCGGCAAGACCCTCGAGTTCCTGATACGCTGGAAGGGATACGACCCCACTGAGGACAGTTGGGTTGCAAAAACTGATATGGGCAACGCACGTCGTGCTCTCAGTGACTATCTTGTCAAGCAGGGTGTATCTCACGCCACCCAGCTTTGAGGGGGGGACGTGTGAGAGTACGACAGCTTATGCCAGCTATGCTTGCTTGCCTTTACTTTATCATGCTATTTCTAGCATAGGATAATTATATGCATGCATGAATTGCTTGATTTCCTAGGCTAGGTGCTTTCCTATATTTTATTATAGTTATAGCACCGAGCTAGGTTGCGTGCACCGAATTCTGGCTTTTCGGTTGCCACCGAATTGCCTTCTACCGAATTCGGTAAGGATTTGTCCGGGACGCTTCGCGACCCGCGGAACCTTCGCGTAACACCTGGTTACGGGGCCTTGTGTCGAGCCTATATATAGCCTCGTGTTGTACCCAGGTGATCATTCAATTCACATTCTCTTTTGTGAGCTCGATCCTAGATCCTCACACCATCTTTGCGGCCATGGCTGTCTGCCACTGAGAGAAGTAGGGACCCTCAATTGCCTCTGTGCAAGAGCGCGGGGGCGGGATGTTTGGTGCAACCGGGTCTCCCTCATGTGCAAGCCGCATGGACACGAGATGAGGCACAGCAGCTGCAAAACACTCAAAGTCCTCCTGCCTGTCCTCAAGGATGTCCGCGCCAAGAGCAGACTCACCCCCAACGGACGGAGGACAGACAGACTCAGACTCAGCAACAAGACTAGCAGCTTAGTCAAGAGGACAGGCGGCAGCAAAGTCAACAAGCTCAGCAACTAGGGTAGACACGGTAGTGGACTCAAACAAAGGGTTAGTGACAACAGTGGCTAGAAAGTATGTGACAGTAGGACTGGCACCACGAACTAAGTCAGACTCAGGGTTCGGACCGTGAGCAAGAGAGGATGTAGGGGAGATGGCAGGGGAGCTCGTAGTGGAACAAAGGAAGTACGAAGTGCCATAAGGAGAGTGCCGGGGACAGGAAGAGGACGCGGGCGCGGAACACGACGACCAGTGCGAACAGCGCGAACAGGCAAGGCAGGACAAGAAGCAGGCTCACGACGCTCTTTAAGAGAGTCTAGTTGCCCAGTGTAAGGAGGAGGAGCAGGCAGTGGGGAGGCTGGCTATAACTTTGGCTGCGACTAGTCAGGCGGTGGACACAGTAGAGGTGGAGTAAGGTCAGTAGAAGACAGGAGAACCTTGGAAGCAACTCGTCGGGGAATATGTCTGCGAACTCTGCTAATAGTGCACTCACTTCAGTAGGAAGAGTCGCCTTCTCACTAACTGCAGCGCTCCCTCCTTTCCCCTCCTTAGCTTCCACCTCCTCAAGGAAAATCGCGAAGATCTGTGCCGCACACTTCACTAACTGTCGCACACGAACAGCATTAAGGATAGCTGTGGATGATGTGGCCCCATCACTCCCCCGTGGCAGCTCCCGGAACTCCCCGTCTACCTTAACGCTACAGCTTCCCTGAGCCCAATCGAACGAAGTACTAACCGTCCGCAACCAATCTCTATCGAATATGAAATCATAGCCATCCAGCATCGCAGAGTCAAAGTCACGCCTAACTGTGATTGGTCCTAGCAATACGTGCAACTTGCGAATGATCGGTCCTATGTGCAGAGGCGTCCCATCTACCACGCGAGCGTCCTTGAAATTGACTGCCAAATCTGCTACAAGATGGAGACGACTAACTAGCGAAGATGAGACGAATTAGTGGCTAGCTCCGCTATCTACGAGAATCTTGACTGCAACACCGCGAAGCTACCCTAGAAGCACAACTGGACGATCAACATTGTCTATCTCGTTCGACGTTGATGACTGCTCTAAGGCCGTCTCCTCTACGTTGGTAGATGTGGCGGGTTCGGAAGCGTCCACACCAGCTAGAGACCCGCTATCTACTGGCGGTTTCCGTTTCCCTGCTGCCGTTCCTTAAGCTGTGGACAGCCCCGCTTCATGTGTCCCGGCTTTTTGCAGTAGTCACAGATCCCCCTAAATCCCGTTCTCTGTGAGCCGTCACTGTAAACTGCACCAATCTCCATGGGCGACGGTCCGTCCCTCGATCGAGCGTCGTTGATCGGTTAGAATCCCTAATCGCGATCGTCATGACCCTGTCGGCTTCGTACTGCGTCGACGCGTTCTGCTGCTGCGACTACTGATTTGAAGGTGGACAATCCGTGAATCGCGATAATTTCCGCTATGTCTGACTTTAACCCTTCAAGGTAGCGATCGCGCATCTCTGTTTCCGTGATGTCGTCTATCTCGTTGCAGATGCTCAAGAACCGTCGTGTGTCCTCCTGGACGTTTCCTATCTATCGGAAATGATGCACACGCTTCCTAGAAGCTTCCGAGGCCTTCACCAAATCAAACCTACTTTTCAGCGCCGCTTCAAATCCTTCCCATGTCGTCGGATCCGTGGTAACACCCAAATCTAAACTCCCTAGGCTTGAAGTTGCAGGTGCATGCCCCTCGCGCTGTTGATGCCCGTTCAAATGAGCCTTTCTTACAACAGTTTGCGTGAGTTGGCGCCACCACTCCAAGGTCGGGCCCCTCCGCAGCGTAACGGAGTACTCGATCCGCTGCTGCGCGTCCGCTTGTTGCACCCCGCGCGGTGAAGTAGTTGTTCTGCATGAAGATCCACGTTGGCACGTTTGCATCACGTTGACTCATGCAAAATTGACGCGAATTCACGAAGCTGTTGCATTTCAGCCCGTAGATGATGATTTTCCAGCGTCAACGTTTCGAGTTGGCGCAAAAGTTGAGCAAGCTCGTTGCCCATGTCATTGGGGATAGCGGTCATGGTTTCATCCATGTCGGCTCGACGACTCCAAGTCTGGACGTCGGCACCGCGGGACGACGACGTCGTAGTCTCGTCGTCGACGGTCGCTCGTTGGAAGTCGCTCCCTTCGAAGGCTCCTGATACCAAGTGTTAGGCCCCTTGGCCTAAATCCGCTAAAGAATAACGGGGTCGACTAAGTCAAGGATGAAAACTTGGCGGAAGACTTTGGCGACGGGGTCGTAGTCTCTTCGTCGCGGAAGTGCAGGCGGCTGCTCAGGGGACTGTGAAGAGGATTGCGGGGAGGGAGGTATTGCCTGACGTGCGACCGAGGGTAGAGGGGTAGCGTGAGACACACCTGACGGGGTAGGACCAGGGGGGGGCGGGGGTACCGGAGGAGCGGGAGCAGGGGGAGGAGAGGTTGCAAGGAAGAGGGAGGGAGGGGGAACCGGGAGACCTTGATAGGGGTACCAAGTGTAGTAGGACAATGACTCGTCAAACCGGATGTCACGAGAGTCTAGGAACTGGTGGAGGGGCGGGTTTAGGGTTTAGGTAAAAGGAGTAGTCGGGAAAACCCACCGGGAAACCAAGGAAGACACAGGGGATGGCACGAGCCGAGAGCTTGTCCGCAGAGGTGTAACGGACAAGCGCAAGGCAGCCCTAGACATGAAAGGCCGACCCAACACCAGGGGACCCAGTCCAAAGACGGGTTGGTGAAGCCTCTGGCCGCGAGACTTGCGGCTGGAGGTTCAGCTGGTGCGCAGCGTAGTGAAGCGCGTAGGGCCACAGAAAATGGGGCGCACGGGCATGGATCATAGACGTGCGGGCGATGTCCATGACCAAGCAAATGCGGCGCTCAGCAACCCCATTCTGCTGTGGGGATTCCGGCAGCGTCCAAGACTGTGTGATGCCCTGCTCGCCGCAGAACCCGGCAAGGACGCCGAAGCGAAAATCACCCCCACGGTCGGAGTGGAGACAACGGACATGACTACCGCGAGTGCCCTCAGTGGCCAGAAGCCACCGGATCAGCGTAGAAGTCACTCCGGACTTCTTCGTGAGAGGAAACATCGTGGTGTAGATGGAGTAGTCGTCAACGACCACTAAAAAGTAGCGCTCCCTCTCAGGTCCGAGCATAGGGGCAGGGCCCTAGACGTCCAGGTGGAGAGTCTGGAAGGGAGTAGTGGCCGGACGAAGGGAGGAGGAGCGCGGAGTGGCGCGCAGGCGGCCGGCGACGCAAGGAGTGCAAGGTGGAGCAAGTGAGGGAGGGAGCGACAGAAAGACACGCGGGAGACCTGAGACAAGACAGTGACTGGCCATGCTGCGGAGGCAGGGGAGCGACGGGTGGCCAAGGCGGTGGTGCCACAAGACGGTCGGGTGGGCTAGGGACCGACATGAGCAAGACGCAGCAACTAGACCGGACACATCAACCTGACCAGACTCTGCTACCGGGGGTGACGAGGCAAGCTGACCAGACACAGCTACCTGCGGGGGCAGAGTGTGCAGGACGAAGAGACCTGAGTGGGGCTCTCTGATGAACGTGGCAAGAACTGCCCCAGTAGAAGAGTCCGTACAGATCGCTATCCTCTCGTGCGCAGGAAAAGTGACTGTGATCCCCGGTCATGAAGGTATCCAACACCCACCAAGTTACGAGAGAACAAGGGGATGTAGAGACCAGTGAGGAAACCAGAGGGGACAGCTGGGCACGGGAGAGTGATCGAGCTGCGAGCAACTGCTGGTCCTGAAGTAGGATCAGCCAGGGCAACTGGGACTGGAGCCGAAAGAGGTGTGACAGTGGTGTGGTTGCGGAAGAAGCACTAAGACGCGCCGGAGCCCAGCGTGAAGGAGAGCGACCCAACAGTAGTCGTCACGGCTGGGCTAGTGACTACACAAGCACCTACAGTAAAAGCACAAGTACCTACACTAGCAACAGGCAAAGGTCCTAAGCTAGGTATGTCAAACATACATGACATAGTTTGTGTAGGCTGTAGTGGGGTAGACCATATGGGGTACAACACTGCTAGGTTTCCCTACTTGTACCCATCTCCCTGCTAGTTCAGTCATTCCTCTTTCTTCACATGGTATAGAGCGGGTTCCCTAGTGGGACCGTTTCTTCCTAAGGGCCCACCATCATTTTTATTTTTTTCCTACCCTCCCTGCCCAAAGTGCGCTTCGCGCTCTAACCTGCCCTACCCTTTCGCGGCCCCTTAGCGGCCTGCCCTGCTCCTGAGGCCCGTCGCGGTCCCCCTTTGCGGCCCCTTCGCGGCCCGTTAGCGGCCCCTTCGCGACCCCTTAGTAGCCCCCTTCGCGGCCCCTTAGCGGCCCCTTCGCGGCCCCTTTGCGGCCCCGCCCCGTCGCCACCCGCGCGTCGCCCCCGCCTCGTCGCGACGCCCCTGCGGGACCCGCGAGGCGCGGCTCTTGCGCGTCGCGACGCCACAACGGGACCCGGGCGTCGCCCCCGCTCGTCGCGACGCCCCTGCGGGACCCGCGAGGCGCGGCTCTTGCGCGTCGCGACGCCACAACGGGACCCGGGCGTCGCCCCCGCTCGTCGCGACGCCCCTGCGGGACCCGCGCGGCGTCGCCCCTGCCCGCCGCGGCGCCCTGCCCTAACCCACGCCCGACCTTCGGACGGCCGCTCCTGCCCCCGCCCCTTGCAGCAGCTGCCCCTGCAGCAGCCGCCCCTGGCCCCTGGAGCAGCCGCCCCTGGCCCCTGGAGCAGCCGCCCCTGCAGCAGCCGCCCCTAGCCCCTGGAGCAGCCGCACCTGCAGCAGCCGCCCCTCGCCACTGGAGCAGCCGCCCCTGCAGCAGCCGCTTCTGGCCCCTAGAGCAGCCGCCCCTGCAGCAGCCGCGCCTGGCCCCTAGAGCAGCCGCCCCTGCAGCAGCCGCCCTTGGCCCCTGGAGCAGCCGCCCTTGCAGCAGCCGCCCCTGGCCCCTGGAGCAGCCGCCCCTGGCCCCTTGAGCAGCCGCCCCTGCAGCAGCCGCCCCTGGCCCCTGGAGCAGCCGCCCTTGCAGCTGCCGCGGAGCCCTTGCCCTGTAGTGGTAGCGGCCTCGCCGTTGCCGCCGTCGTACGCCTGCCCTTCTTGCCACTGGTGAGCACTGCCCTACCCGTACTGCTGTTACTGCTGCTCCTGCTGCTACTGCTCTTTCTAAAGCTACTGCTGCTCCTGGCGTGGCCAGATGCAGCTCCAGCGCTGTCCGCATGAGTCCCTCACGCCCCAACAGCTTCGTGAGTGGTACGCTAGTTGGGGTTGTAGGGGTGGCCGCGCTGCTACTACTGCTACTACTGCTACTGCGGCTACTACTGCTACTGGTGCTACTGCTGCTACTGCGGCTACTACTGTTACTGCTACTCCTGGCGGTGGCCAGCTGCAGCTCCAGCGACGTTCGCATGAGTCCCTCCCGCTCCAGCAGCTTCGTGAGTGGTACGCTAGTTGGGGTTGTCGGGGTGGCCGTAGTGGGAGTCGTCCTGGAGTGAGTAGTTCGGGAGCTTCTTGTAGTGGCCAGGTGCAGCTCAAACGTCGTCCGCGCGAGACCCTTTCGCCCCAGCAGCTTCGCGAGTGGTACGCTCAGAGTAGAGGGTCACTAAGTAGTGCTCGCTGCCCGTACGTCATTCGCACGGGTGTCCGGACTGGTCAGCCTTGCGGGACTCCTGGTCACACAGAGTCCCGCTGCTTCGCCCGTCTGAGCGACGCTTGGCGTACAGAGTTTGGCGACGACGCTAAGCTCCCCTCCTGGCTGGAGCTGCTTAGGCAGAGGGTAGATATCTTTGGTCTTGACAATGATGCTCTTCTCACTGCAATGTGTGCATTGTCTACTAGTGCTGAGGGTGCCTGTCATCGGTGTGTGTCGCCTGACCCCGGTATCCAGTCTGCTGCTCTTGGTGTTGGTGAGGCCGCTACTCTAGGTGCTTGTGCGTCTAGTCTTCAGGGAGCTGGTGTTAGTCCTGCTGACCCTTGGGGTGCTACGACAGGGGGTGCGGGTGCGCCCTCTACTGGAGCCGGAGAGCATAGGGCTAACCGTGTTGCTTCTGGTGGTGTTGGCTCTGGGGGTGGTGCGAGTGGTGCTTTGGAGGGCGGTCTTGGGCCTACCACCACCCCGGACCCTACTCCTCCCCCACATCCCTACCTGACCCGGCACCAGGACCGTCTTCGTCGTACACGTGAGCAGCAGCTCGAGATGGAGAGAGAGAGAGACTAGAGTTGGAGCGGCAGTAGCAGGAGCTATGGCAGCTAGAGGAGCAGCAGTAACAGCCACCGCAGCAGGTCCAGCAGCAGCACCAGCACCAGCACCAGCAGCTGAAGCCGCTATAGGAGGAGGAGGAGCAGCAGCAGCAGTCGCTGCCGCAGGAGCAGCAATAGCCGCCACCTCCGCCTCCTGTCTTGGCCTTTGGACCCTTGGTCTCCCCTCTCCGTCTCCTCCCTCCTCCCCCTCTCTTATTGTCTATGGTCCCACGTTTCCTCCTCCTGACTACACCCCAGCTGTTTTCCCCCGTTCGCAGCCTTCGTTGTTCCCTCCTCGTTCTCACACTTGGGCTTCTTACTCTCCTCGTGCTCGTCCCTCATCCCCTGTCCTTGTCACTAACCTTCGTACTATCCTGTTCCATTCTAGTCCGCCTCGTTCTTCTCCGTCTGTGCTTCCTTCTCCTCCTGAGTCGGCCCTCACTACTTCCCTCTCTAAAACTGTCACTGACTACTACTGCACGAACCGTCCTGTTCTCTCTTGTGTTCTCGCCTCTATTATTACCGGCCCACGTGCTTCTCTGTCCTCTGTCTCCGCTCTTACTGCCGCGTCACTGAGTTTGCCTCTACTCGCCGCCTTGACTACGCCACCAGTCTTGTGGCTGCTCCTCCTACCAGTTCTCTGGCCGTCGCGGGTGAGTCTGCCCTTGGCTGTGACGCCCTAGAGGACAGGCAGTTTGAGCTAGAGTTCCTAGCAGCTGCTTCCCCTCATCTCTGTCCCATGCTGCTCGCCCCTGAGGGAGACCCTGACGCCCTTGACATACCGACTCCTTGCACTTACGTTGAAGCAGTGTGAGGGCCTTGGGTCTCTAAGTGAAGAGCTGCCATGGACGCAGAGATGGCCTCCTTCAGATCCACAGGCACCTACGTCGACGAGGTTCCACCCCCTGGGGTGAACGTATTCGATGGCATGTGGATCTTCAGGGTGAAGTGGCCACCGGGATCTCCTCCGGTCTTCAAGGCGTGCTACGTGGCTAGAGGTTTCAGTCAGCGCGACGGAGTTGACTTCTTTTAGACCTTTGCGCCTACCCCAAAGATGGCCACTCTTTGGGTGTTACTGCACATAGCAGCACATAGAGACTACGAGTTACACTCTCTCGACTTCTCCACTGCCTTCCTTCAGGGTAGCCTACACGAGGAGGTCTGGTTGCGTCATCCCTCTCCCTTCACTGGCACTTTCCCTCCTGGGACCCACTGGAGGTTGAGGCGACCGGTCTACGGTCTCCGTCAAGCGCCTCGTGAGTGGCATGACACCTTTCGCTCTACCTTGTCTGACCTCGGTTTCCAGCTGTCTTCTGTTGACCCATCATTGTTTGTTTGTCGTGGCTCTACATCGTTCTTTGTACTGGTCTACATTGACGACCTGGTCTTCGCCACTGCTGATAGGGTTACTTTGGTTCAAGTGAAGTCCGAACTAGAGAAGAGACACACGTGCACTGACCTTGGTGAGCTGCGCCACTACGTAGGCCTGTAGGTCACCAGAGACAGAGCTGCTCGCACCATTACACTCTCACAGTCACACATGGTGCAGCAGGTCCTTCAGCGGTTTGAGCTTCAGCACTCCACAGTACAGCGCACACCTCTTGGTGTTGACCACAGACTCAGTGGACCCTTTCTTGACGAGCCGTTTGAGTCTAGTGGTCCCTACGCAGAGCTAGTGGGCTGCCTCATGTACATGATGACTTGTACTCGCCCGGACCTCGCCTTCCCTCTCAGCATCCTTGCTCGCTTTGTTGCGCCAGGGAGGCACCGTCCTGTTCACTGGACGGCAGCTGTGAGGGTGGCGAAGTACCTAGCGACGACATCAGGCGTGGGGCTAGTTCTTGGAGGGCAGCAGCCTGTCGTACTTACTGGTCACTGTGACTCTTCTTACGCTGACGACGCTGAGACTCACAGGTCTACTCAGGGGTACTGTTTCAGCCTGGTCTCTGGAGTTGTTTCGTGGAGGTGCACACGTTCCACCTCTGTCTCGACCTCTACCGCTGAGGCTGAGATCTATGCTGGAGCCTTGGCTGCACAGGAGCTGCGTTGGTTGACCTTCTTGTTCTCCGACCTTGGTGAGCAGCTGAGCTCTGCACTGACCTTGTTTACTCACAACAAGGCGACGATTCTCCTCTGTCGAGAGCCTCGACTAGAGAGCAGAGTGAAGCACATCAACGTCAGGTACTTTCTTCTGCCAGAGCTGCAGAGGCGTGGACAGGCTCGCTTCGACTTCGTGGAGTCCGAGGCAGGGCTGACGCTATCAGAGTAAATAGTCTGATTAGTCTGACGGATCAGACCATCGAGTTTGTGAAAAATGGAATTCCAGAGTAGTCAAGTTTTCATCACTGAGAGCCTCAGAGTTATTGTTTTATGGCCCCTGATTCAGTGTAATAGGCCTCAGTGTTAGTCATTTCTGGAGTCTGTCACTACAGAGTATGCGTTCTGTGGTCCCTGCATGCAAGTTTATCGGGAGGAAGCTTCCTCGAAATTTTCTTTCGATACACCCACCTCCGAGGTGTCAGAGCCCTGACACAGCAGATTTGAGCTGTCAGAGCACAAAGGTCTTGACCAATCACAGTAAAATGTATCTGAGATGGCATTCCTGAGATGGGGCCCCATCAATTGCCATGGTCGGTGCAACAACATTGGTCCACCGTGGCAGAATTTGATTCTGGTCACACCACCACACGTGCCTGGCGACGGGAGTCGCCTGGGGCGAAAACCATGAAATATTTGGATCAACGAATCACATGCTTTTGTATTAACGTTCATGTGACAAGTTTAAACGTTCCAACCCAGTCTCGCAAGTGTGGTCCGATTCCAATCCAGTCACGACTGGGTTCCGTGACAGTAAAAAACGGCTGTCGTTCAGACAGCCACATACTCCCATGGTCGAGAACACACTGGGTGGGAACCGATAGATGATTTTCATTTTATTTTTTGTTACGCGACAGTCTAGCTTGACTCGTTCTGACGTTCGGAGGCAAGGAAAGTTAACGTGAGGCAATTTTGCACGACCCTCGGCTGCCCACTCATGCGACGTCCACATTCACCCCCCACCTTGCTGCCATGCCACGGGGACGTGTTTCGTGCACTGTTGCTTGGGGCCACGTCGGATGGGGCCGAATGGGGCCCCATCTCAGGAACGCCATCTCAGATGGCGTTCCTGAGATGGGGGAAGTCCGGAGTGCTGCACTATTGGTCCAGCGTGGCAGTCCTGGGTATTTTGCACACCCACCACACGTGCCATGCGATGTCAGTCTCATTGTGCGCGAAAAACAAGTTAGAAAACTTCCAACCAATCACATGCATCTGTATTCAACGTTCATGCGCCAATTCCAAATGGCCACAATCTCCCATAACACGGTCGAAAACAGTCTGGGGGGAACCCGATGAAAAAACAGATTGCTGTGTGGTGACCGTGAAACGAAATTGCTTTCTGCTGTTGGATTGGCGCCTGTTTTTCCTTTTCCATTTGTCACGTTATTCTTTGACCTTTCTGAACATGCCAAACCCAGTCACGACTCGGTCCTGTGACAGTCAAAAACGTCAGTGGTTCTGACGTTGGGCGTCAGGGGAAGTTGCCATGCGCAAAAATCGCACGACCCTCACCGCCCAACTCATGCGACGTCCAGATTCACTCCCCCCGTTGCTGCCATGCCTTAGGCACGTGTTCTGTGCACTGTTGCTGGGGGAAGTTCGGATGGGGCCCCATCTCAGGAACGCCATCTGACATTGCACATTCGCCCTTTCACAGAACAGATTCGCCATCAAAGTTCAGTTTCGATAATGCACAGCGCGTTACTACACGTACCCTGATCGTGACTTCTCGACCCTGAACACTCAGACTGTATAACTTCCCAACACTGAGCAATCAGGGTGCTGCTTTTCTGGAAAATATGCCTTCAGGGTTAAATTTTTTTTTTTTAGGTGGACATCAGGGTACCTAAATTTGAAACGTCAGCCCTGGTCCGAGGCCAACACTGCAGACTTCTTCACCAAGGCCCTTCCGCCTTGTGACCACCACAGGTGTTGTGTGCAGTTAGATCTCGTTGACACGGGTTCTCGTCTTGTGTAGACTTGTGTTCTCTGCTTGCTCTGTTTGTACACTTTACATATACCTATGTGAACTCTTGGACTGGCCTTGTGGCTCTTTTGCTTGTGCTCGGACTGTGTGGTGACGTTGTGATCCACCCTGAGCTTTGTTTCTTTGTGACTGGTCTTGTAACCGTACGGTTTTGTTTTACTTGACACCCCTCACTTAGGCTATGTTGTAGCCTTTAGTGATGTGTGTCATATGGGATACATCAGTTAGGTGTAGGCTTATGTACCCCAACCCACAACATTCAATCATCATTCGGTTTCTGACAGGAACATGGATGTCCGAATTTGTCGCAGAGTAGCGCGAGTAATGCTAGTACATCACCAAGTTCACATCGAGCAACAGCACAGCCACCATAGCACACACACATATAGCAGTTGTGCATAGCAGCCAATGCCCTATATATCAGCCTTTTTATGCTGATTCAGCGTTAGGTCAGGCTTTTTTTTTTGGTAAGGCTGAATCCAAAGTTTATTGTTATGTAGTTTGGCTGATTTTTCATAGTTTTTTCTTTAACCTTAGCTGTTTTTCCAGCCTTTTTGTGGGAGTGTAGGCTGTGCACTCGGGTGCACACCGAAACCGGCATTACAGGGATCTCAGTTTGGTGAAGTGTAGGACTAACACCGTCAATCACGAGCGGGAAGTCGAATTTTCCCCCGCGCTTCACCGCTTAGTTGCGTTGGTACAGCAAAGCTGTAATCAGCTGCAATTCCGACTAATCGGGGTTGCGCAGCAGGCAGCGTTGACAAAATTCGTTGCCAACGCATGGCTTGCAGCGCATTGTGTCTCGCACGACGCCACAGCCATCCATCCCACCCCACCTCCCCTGCAAACACGAGTTGAAGTTCCCAACCAGATTTTTATGAAAATGCATGATCAGCTAAAGATGTATACCTCATGCTGAAAGTTCAGCCTAAAAACTTTGTGTTGTCTGAATTTTCAGCCCAAAACATTGCGGCTACGCTGACTCACAGAGTTCCAGCAGGGGTGCACGCTGATCGATCAGCATGCCTCAAAACGAATCTAGGGGCCTGATAGCAGAGCTGTGACAAATCTGTTGCCTTGGACTTGGCGCCTGAGTGAGAGGTGCAATAACTGGGGGCTGAGAAACGAGAACGATATGGAAAATGATGATGGGAAAGAGAAAGGGAAGTGCTAGCGGCGGCGGAGGCAGCGGCTGAGAATTCGCGCTGGCGGCGAAGGTAATGGCGGGAGGGGCGAGAGAAGATGGGAAGGAAGGGAGTGGGGAGGGAGGACAGTGAAGGCGACGAAAAGGGAACGGGGACAGCGGGAGCGATGGGAGGGGAGGGGAGAGAGGAAGAACGACAGGAGGTTAAAACCACATCGCATCCAACTCTTGAAATAAAAGCCTCTCGTTTTCCTCAACTCTGAACTACTCCCACATTGCCTTCTGACCTTGAGTGCCCAACTTGTGCCAAACATCGACTTCGGGTCCCTACTGAGCTAAGGTTTCTCACTGTACAGAGACTAAGCCTTCATACGATATTGTACTTTCAGTCACCACTTTGATATTCATTATTTCTCACAACTTTTACAACGTGTCAACTTGGTGTACCTATCTCCAGAGCCTCACTTCCAATCCCCCTAATAGGCCTTTCATTTCACTATGATTGCTCAATCACAATCAAAATGCTGGAGTATGGAGTATAGATGTCCTGTTACAAACTGGTCTTTTTGAATATGCAATCAACCATATGTGGTGGTACAAGGACATGGCCTACAGAGATAGCAAGCAGATGCCACTCTACCTAGCAATAGATGTGCATATACTGGCAAGAGTTTTGCGCCCATGTTGTCTAGTTGACTGCTGAAGGCAAAGCCCCAGAGCACTATACCATCCTGCACTTCCACACATACCAATGACGAGCACAAGAAAAGGATGTGAACCAAATGCAGAAAAAGAGGCGCATATGACATGCTTTGATAAATGACAACCTTTCCCTATGTCGTTTGCCCCATATCCCCTTTCATCCCCGCTCTCTGTCCCCACCCCCCTCCCCTCCCATCCTCACTCACCGGCAGAGGCTGGCCATTCGTTGTGACGCCACTTGCTGCTGAAACGGCACTGGGCCCATCGGTATCTGCTGCGGGAGCAGTCTCGGCGCGACCACACTGTGGATTCCCCCAAACACATGTGCAATTCTGGGTCGTAGCAGCGTGCGTGGCAAGGCAGACGAAGTGATGTTGATGTCTTTCAGCGTGATGCCACGGCACGGAACCGTAGACGAACAGTTGAGGTAGAGCCCTTCCGTGTAGTCTGTCGTACCGATGATCCTCGAGTACGAGACATTGGATATGGCCACGGCGTGCTGGGAGGATTCCTCGCAATGAGACACTGAGTTACGATCGCAGTAATGCTGGTCGATGACTATAGGCCGCCGAACGTTCACCATGTACACGTTCCGGTAGCTCACGTTGGAGACAGACCCGGAGCCGCCCTGGTAGGTCTTGATGCGAAGGCCGTTGGAGAGCGCCATTAGAACAACGTTCTTGATCACCACGTTCTGCACGCATGCTGTGCTCCCCATGTCGCCCAGGCTGCCAATACTGGTGATGGGGAAGAGTGTGGGGAGGACAGTGAAGGGGGTGGAGGGAGGGATCAGATGAGGAGAGAATGGCGAAGATGAAGAGGGGTGAGGACAGAGAGAATGAGATACAAATAAGAACAGAGGAGAGGCTTCAAGGAGAACCAGGAGCAACTATTGATGAAAGCATAACAGTGGGACGGTTTGGGCCAAGTGCACGTGACATGATTGTGCCACGTCCTCTCACCTGATTCCGTGGCCTGCAATGCACCACGTGTCCTCCACACGCACGCTGTTAGACCCCGCTTCAATCACCACGTTGTCATCTCCTCCGTGCAGCGTGCACCTCTTTACAGTCACACCGCGACTGGCGGAGATGTGGATGGAGTCCGTGTTGGGCGAGTTGGCGGGGCTCGTTGTAGTCACATTGATCACTACGGAGCCTATCGTTCGCGAAATCTTGAGATGGATCGTGCCCGGGTTACTGGTGGGCGGGCGAAGTGATACGAACAGGGAAACAGTGGGGCGAGTGGAGTGAGAGGGTTGATACGGAGAAAGTGAGAGTGAGGAGGGCAGAAACATTTGCCACAAAGCGGCTGATATGGGCCGATTCAAAGCGCCGGTCTTTGGCTGTACAGCATCATCGAACGAGCTACGTACGGGCAACAAGCCATTAACACTCGTTTTAGAGGAAAAAGAGGCGCTCTTACCGCAGCGTGATCCCTTGGATCACAGAGTTGTTGCATCGGTACACCGTCATGAGCATCGGACGGTCCACGTTCAGCTGCCCCGCCTCCCACATGCGCCACCAGTTCGCACCGCGCCCGTCGATCGCGCCGCGCCCCGACACGATAAGCCAAGGAATGGAGCTGAACGACACCACCGCGGCCCGCACGGGCGCCACGAACGGGCCTGCGGGGCCGAGAATCACGCCGTCGAGCTGTGGCGGCGGATGGAGGGGCGGAGAAGGGGGGGGGCGGGGGAGGAGGAGCGGGGGGAAGGAGGTGGGGCTTGTATTGAATCGTCAGCTGCTGGGTTCTTGGTTCAACTGGTGCACAACATTAAAGTGAGACATGTGCAGGGTTGCAACATACGTACGACAGTATATGTACGATCAGCATAGGGCAGCAATTGTACCTGGAAGACAAAGCGCGGCCCGCACGGCCCTTCCATCTCCAGGTACGTCACGGAATACCACCCGTATGGCACCACCACCGCCGTCGCCAAGTTCCGCGCGCGCCCGAACGAGCATGCCGCGGCGAACGCGGCGGCAAACGAGCGGGTATCGTCCTTCGCGCCGTTCCCCATTGCGCCGAACCGGCGCACGTTGAACTGCTGGCGGGGCGGCAGCGGCGGAAGCTTCACCAGATACTCCGCCCCGCGCCCAGGGCCCGACCAGACACCCCCCCCTGGCGGAACTGGGTACGGTATTTTAGGCTGGGGCACTGGGACGACTGGAGGCTTGGGCGAGGGGGACGGGATTGGCTTCGGGGAAGGATTGGGGGAGGGTCGCGGGAAGGGATTCGGAGTTGGGCGGGGTGACGGCTGCGCTTGCGGCGGGCTCCGCCTGATCGGTCCGGTCTTGAAGCGGTTCACAGGCTTGGTTGGAGATCGGTCGGTTTGACTGTTGATGGTGGTTTGTCTGCCGTTGCTGTTGGGAAACATGCCGGATTGACGTGTGGATGAAAGGCGTGGGGAAGAGGATGGAGAGGAAGAGGACGAGGAAGAAGAGGAGTCCGAGGAGGGAGTGAAGGTGGAAGTGGGGAAGAGAAACGAGTTGGGAGCGCTGGGTTGGTCTTGGGAGGAAAATGCAGAACTCGAAAACTCTGAGAAGGGGGAGGATTGTGTATGTGGAGGGGGGAAAGTGGGGCGGGAGAGGGGATGAAAGGAAGGATTACAAATCATGTCAAGGACCTGGTTTGCAGAGACGAGAAGGAAGGGGGAAAGGTGTGGAAGAAGAGGAACGGGAAAGAAGAGGTCAGCAGCCACTCCGAGTTCCCGAAACCCCCCAGCAAGCTTGTAGTTTTCAGATCCCGACGACGATGTGTATTCGCACATGCAAAGAGGGCGGGCGCTTGGACCTTCGAGCGCAGGTGCAGCCAAGCGCAGGTCGTACCTTCTGCGCGTGAGGCCGGGAAGGCCGTAAGGAGCGAGATGGCCAATAGAAGGCCGAAGAGGAGAGGGACACGAGGTGCGGCAGCGGGATCCATGGATCGCGCTCGCGCTGGTGCTGATAAAGGGGCAACTGAAGGCGTCGGGCAAGCGCTTCGAGCGAGAAGCTGGAAGGGTCTTCTAGCCGTTCGAGGGTAATACTCAGGCGCCTCAACAACACTGAGGCGTTCTGGAAGGAGCTTCTGGCCGCGCGTGATTGCGTTCGCTGTTGATCGGTTCCCCAGTTCGGGCGTCAGTTGATTGGTGTCGTAAGCGACTATCGAGGATTCATGTGCAGAGTTGACAGCTTGATGCTCCAGGTGCAGCGATCAGAATATACTGGGAGGTCGTTATCTGTGATCTTTACAACCAGGTTACAACCTTACAACCTTAACACGTATGCGGGATCCACCTAAAAGCTTTCCCAGATGTTGTGGGCGGGACGAACGTCTCTCCTCGTCGTTGTCATATCTGGTGTAGACTCTTGACAGTGTGAGTGTTCAGCAGCTGTGAAGTAACTAGTCAAGCACGCGATGCGGCACAGTTCATTGGAGGGATGTGATGGTGGTGTGGTCATCAACAGCAAGGACGGCAGCTGGTTGCATTCGATGTATCTCGGTCGGGCGCGGGCGCCTTGTGCATAGGAATCGATGCGAAGCGAGAAAGGATCTGCGATTATTCGCGCATCACACCATACCATGGAAGCTGGTTGGGTGAAGGAGGAAATTCGGTAGAGCGCAGAGGACTAGACAGATTCATACCACTGGAATCGCTGATGGCTCCTTCGCCCACCATCACTCAGCTTGGCACCACCTCTAATCCTAGAATTTGACGGAAGAATGCTAATCCCACGCGCCACCACAGCGCTTTGGCAGGGAAATTGAGTACGTGGTGTGCAGTCCGGATCGCGAAGGGGCTTGGAACCACATGCGGCTCGGGATAGATGGTGCGATTCGAACGTTCCATTATCACATTTGGCAAAGAACCGTAATAGGCACTTGTTTAGAGGAGTCATTTGTGCCATTATCGGAATCGGTGTGTGATAAAGTACAGTTGCATCAAGCATGCGCGCCACGAGCCGTGCAAGTCACAATCTGGGACGGTTCAACTGGGGTTTATTGTTTTTGCCCGCGGGCAGCGAGCTCCCCTGGGCGGACTCGCTTGTCCGCTGAGATATATTCTTCGCTATTGCCAACAATGCTTTCCAAAAATCACCTGTCAGGTGGGAAGTGAACGGTATTAGCATAATTTTTTTTCTTGGTAAGGTTTACTACATCAAGTGCTTCAGTACAAATGTTACCTTCTAATATGTCAGCATGCTTAGTGGAGGAGTGAAATTTTATACATGTACTGGTGAGGTCGTCGGGCACTGATTTAGATTCAAACAAAGCCCCAGAATTTTTTTTGCTACATGCTAAGACTTAGGCATTCTGAACGGATCCAAAAATGACAAACTTCAAATGCGAGGTTTGGTATATATACGGGGGTTCCAATAATGTTCCATTGAGAGATGTTTTACTCAAGCTTGTTGGGCTGTGAAATCCCTTAGGATCGTTTTCAATGACTAAGGCTCGGAGTGGTAACGTATTCGCGGAAGCGTTTAAATGAGACTGGTTGAACCACCTTGCACTGATATATGATAACAAGATAAGTTTATTATAGCATAGATACAGGGCTTTTATATGATTACAGGGAATATGAAAGGTTTTGCTATCTGCAATTGTAACTGCTAGTGCGTGATACATCTGTTGGGAACAATAAGTCT
The DNA here is from genome assembly GCA_948144175.1 of Closterium sp. NIES-65. NCBI lineage: Eukaryota > Viridiplantae > Streptophyta > Zygnematophyceae > Desmidiales > Closteriaceae > Closterium > Closterium sp. NIES-65. The sequence goes on from CANXME010000584.1 coordinate 1,021,457, forward strand.
TAAAGCGCCTCTGTCGTGTCGAAACTCAGGACACAAGCGAAGCAGTCCAAATCGAAGCATCGCGAGTCAACCCTCGGAGGTGTTGGGAACAAATAAGTTAAGCGCCTCTGTCGTGTCAGTACTCAAGACACAAAACGAAGCAGCTCAAGTCGAAACAGCGCGAGTCAACCAACGAGGTTAACGTAACCGTCGGAGGTTACGGGAAAGTCAAAGGGCAGCGACCTTTGACCTGACGCAGCGCGACAGCAAGGACAAACAACTGACTCGACATTGAGCAGTTGCCCGAGTCGCACTGTATCGAACCGCAACAGTAAAATTAGTTATAATGTCTCTTCATATCCTCTGTAGTCATCTATTTATATTCTTGTATTTCTTTGCTTTTATCAACTCACTTTGCCCTGACATACTAGCGCAAGGTGGTTCAAGAGCTTTATTCAACGCTTCCGCTATTACAACATCTACTCAAACTTTAACTCTACAAAGATCCTAGGGCGTTTCAGCTCAACATGGTATGAGAGCAGTTAGAGTTAAAATTCATTATTCAACACTCAGTACATCAAAGAAGACATGTCTGCTAGAAAGGAGAGGAGCTCCTCCAACGGCTCTCCCGGTACTACCCCTACTCCACCACCTGCCTCTGGCCTACTGACAGAGGAGGGGACAACGACGAGACCAGCAGCTGGGTCTACGGAAACACCCGCAAACCAAGGCGCGGGCTTCGATCCAAGCATGATGGAGAAATTCTTCTCCTTCATGTCCTTCTACGAGCAGCACCAGCAAGGAGCACCTGCGCAATCAAACAACAGCAACAACAACAACAACGTGACGCCTATGAGTCTCGATGGCTCATCCTACGCGCGCGGGAATCAACATCAACAACCCACCTTTGCTCCGTACGAGCCCCAGCGTGGCTCCGTCAGCTTCATGCCGCAACCGCAACCTGCACCAGGACAAGAGAGAGCGCTGGACGCATTACAAGTTCAGTCACAATTCGCGCACGTTTTAAAGCTGCAAACGACAAAGCCCTTTGACGGAAAAGACTTCTTCACCTGGTCTTTCGAATTCGAGCTGATGATGGAAGGAGCGCAAATCCTTGGCTTCTTCGACGGGTCCCTGCCATATCCAACAAACGGCACACAGTATGAGAAGCAGCAGCATACTTATCAATCAATGATGGCGTACACTATACTACTGAGGAACATTACCCTGGCCCAACAGCAGAACATCAGGCCTTACCGAGGCTACGGCAACTCCGCGGAGCTCGCGTACAACCACCTGAAGAACCTGTATCAAGCAACAGACAGTGTAAACCAAAGCCGGTTAATGGCGCAGCTAACAACAATCGAAATGAAGCCAGGCGAAAAAGGCATGGAGTATATCAGTCGCTGCCGCGAGCTGCGCGACAGGCTCCTTCGATGTGGAGGTTCAATTTCAGAAGACGCCTTCGTCACGGTCGTTATCGGCGGTCTCGGCCCTCACTGGCGCTCCACTCGCGCCATATTACGAGCACACGGAAGAATCTCCGAAGCGGCACTCTGCGCCGAAATCCACGCCGAGCAGCAAGATATGGACCTGCAAGAAGAACGACATAAGAAAAAGGCATCAGTACCAGAATTCGCCTTTCACACCCAGCGACGCTACAACAATAGCAACACTCGACAGCAACAACAACCGAAGCTTGTACCTCCTTTTTGCCATATCTGCAAGACTTCAGGACATCCTCGCACTCACTGCCCGTATCGTCATCAATCGACAGCACCACAACGACAACTCCGACCTTCGAGCAGCCAAGTCACCTCGACGCAAGCAGCCCCAACAACTTCAGTCCAAGCTTCAAGGACTCCAACAGGACAACCTGCGCAAAAACCAAGGAATATCGTCAACTGCATGGTAAAGATAACCGACTCCTGCACAACCGAGTCACCACCGTACTACTCACCCGAAGAACAACTTGACAACAGCACGCCTCGCCGCGAGTCTCTTCAACCGAATCCGACGTACGCCGCCATTGCTCAAAGTGAACCATCCGGGAAAGATACTTGGTTCTTGGACAGTTGCTGCGGACAACACATGTGCTCTTCGGGACGCTTCGTCCAACGCGAACATCGACTTCAACGAGAGGTTGTCATCACAGTTGCCAACAATCAGAACCTGCGCACACGACGACAAGGAGTGGTACAGCTTCAGTCCAGGGAGACTAATGTTGTACTACACATGTCGAAGGTACTAATAGCAGAAGGACTCGGCTACAACTTACTGAGCGTCACCCAGTTGATGGCGAAGGGCATCCACCTGGAAGCCGACAGCACCACCCAGGAATTTAAATTATATCACCGGAAAGGCGGCCTTTACATCGGGAAGGCAGTTCTGAAGAACAACGTCTTCGTCCTGGATTTCGTCCCGGACCTGGGCACCGCAGACAGCGACGCTATTGTTAACTTCACGGACTGGACGCACCCTCCAGATCTTGATCCAAACTTCAGCCCAGAAGGCTTCTGGTACTCCCATACTATCCCTGAAGCAGAACGAACACGCGCATTAGCAACAATACAACACCCGACAGCAGCAGAGACAACATCGGCAGCAGCAGAGACATCATCGGCAGCAGCAGAAACAACAACAACAGCAGAGACATCATCGGCAGCAGCAGAAACAACAACGACAGCAGCAGAGACAACATCGGCAGCAGCAGCAGGAACAACGACACCAGTCCTCGTTGACGAAGAACCACCAACACCCGCACAACAGTTGAAACCAACTCCACGAGAAGCCCACAAAAGCGCAAACTTCGTCGCCAGCTTCTACTCCAACTCCGACACGTATCGACGATCACCCGGACATCGCGCCTCCGAAGAAACCTGGCACGCACGATTGGGACATCCAAGCAACACAGTCTTAAACAACACGATAAGAGCAGGAGTTCTCGACAAAGACTCCCTACTACTACCCGACGGCAGAGAACTTCAAAAGGCACGAGGGACTTGTCTTACCTGCCCCGAAGCTGACTTACCACATCGCCCGTTCGCTCCTCATCACAACCCGAGCGCACCGGCGTACGCACCACTCGAGAAGGTGTACAGCGACATCCTCTACAATCGCGAACCAGGACAAGTCACCTACAACTATACGATTACCTTCATCGACGCCGCCACTCGATATGTCTGGCATCTAAACCTACCAAGCCGCGACATGGCACTCGCTGCGTTCGCCGCCTGGCTACCAGTAGCAGAACGAGAGTCGGGAGCACAGCTGAAAAGCTTCCAGCCAGACGGAGGAGGAGAATACACCTCTCAGCGCTTCAAGCAGTACCTGGCGGAAAGAGGAATCAAGCAACTCCTCTCCCTTCCCTACGCCCATCAGCAGCAAGGTGTCGCAGAACGAATGAACGGAACTCTGCAGAACAGCATGCGCAAACTGTTACGTGGCATGCGGCTACCCAACCACCAGTGGCCTGCAGCAATGGACCACGCTGTCATGCTGCACAACTTGATGTCGTCGTCCTCACTCCCGAACAACGCATCACCGCACCTGCTATGGACAGGGAAGCAGGGCAGCACAAAAATGTTATGAGTTTTTGGGTGCATGGTACAGTACCGACCCCCTGAGGCACGAGCGGGAAGATTTTCACAACGGGCACAGTGGGGACTACACCTCGGCATCGAGAAAAATTACAACGCGTGGAAAATCTTCGACGTCAACACAAAGGAAACAGTAGCAGCACGTGATGTGATCTTCTACGAGCGACTCACCCTTCAGACGTACCTCGCCAACTTGCACGAGAATCAGGACCCCACAGGTGGCTTTCGTGGTGACCGAGCATTCGCCTCAGCAGCAGACGAAGCAGACTGGGACGAGCAGAACGTCGACAACGCATCTGAAGAAGCCGGACCTCTCCCGTTCTGCTCCGTCAACGTCCCCATGGACGAAGAAAATCCTCGCGAAAGTGCCAACGCCGAAGCCTTCTATCACTTCGCCGACAATGGTTACGTAACACCTGCAACAGCCAACACCAACGAAGCAGAAAGAGTAGGACCGAATTTCATACCCGACCCAGAAGCGGGAGATGAAGCAGCTTATCCCGAGGACACAACACTCCCCCGCTACTCACAGACCGGAGTGCAGATTCTCGGCCTCGTCACCGCAGTCCATGGATCCTCTCTTCCTAAAGAGCCTGCGACAGTTCAACAGGCTCTGGGGGGGGAACACAAGGAGAAATGGCGTGAAGCCATGGACAGAGAGTTAAAAGCATTGGAGGAACGAAACACCTGGAAAGTCGTTCCAGCAAGCATATCAAGAAACAAGACCATCCTTACCGGGAAGTGGGTCTTCCGCATCAAAACGAAAGCAGATGGCACAATCGAGAAGTTCAAGGCACGATGGATCGTGCGAGGATTTGATCAGGAACAAGGCCGGGACTTCACCGAGACATTCGCCCCGGTCAGCCGACACACCTCTCTCCGAATCGTCCTTGCGATCGCCGCCATGAAGAAGAAGAAACTGCGACAAATCGATGTCGCTAACGCTTTCCTCTACGCACCCGTCGACGCCGAAATCTTCGTCGAGCTCCCTCACGGTACTCACGGGGAACCCAATCAGGTCTGTCAACTACTAAAATCGCTTTACGGTATCAAACAGGCCCCACGACTGTGGCAACAGCACCTACACACCCGCCTCATCCGCATCGGATTCCGTCAACTACCTCACGATCAAGGCATGTATCTACTCACCAAAGGCGCCAACTACATCCTGCTCATTGTCTACGTCGACGATCTACTCTACATCGGCTCTACCGACGACATCGCTACCTGGTTCGAAGGGGAGCTGAAAAATGACCTCACACTCACGGTCTCCACGACCGTGCTCTTCACTACTTCGTGAGCACCGCAACGATCGGCCTGACGTACTACAAAGACACAACTACGCCGAAGAAACTAATCGGCTATGTCGATGACGATCACGCCGGCGACTCAGATAACAGGCGCTCTCGCACTGGCTACATCTATCGCCTAGAACCTATCGGACCTATTTCCTGGCAATCGAGCAAGCAAGAACTAATTGCGCTCTCCTCAGCTGAAGCAGAATATATCGCCCTTTGCTCAGCCACCAAGGAAGGACTCTACCTTCGCGAGCTGCTGGAAGAAGCAAAGTTAGCCGAGTTACCCAACTTCACCTTGTTCTGCGACAACCAATCCGCAATTCGCATCGCCAACAAGAGCGGATTCGCGAACAGAACGAAGCATATCGCCCTGCGATACTTCTTCGTGAAAGACGAAATCGAGAAAGGGAAACTCGATCTATCCTACTGTCCCACGTCCGAGATGGCAGCCGACTACTTGACCAAGAAACTTGGAAAACAGAAGTTCGAGTACTGCATGCTGTTGACTGGACAAAGCCACGTCACCATCAGCGACACTCCAGAAGCAAAGGGGAGTGTTGGGAACAAATAAGTTAAGCGCCTCTGTCGTGTCAGTACTCAAGACACAAAACGAAGCAGCTCAAGTCGAAACAGCGCGAGTCAACCAACGAGGTTAACGTAACCGTCGGAGGTTACGGGAAAGTCAAAGGGCAGCGACCTTTGACCTGACGCAGCGTGACAGCAAGGACAAACAACTGACTCGACATTGAGCAGTTGCCCGAGTCGCACTGTATCGAACCGCAACAGTAAAATTAGTTATAATGTCTCTTCATATCCTCTGTACTCATCTATTTATATTCTTGTATTTCTTTACTTTTATCAACTCACTTTGCCCTCACATACTAGCGCAAGGTGGTTCAAGAGCTTTATTCAACGCTTCCGCTATTACAACATCTACTCAAAATTTAACTCTACAAAGATCCTAGGGCGTTTCAGCCCAACAGGAGGTTAGGGTAACCGCCTGGAGGTTACGCGAAGGTCAAAAGTCAGCGACCTTTGACTTGACAAATGCAGCGCGACAGCAAGGACACACAACTGACTCGACATTGAGCAGTTGCCCGAGTCGCACTGTATCGAATCGCAACAGCAAAACAGTTTAATTATATCTATTCGTATTCCTTGTACTCTTATATAAAGCCTTGTATTTGCTTGTTTTAATCAACTCACTTTGCCCTCACATACTAGCGCAAGGTGGTTCAAGGACTTTTCATTCAAACGCTTCCGCTATTACAATCCTACTCAGACATTAACTCTACAAAGATCTTAGGGCATCTCAGCCCAACATGGTATGAGAGCAGATAGAGTTCAGAGTTACTTTTTCTCTTAATACTTAATACAAGGAAGACATGTCTACTAGGAAGGAGAGGAGCTCCTCCAACGGTTCTCCAGGCACTACCCCTACTCCACCTCCTGTCTCTGGTCTACAGACAGAAGAAGGGACTACCACGAGACCAGCAGCTGGGTCTACGGAAACGCCCGCAGGCTTCGATCCAAGCATGATGGAGAAATTATTCTCCTTCATGTCCTTCTACGAGCAGCACCAGCAAGGAGTACCTGCGCAGTCAAACAACAGCAACAACAACAACGTAACTCCTATGAGTCTCGACGGCTCATCCTACGCACGCGGAATTCAACAACAACAACAGCAGCCTACCTTTGCGCCGTACGAGCCCCAGCGTGGCTCCGTCAGCTTCATGCCGCAACCGCAATCTGCACCGGGACAAGAAAGGGCATTGGACGCATTACAAGTTCAATCGCAATTCGCGCATGTTCTCAAGCTGCAAACGACAAAGCCCTTCGACGGAAAAGACTTCTTCACCTGGTCGTTCGAGTTCGAACTGATGATGGAAGGAGCACAGATTCTCGGCTTCTTCGACGGGTCCCTGCCATATCCAACAAACGGGACACAATATGAGAAGCAGCAGTACACCTATCAATCAATGATGGCGTACACGATACTGCTAAGAAACATCACCCCGACCCAGCAGCAGAACATCAGGACTTACCGAGGCTACGGCAACTCCGCGGAGCTTGCGTACAACCACCTGAAGAACCTGTATCAAGCAACAGACAGCGTAAATCAAAGCAGGTTAATGGCGCAGTTGACAACAATTGAAATGAAACCAGGCGAGAAAGGCATGGCTTATATCAGCTGCTGCCGCGAACTGCGCGACAAGCTTCTTCGATGCGGAGGGTCGATTTGAGAAGACGCCTTTGTCACGGTGGTCATCGGCGGTCTCGGCCCCCACTGGCGCTCCACTCGCGCCATATTACGAGCACACGGGAGGATTTCCGAAGCGGCACTCTGCGCCGAAATTCATGCCGAGCAGCAGGACATGGACCTGCAAGAAGAAAGACACAAGAAGAAAACATTAGCACCGGAGTTTGCGTTTCACACTCAGCGACGATACAACAACAACAACAACAACAATCGACAACAGCAACAAGTAAAGACGGTACCTCCGTTTTGCCACATCTGCAAGACTTCGGGACACCCTCGCACGCACTGCCCGTCTCGTCAGACAACACCACAGCGACAACTCCGGCCTTCAAGCCCCCAAGTTGCCTCAACACAAGCAAATCCGACGACCTCAATCCAAGCTTCAACGACTCCAACAAGACAATCTGCACAAGGAGCAAGAAACATTGTCAATTGCATGGTGAAGGTAACTGATTCGTGCACAACCGAATCACCACCTCACTACTCACCGGAAGAAGAGCTCGACAACAGGATGCCTCGCCGCGAGTCACTCCAACCGAATCCGACGTACGCCACCATCGCTCAAAGCGAACCGTCCGGGCAAGACACCTGGTTCTTGGACAGTTGCTGCGGACAACATATGTGCTCCTCGGGATTCTTCGTTCAACGCGAACATCGACTCCAGCGAGAAGTAGTCATCACGGTTGCCAACAACCAGAACCTGCGCACACGACGACAAGGAGTAGTTCAGCTTCAATCAAGAGAGACAAACGTCATACTGCACATGTCAAAGGTACTCATCGCAGAAGGACTCGGTTATAACTTACTGAGTGTCAGCCAACTGATGGCGAAAGGCATCCACTTGGAAGCCGACAGCACCACCCAGGAGTTTAAACTGTACCACGGGAAGGGCGGCCTCTACATCGGAAGAGCAGTTTTGAAGAACAATGTCTTCGTCCTTGATTTTGTCCCCGACCTTGGCACTGCAGATAGCGACGCCATCGTCAACTTCGCCGATTGGACACATCCCCCGGATCTCAATCCCGACTTCAGCCCGGGAGGTTTTTGGTACTCGCACACCATCCCTGAAGTAGAACGAACACGAGCGTTAGCAACAATTCAACAAACGGCAGTAGCAGAGACAACATCGACAGCAGCAGAGACAACATCGGAAGCATCAAAGACAACATCGGCAGCAGCAGAGACAACATCGACAGCAGCAGAAACATCATCGGCAGCAGCAGGACCAACGACACCAGTCATCGTCCACGAAGCACCACCAACACCCGCACAGCAACTGAACCCGACTCAACGAGAAGTCCACAGAAGCGCCAATGTCGTCGCCAGCTTCTACTCCAACTCCGACGCGTATCAACGCTCACCCGGACATCGCGCTCCTGAAGACATCTGGCACGCACGCACAGGACATCCAAGCAACACAGTATTAAATAACACAATACGAGCAGGAGTCCTCGACAAAGATTCGCTACTACTACCCGACGGCAGAGAACTTCAACGGGCACGAGGAACTTGCCTCATCTGCCCCGAAGCCGACTTACCCCATCGACCGTTTTCTTCTCACCACAACCCGAGCGCACCTGCATACACACCACTCGAGAAAGTATACAGCGACATCCTCTTCAATCGAGAACCAGGACAAGTCACCTACAATTACACGATAACCTTCATCGACGCCGCCATTCGATACGTCTGGCATCAAAACCTACCCAGCTGCGATATGGCACTCGCAGCGTTCGCCGCTTGGCTACCGGTAGCAGAGAGGGAGTCAGGAACACAGCTGAAAAGCTTCCAGTCAGACGGAGGAGGAGAATACACCTCTCAGCGCTTCAAGCAGTACCTGACGGAAAGGGGAATCAAGCAACTTCTCTCCCTTCCCTACGCCCATCAGCAGCAAGGTGTTGCAGAAAGAATGAACAGGACTCTGCAGAACAGCATGCGCAAACTGCTACGTGGCATGCAGCTACCCAACCACCAGTGGCCTGCAGCAATGGACCATGCTGTCATGCTGCACAACTTGCTGTCGTCGTCGTCACTCCCGAACAACGCATCACCGCATCTGCTGTGGACAGGAAAGCAGGGCAGCACAAGAATGTTACGAGTTTTCGGATGCATGGTGCAGTACCGACCCCCAGAAGCACGAGCGGGAAGATTTTCACAACGGGCACAGTGGGGACTACACCTCGGCATCGAGAAAAATTACAACGCGTGGAAAATTTTTGATGTCCACTCAAAGGAAACAGTAGCAGCACGTGATGTGATCTTCTACGAGCGACTCACCCTTCAAACATACCTCGCCAACTTGCACGAGAATCAAGACCCCACAGGTGGTTTTCGTGGTGACCGAGCCTTCGCCTCAGCAGCGGACGAAGCAGACTGGGATGAACAGAACGTCGACAACGCATCGGAAGAAACCGGACCTCTCCCGTACTGCTCCGTCGACGTGCCCATGGACGAAGACAATCCTCGCGATAGTGTCAACGCCGAAGTCTTCTATCACTTCCCCGACAACGGTTACGTAACACCTGCGACAGTCAACACAAACGAAGCAGAACGGATAGGGCCAAATTTCATACCCGATCCAGAAGCGGGAGACGAAGCAGCTTATCCCGAGGATCCAACACTCCCCCGATACTCATAGACTGGACTGCAAATCCTCGGCCTCGTCACCGCAGTCCACGGCAACGCATTTCCTAAGATGCCTGCGACGGTTCAGCAGGCTCTGGGGGGGGAACACAGGGAGAAATGGCGCGAAGCCATAGACAGAGAGTTAAAGGCACTGGAGGAACGCAACACTTGGAAGGTCGTTCCCGCAAGCGTGGCAAGGAACAAGACCATTCTCACCGGGAAATGGGTCTTCCGCATCAAAACGAAAGCAGACGGCACAATCGAGAAGTTCAAAGCACGCTGGGTCGTGCGTGGATTCGACCAAGAGCAAGGACGAGACTTCACGGAGACATTCGCCCCAGTTAGTCAACATACCTCTCTTCGAATTCTTCTCGCCGTTGCCGCCATGAAGAAGAAGAAACCGCGACAAATCGATGTCGCCAACGCATTTCTCTACGCACCCGTCGACGCCGAAATCTTCGTCGAACTCCCACACGGTACCCACGGAAACCCCAATCAAGTCTGCCAGCTACTGAAATCGCTCTACGGAATCAAACAAGCCCCGCGGCTGTGGCAACAGCACCTACACACCCGACTCACTCGCATCGGATTCCGCCAACTGCCGCACGACCAAGGAATGTATCGATTCACTAAAGACGCCGATTACATCCTACTGATCGTCTACGTCGACGACCTACTCTACATCGGCTCCACTGACGACATCACCACCTGGTTCGAAGGGGAGCTGCAGAAGGACCTCACGCTCACGGTTTCTTCTACCGTCACCCAGTACCTCGGGCTCAACATCCGCGAAGAAGAAAATGCTATCTACTTAAGCGCCGAGAAATACGCCGACACTATCGCCAAGCGCTTCTCGCTCACACCTACCGCTATCACCACGCCATACCGCTACACGACAGGAAGTAACAAAGGAAATTCCGCTCCACTCAAAGCTGCCGGAATACGAGACTACCAGAGGAAACTGGGCTGCCTCCTCTTCGCAGCCGTCACCTGCCGCCCGGATCTATCCTACTCCGCAAGCCAACTCGCTACCTACCTCAAGAAACCCGAAGCACAGCACCTGGCGGAGCTCGATCGCGCACTACACTACTTCGTGAGCACTCCGACGATCGGCCTGACTTACTACAAAAACGAAACTACGACCACGAAACTAATCGGCTACGTCGATGCCGATCATGCCGGCGATTCCGACAATAGGCGCTCTCGCACTGGCTACGTCTATCGTCTCGAGCCTATCGGACCTATCTCCTGGCAGTCGAGCAAGCAGGAACTAATCGCTCTCTCTTCAGCTGAAGCAGAATATATCGCCCTCTGCTCAGCCACCAAGGAAGGACTTTACCTTCGCGAGCTGCTGGAAGAAGCAAAGTTAGCCGAGTTACCCAACTTCACCCTATTCTGCGACAACCAATCTGCAATTTGCATCGCCAACAAAAGCGGATTCGCGAACAGAACGAAGCATATCGCTCTGCGATACTTCTTCGTGAAAGACGAGATCGAGAAAGGGAAACTCGAATTATCCTACTGTCCCACGTCCGAGATGGCAGCCGATTACTTGACCAAGAAACTCGGAAAACAGAAGTTCGAGTACTGCATGCTGCTGACTGGACAAGGCCACGTCACCATTAGCGACACTCCAGAAGCGAAGGGGAGTGTTGGGAACAATAAGTCTTAAAGCGCCTCTGTCGTGTCGAAACTCAGGACACAAGCGAAGCAGTCCAAATCGAAGCATCGCGAGTGAACCCTCGGAGGTTAGGGTAACCGCCTGGAGGTTACGCGAAGGTCAAAAGTCAGCGACCTTTGACTTGACAAATGCAGTGCGACAGCAAGGACACACAACTGACTCGACATTGAGCAGTTGCCCGAGTCGCACTGTATCGAATCGCAACAGCAAAACAGTTTAATTATATCTATTCGTATTCCTTGTACTCTTATATAAAGCCTTGTATTTGCTTGTTTTAATCAACTTACTTTGCCCTCACATACTAGCGCAAGGTGGTTCAAGGACTTTTCATTCAAACGCTTCCGCTATTACAATCCTACTCAGACTTTAACTCTACAAAGATCCTAGGGCATCTCAGCCCAACAACATCGACGATTCGTGTAACTGCTCAATAGCGAGTCAGTTATTTGTCATTGTTGTCGCGCTGCTTCGTCGAGTCAAAGGTTGCTGACCTTTGACCTTCGCTTCAACTTCTTGCTGTTGTCGTTTTTGTCAACCGCTTCGCTGTAGCTTGGTTGATCTGGTATTACTTCGCTATGGACCTACTGCGTTCTTGCCATAGTGCTCGACACATCAGAAGCGTGAACTATATGCTTCCAACACTCCCCTTCACTTCTGGAGTGTCGTCACTTTTGTCGCTCGTAACGTAGCCTTGTCGAGTCAGCAATATGTAGTATTCAAACCAGGCCCTCAGATTGGTTTCAGGGCATGCAGATGGATCAGCGTGCCCTGTCCAACTGTCAAGAATGAAAGTGTTGGTTCATTGATGTGGGTTGGGGTACATATAACAAACCCTAACATCTGTACCCCCTAAGACAAACCTCACTACTGGCTACAACATTTGACTCACCCCCATAGCCTAAGTGAGGGGTGTCAAGCAAAACCAAAAGTGTACGGTCACAAGACCAGTCACAAAGAAACAAAGCTCAGGGTGGATCACAACGTCACCACACACTCTGAGCACAAGCAACAGGGGCCACAAGGCCAGTTCAAGAGTTCACAAGTGTGTATAGCAAGAGTACAAGCAAAGCAAACAGTAGAATCAAGCCTATACACGACTAGAAACGGTGTCAACAAGGCCTAACTGCACACAACACCTTTGGTGGTCACAAGGCGGAAGCACCTTGGTGAAGATGTCTGCAGTGTTGGCCTCGGACTCCACAAACTCTGCAACTCTCGCAGAAGAAAATACCTGACGTTAATGTGCTTCACTCTGCTCTCCAGTCGCAGCTCTCAACAAAGGAGAATCAACGCCTTGTTGTCAGTGAACAAGGTCGGTGCGGAGCTCGGCCGCTCACCAAGGTGGGCGAGCAAGAAGGTCAACCAACGCAGCTCCTGTGATCTCAGCCTCAGCTGTAGAGGTCGAGACCGAAGAGGAGCGCGTGGACCGCCACAAAACTATCCAGTTTAGGAGTAGAAGTTTAGCATGAAGAAAGGACGGTTTCACTAGCAGCAGTTGGGATACATATAGCAAACCCTAACAGGGTTGTACTCGCTATAGAGCACCCCAATACAGGCTAGATAATAACATTATGACACACCCCCATAGCCAAAGTGGGGTGTAATCAGCAGAGCACAGTGTCATAGAGCAGGTTCACAATGGCAAGCAAAGCTAGAGGCTATCACAGAGGGCAAGTGAGGAGGAGGAGGCGAGACTGTAAGAGGAGAGGAGATAGGAGGCGACGGATGAAGCTGCAAACACACGGGCAATAGGAGTCACACTGGCACAGCGGCTACCGGAACAGCGCTCCGGACTACTGGAGTAACTGGCTCCGCGGCTAAAACTAGCGGCAGACGAGCAACGGACCCACGGGTGACTGGCACAGCTGGCTGCGACTGGGCTACCGGAGCAGCGCCCCGGACTACTGGTGCTACACGAAACGACGACAACCTCCGCTCAACCTCCCCAAACAGTCCCACCCCCCCCTGACACACACCCCCTGCTTCACCCCTAGCTCCACTCCCCCTTCACCCCCCTAGCACCACTCCTTCGGCTCCCCACACACACACCCCCCTGAGCGTCAGCTGCAGCAGCGGGAGACGGAGGAGGAGGAGGAGTAGGGGACGGCGCACACAACGCGCACCCCCACAACCGCCACCCCCACACTCCTCAGCCCAAAACCCTAAAACGGGTTGTAAGGGGTAGGAGCGCGGGGGGACAGCGGGGAGGACGGTGCGCGGCCCCCAGGGCGCCACCACGGGGCAGCAGGGGGCCGCGCGCGGCTCCCCAGGGCGGCGCGACGGGGCAGCGGGGGGTCGCGTCGCCTCCCCAGGGCGCCGCGACGGACGGGCGGGGGCAGCGCGCGGCTCCCCAGGGTGCTGCGACGGACGGGCGGGGGGCCGCGCGCTGTCAGAACATATAGCTTACTTGTTTCTGTAGGCTATAGTGGGGTATCCCATAGGGGGTACAACCCAAATTAGGGTTTCCTATTTGTACTCACTTCGTTCATAGTCATTTCATTCTCGTTCATATTTTCTCATGGAATCAGAGCAGGTCCCTTCCTAGGGACTGTTCCTAGGGCCCACCGAAGCGCGCCCCGAGGCGCGCGTTTTTTTTTTTTTTTTTGCGACCCTCCGTGTCGCCCTTACCGCCGTGCTCTCGCTTAGGCCCCTCGTCGGCCCCGCTTAGGCCCCTCGTCGGCCCCGCTTAGGCCCCTCGTCGGCCCCGCTTAGGCCCCTAGTCGGCCTCGCTTAGGCCTCGTCGGCCCCGCTTAGGCCTCGTCGGCCCCGCTACGGCCCCGCGTCGGCCCCGCTTAGGCCCCGTCGGCCCGCCTAGGCCCCGCTACGGCCCCTCGTTGGCCCCGCCTAGACCCCGTCGGCCCGCCGTAGGCCCCGCTCCAGCCCGCCGTCGGCCCCCCCTCTATAGCCCGCCGTCGGCCCCGCTACAGCCCGCCGTCGGCCCCACTACAGCCCGCTGCCGGCCCCGCTACAGCCCGCTGTCGGCCCCGCCCCAGCCCGCCGCCGGTCCCGCTACAGCCCGCGGTCGGCCCCACTACAGCCCGCCGCCGGCCCCGCTACAGCCCGCGGTCGGCCCCGCTACAGCCTCGCTACAGCCCCGCTACAGGCCGCCGCCGGCCCCGCTACAGCCCCGCTACGGCCCACCGTCGGCCCCGCCGCCCGTGCTGCAGCCCGCCCACCACCGTGCAGCCGCCCGTGAGCCGCCCCTGCAGCCGCCCGCGCTGCCCGTGAGCCCCTGCGTCACCCGAGCCGCGCGAGCCGCCCAAGCCGCGCGAGCCGCCCGAGCCGCCCGAGCCGCCCGAGCCGCTGGAGCCGCCCGAGTCGCCCGAGCCGCCCGAGCCGCCCGAGCCGCCAGTGGAGCCGCACTCGTGCTCCTGTGGGGCCACTGCTGCTCCTGGGCTGTGTTACAGTGCCGCTGACCTACCCGACTTTTCCTACCCGGTGAGACTGTCAGCTGCTGTCATGGCCACCCCCACTGTCCTAGCTTTTGACGCTGAGGGTAGAGCCGTTGACTTTGCAGTCTGGATTGAAGACCTGCTGCTGTACTTACTGTGTGATGCGATAGATGAGGTCTCTCTCTTTGACTTTGTCTCTGGAGCTGTCCCTGCCCCTCCTGCTGATGCTGACCCCGCCGTTTGCTCCAAGTGGGCGACCCGCGATGCTGCTGCACGTCTTGCTGTGCGTCGCCACCTCCCTTCCTCCGAGCGTGCCCACTTCAGTCAATGCAAGACCGCTCAGGCCTTGTACGACGCTGTAGTTGCACGCTACTCCTCCCCTTCCTCCGCTACGCTTAGCCGCCTCATGCTACCGTTTCTCTTCCCTGACCTCGCTGCCTTTCCCACTGTTGCTGACCTCGTTACCCACCTCCGCGCTAGTGACGCTCGCTACCGCGCTGCCCTTCCTGCTGAGTTCCGCGCCGCAAACCCTCCTCCCATGTACATCACTCTCTACTTTCTCGTCACTCGTCTCCCTGAGTCCCTTCGTGTAGTTAGGGACCAGTTTCTCTCTGTCTGTCCCACCACCCTCACTGTCAACCTCCTTGAGGAGTCCCTGCTAGCGGCTGAGAAGAGCATCGTCGCTGTAGGGGCCTCTCGGGGTGACCCTCGCACCCCCATTTTTGAGGGGTGTTCTCCTTCCCCCCTGCTGCCCTCTGTCGCCTCTGCCGCTGCGGCCGACCTCGCTGGTTTTGAGTCGGTCGGTGCGGCGTCTGCCCCCAGCGGTAGACGCCGCAATGGCAAGGGCAAAGGGGGCAAGGGAGCGGGTGGAGCTAGAGGGGGCGGTGGCGGGGGAGGTGGGGGTGGCGGGGGGAGTGGGGGTGGCGGTGGAGGTGGTGGCGGGAGTGGAGGTACTAGTGGAGGCAGTGGAGGCGGAGGTGGCGGCGGAGGAGGTAGCGGAGGAGGCGGGGGTGAGGGTGCCGGTGGGGGCGGTGGCGGTGGAGACGGGGGTGGCGGTGGAGGCGGGGGTGGCGGTGGCGGCGGGGGTCGGGGTGGCTCGTCTCAGCGGAGCAGCTCTGGGGGTGGTCAGCGCCAGCAGCAGCAGCAGCAGCAGCAGCAGCAGCAGCCACAGCAGCAGCAGCGCTCTCGCACCGTCCCCGCCCCTCAGCAGCTCCGTGAGTGGTACTTGCAGCGTCAGCGTGGTGGTGCGTTTGGTCCCTGCCCCTACGTTCTTCGCACTGGCGACCGTGCGGGGGAGAGGTGTGGAGGCACCCACACAGCCCGCCGCTGCTTTGGCCGCCTGACCGACGCCTGGCGTCAGCAGTTTCCGGAGGCCGCTGAGATCCCCCGCTGGGGGGAGCTGTCTAGGGCTGGTGTAGCTATTTATGATCTTGACTTTGATGCTATTCTTTCTGCTATGTATGTTGTGACTGGTAGTGATGAGGATGACTGTTACCGGTGTTTCCCGCCCGACCCGGGCATTGGTACTGCTGCGTCAGGTACTCGTGAGGCTGCTGCTCTAGGTGCCAGTGCGTCTGTGATCTCAGGTACTGGTGAGTCTGCCCTCTCAGGTACTGTGTCGGCTTCGGCCTCTCACACCTTCACCCTTGACTCTGGAGCGTCTCGCTCCTTCTTTCGGGACCGCACCACTCTCACGCCGCTGAGTCGGCCGGTTGCGGTGTCCCTGGCTGACCCCTCTGGGGGGCCTGTCCTGTCTCGCTTCTCCACGGTCCTTCCGTGTCCGGCGGCCCCCTCTGGCACCCTGTCTGGTCTCTACCTCCCCTCGTTCTCGACGAACCTGGTGAGTGGTGCTGACCTACAGGATGTGGGTGTCCACCAGTTCACTCCTGCTCGTCAGCGGGTGACACACTACACGGAGGCTAGCACAGGTCGCCACCTGGCTACGTTTACACGTCGGCCGGGGTCGAGCCTGTACACACTGACCACTGCTTCTCCTCCAGGTACTGAGTCTGGTAGGGTCCCTTCGTCTGGTCAGGTGTTTGCTGCAGCGTCCAGGTCTGGCCCTGAGTCTGCCCCCTGTTCGTGTCGTCGTCTGTCTCACGAGACCCTCCTCTGGCACCACCGCCTTGGCCACCCCTCTCTGCTTCGGCTCAGAGGTATGGCCTCCCGTCTTCTTGTGTCTGGTCTTCCCCGGTCCCTCCCTCCCCTTCCTCAGGGCCCTGGCCCTGCCTGTGTCCCCTGTGTCGAGGGGCGCCAGCGTGCTGCCCCTCACTCCTCCCAGTTTCCTCCGACAGAGGCTCCGTTGCAGACGCTTCACATGGACGTGTGGGGCCCAGCCCGCGTCCTTGGACAGGGTCAGGAGCGCTACTTCCTGCTCGTTGTTGACGACTACTCGCGTTACACCACAGTCTTCCCCTTGCGCAGCAAGGGTGAGGTCACTGAGGTGCTGATCGACTGGATCCGCGCTGCTCGTCTTCAGCTCAGGCAGAGCTTTGGCTCCGACTTTCCTGTGTTGCGTCTGCACTCGGACAGAGGCGGAGAGTTCTCCTCTGCCCTTCTACGTACCTACTGTCGTGCGCGAGGCATCCGCCAGTCCTTCATGCTTCCGGACTCTCCGCAGCAAAATGGGATTGCTGAGCGCCGCATTGGCATGGTCATGGACGTCGCCCGTACGTCCATGATGCATGCGGCTGCCCCCCATTTTCTGTGGCCGTTTGCGGTCAGGTACGCAGCGCATCAGATCAACCTCCACCCCAGGGTCTCCAGGCCGGAGACCTCCCCAGCCCTGCTGTGGACGGGGAAGGTTGGCGATGCGTCGGCGTTCCGGGTCTGGGGATCTCGGGCGTTTGTCCGCGACCTGTCTGCGGACAAGCTGTCCCCTCGCGCTTCTCCCTGCGTCTTCCTGGGGTTCCCCCCCGACGCCCCTGGGTGGCAGTTCTACCACCCCACCTCTCGTCGTGTTCTGTCCTCCCAGGACGTCACGTTTGACGAGTCGGTGCCCTACTACCGCCTCTTCCCCTACCGCACTCCTTCCCTCCCCCCGCCCCCGCTCTTCTTGGTACCAGGTCCCCCCCCGGTAGACCCCCTCCCCCCTCAGGGTCCTGCCCCTTCAGGTGTGTCCCAGGTAGACGCGGTCGAGCCTGTCGAGGTCACTGGTGACTCTGGTGCTGCTGCGGGTGCTGAGCCTGGGGGTGTTGAGCCTGGGGGTGCTGAGCCTGGGGGTGCGGAGTCTGGGGGTGCTGAGCCTGGGGGTGCTGAGCCTGGGGGTGCGGAGTCTGGGGGTGCGGAGTCTGGGGGTGCTGAGCCTGGGGGTGCTGAGTCTGGGGGTGCTGAGCCTGGGGGTGCTGGGCTTGGGGGTGCTGTGCCTGGGGGTGCTGTGCCTGGAGGTGCTTCGTCTCGCCGTGAGCCACTCTCCCCACAGGAGCTGCGTGAGTGGTTTGCTAGGCGCTGGAGGCGTGCTGCTGGTGCTGGAGTTTCTTCGCATGTAGAGGGTGCCACTGCCGCGAGTCCCGGAGGTGCTCGTCTTGGGAGTACTGGAGCTGCTGGGTCTGAGGTTTCTCTTGGAGCTGGTGCTGCTGAGGGTGTTGGCACTGGGACTGCCGCTGGCGGTCCGCCTGGCAGTGCTCCTGGTGGTGCTGCTGGAGGTTCTGGAGCTACTGGAGGTGCTGCTGGAGGTGCTGCTGGAGCGGGTACTCCTGCTTGGGGTACTAGTCCTGTCCCTGCTGTTTCTGGCGTCGCCGCGCGGCCCCGACCGTACTTCGTTCCGCTCCTGCAGCAGGTTCTTGGTCTTACACCTTCTCCTGGTCCTCCTCCTCCTCCCTTAGAGGGTCCGCCGCCTGTTCAGTCACAGCCACCGCTACAGCCTGCCTCCTCTTTGCCTGCTCCTTCTCCCTACGCTGGTCCGACTGGAGGTCTTACTAAGCGTCGTGAGCCTGCGTCTCGTCCTGCGTCGCCTGTTCGTACTGCGCGCGCTAGTGGTCGCGGGTCCCGTCAGCGTCCTCCTCCTGTCCCTGGCACGCACCGGATGTCACTGCGTCCGTCCACTGCTCCTCTGCGTGCCCCTTTGCCTTCTCCTCCTGCTTCCTCTCTTCCTGCTCTTGCCGACCCGGAGTCGGACTCTCTTCGTGCTGCCAGTCCTACTGTCACGCGTCTCCTTGCTACTGCTGTCACTGACCCTTCCTTCGAGTCGTCTGCTGCGTCTGCCCTTGTCATTGAGCTTGTCGACTTTGCTGCGCGCTGTCGTCTAGACTACGCTGCCAGTCTTGTCGCTGAGTCTGAGTCTGCCTGTCCTCCGTACGTCGGGGGTGAGTGTGACCTTGGCACGGACGTCCTTGAGGACAGGCAGGAGGAGTTCCAGTGTCTGGCCGCCGCTTCACCTCATCTCGCGTCTGTACTGCTAGCCCCTGAGGGAGACCCGGATGCACCAGACATCCCGACTCCGCGCTCTTACGCGGAGGCGATAGAGGGTCCCTACTCCTCTCAGTGGCAGGCAGCTATGGATGCAGAGATGGCTTCCTGGAAGTCCACAGGCACCTACGTTGACGCTGTTCCCCCTCCTGGGGCGAACATAGTCAGTGGCATGTGGATTTTCAGGGTGAAGCGGCCGCCGGGTTCTCCGCCTGTCTTCAAGGCGCGTTACGTGGCTCGTGGCTTCAGTCAGCGGCAGGGGGTTGACTACTTTCAGACCTTCTCCCCCACCCCAAAGATGACCACTCTTCGGGTTCTACTGCACGTTGCTGCTCACCGTGACTACGAGCTCCACTCTCTCGACTTCAGCACCGCTTTCTTGCAGGGCAGCCTGCACGAGGAGATCTGGCTGCGTCGCCCACCTGGCTTCACTGGGTCTTTCCCTCCTGGTACCCAGTGGAGTCTCCGGCGACCAGTCTACGGTCTCCGCCAGGCGCCACGTGACTGGCACGACACACTGAGGACTACGCTCGCGGCACTTGGGTTTGCTCCTTCTACTGCCGACCCGTCGCTGTTTCTGCGCACCGACACCTCGCTGCCGCCGTTCTACATCCTCGTGTACGTCGACGACTTGATCTTTGCCACAGCTGACACTGCTGGACTCGCCCACGTGAAGTCCGAGCTGCAGAAGAGACACACGTGCACTGACTTGGGTGAACTGCGTAGCTACCTTGGCTTGCAGATCACCTGGGACAGAGCACGCCGCACCATTACCCTGACTCAGTCACACATGGTGCAGCAGGTCCTTCAGCGCTTCGGCTTCACGTACTCCTCGCCTCAGGCCACTCCTCTGCCTACTCGCCACTCGCTCTCAGCTCTGCCTTCGGATGAGTCCGTAGAGTCGAGTGGCCCGTTTGCAGAGCTTGTTGGCTGCCTCATGTACCTGATGACCTGCACACGACCTGACCTTGCATACCCTCTTAGCATTCTCGCACGCTATGTTGCTCCTGGGAGACACCGACCAGAGCACATGGCTGCAGCGAAGAGGGTGTTGCGCTACTTGTGCAGTACGTCGGGCATGGGGCTAGTGCTTGGAGGGCGCAGTCCAGTGGTCCTCACTGGGCACGCAGACGCTTCTTGGGCTGACGACCAGGCTACGCAGCGGTCGTCACAGGGTTACACCTTCAGCCTTAGTTCCGGCTCTGTTTCGTGGCGGGCTACCCGCTCGTCTTCTGTTCTCGGCTCCAGTTGTGAGGCTGAGATCTACGCTGGGGCTATGGCTGCACAGGAGTTACGCTGGCTCACCTACTTGCTGACCGACCTTGGAGAGCAGCCTCGTTCTCCTCCAGTCCTGTACGTAGACAACAAGGCCATGCTGGCCTTGTGTCGAGAGCAGCGACTGGAGCACAGAACGAAGCACATTGCTCTCCGCTACTTTCTTGCTCCTGAGCTACAGCAGCGTGGATAGTTGCGACTTGCGTACGTGGCCTCTGAGGCCAACACTGCTGATGTCTTCACCAAGGCACTTGCGCCTTGTGATCATCAGCGTTGTTGCACGCAGTTGGGTCTTGTGCCTGTCTTGCCTCACTTGCTCTCCTCTTGACCTTGCTTGTACCTTCGCCTATATATACTCTTGCTCTTGCTTACTTGACTCTTGTATATCTCTATATATGATCTTGCATGTGAACTGGCCTTCTGGCCTTTGAACTTGTGCTCGGAATGCGTGGTGACTTTGTGATCCACCCTGAGCTTTGCTTTGCTTTGCTTGACTGGTCTTGTGACCCCTTGTTCTCCCCCACTTTGCCTATGGGGGTGTGTCAGAACATATAGCTTACTTGTTTCTGTAGGCTATAGTGGGGTATCCCATAGGGGGTACAACCCAAATTAGGGTTTCCTATTTGTACTCACTTCGTTCATAGTCATTTCATTCTCGTTCATATTTTCTCACGCGCAACTCCCCAGGGCGCCGCGACGGACGGGCGGGGGCAGCGCGCGGCTCGCCAGGGGGCGCCAGGAAGAAGAAAGGGTCGCGCGCCCCCCCCGGGCGCGCGCCACACAGGAAAAACCGCCGCGCATTCAGATGACAGCTGTAGAGCAGCGGAAGCTTTAGGTGGTGAGCCCACCCACAGGATCGACCCAAGGGGATCGGCCTGCTCTGATAGCATATCGAGTTTAGGAGTAGAAGTTTAGCATGAAGAAAGGACGGTTTCACTAGCAGCAGTTGGGATACATATAGCAAACCCTAACAGGGTTGTACTCGCTATAGAGCACCCCACTACAGGCTAGATAATAACATTCTGACAAAAACAACTCCTGAACCCAAGCTGAAACAGTACCCCTGAGTATGCCTATGAGTCTCGGCGTCGTCAGCGTAAGAAGAGTCACAGTGACCACTAAGTACGACAGGCTGCTGCCCTCCAAGAACTAGCGCCACGCCTGATGTCGTCGCTAGGTACTTCGCCACCCTCACAGCTGCCGTCCAGTGAACAGGACGGTGTCTCCCTGGTGCAACAAAGCGAGCAAGGATGCTGAGAGGGAAGGCGAGGTCCGGGCGAGTGCAAGTCATTAGGTACATGAGGCAGCCCACCAGCTCTGCGTAGGGACCACTAGACTCAAACGACTCGTCAAGAAAGGGTCGAGTAAGTCTGTGGTCAACAGCAAGAGGTGTGTGATGTATGGTGGAGTGCTGAAGCTCGAACCGCTGAAGGACCTGCTGCACCATGTGTGACTGTGAGAGTGTAATGGTGCGAGCAGCTCTGTCCCTGGTGATCTGCAGGCCAAGGTAGTGGTGCAGCTCACCAAGGTCAGTGCACGTGTGTCTCTTCTGCAGTTCGGACTTCACGTCTGTCAAGGCAACCCCGTCCGCAGTGGCGAAGACCAGGTCGTCAACATAGACCAGAACAAAGAACGGTGTGGAGCCACGACGAACGAACAGCGACGGGTCAGCAGAAGACAGCTGGAAACCAAGGTCAGAGAGGGTAGAACGAAGAGTGTCGGGCCACTCACGAGGAGCCTGACGAAGACCGTAGACAGGTTGCCTCAGCCTCCACTGGGTCCCAGAAGGGAAAGTGTCAGTGAAGGCAGAGGGACGACGCAGCCAGACCTCCTCGTGTAAGCTACTTTGAAGGAAAGCAGTGGAGAAGTCGAGAGAGTGTAACTCGTAGTCTCTCTGTGCTGCTACGTGCAGTAACACCCGAAGAGTGGTCATCTTCATGGTGGGCGTGAAGGTCTGAAAGAAGTCAACTCCCTCACGCTGACTGAAACCTCTAGCCATGTAGCGCGCCTTGAAGACCAGAGGAGATCTCGGTGGCCGCTTCACCCTGTAGATCCACATGCCATCGACTACGTTCGCCCTAGGGGGGGGAACCTCGTCGACGTAGGTGCCTGTGGATCTGTAGGAGGCCATCTCTGCGTCCATGGCAGCTCTTCACTTAGAGGCCCAAGGCCCTGACACTGCCTCAGCGTAAGTGCGAGGAGTCGGTATGTCAAGGGCGTCGGGGTCTCCCTCAGGGGCGAGAACAGGAGACGAGGGACGAGCACGAGGGGAGCGACGAGAGGCCCAAGTCTAAGGAGGAGGGGACAACGGAGGCTGAGAACCAAGGAAAACAGCCGGGGAGGGGTCAGGAGGAGGAAGCGGAGGACCCGAGACGGGAGGAGAGGGGGAGGAAGAAGGAGAGCGGGAGGGGAGACCGAGGGCCCGAAGACCGGAGACAGGAGGAGGAGGCGGCGGCTGTTGCTGCTGCTGCGGCGGCGGCGGCGGCTGTTGCTGCGGCGGCTGCTGCTGCTCCTCCTGCTGCTGCAGCGGCTCCAGCTGCTGCGCCTCTTGCTACTGCGGCGGCTCCAGCTGTGGCTGCTGCTGCTGCTCCCGCTGCTGTTGCTGCTCCTCCAGCCGCTGCAACTCTCTCTCCTCTCTCTCCAGCTCCAGCTGCTCCTCACGAGCACGGCGAACACGAGCCTGGTGCCGGGTCGGGTAGGGGTGTGGGGGAGGAGTAGTGTCAGGGGCTGCGGCAGCCCCGGGACCGCCCTCCAAAGCACCTGGCGCACCACCCCCAGAGTCAGCACCACCAACAACAACACGACCAGGCTCACCAGGACTCAAAGAGGGTGCATCCGCACCTCCAGACGTAGCACCCCCAAAGTCAGCAGGACCAATACCAGCTCCCGGAAGACAAGAGTCTCCTGCAACCACGGACTCAGCTCCAACTCCAGCACCCTCAGAGCTAGTACCTGTAGGGCCTTCTCCCTGAGCACCGGCTCGCGCAGGGTCTGCAGCAGGCTGCGAAGAGGACTGCGGGGAAGGAGGCTGCACCTGAGGGGCTACCGAGGGGGGAGGGGTAGCCTGGGACACACCTGACGGGGCGAGACCAAGGGGGGGGAGGCTGTACCGGGGGAGCAGGAGGGGGAGCGGAAGTAAGGAAGAGAGGGGGAGGAGGAACCGGGAGACGTCGACTGGGGTACCTGACGTAGTAGGGGGTGGACTCCTCGAAACGGACGTCACGGGAGTCAAAGAACCGGTGAGAGGGAGGGTGGTAAAAGGTGAAGTCAGAGGAGTCCTCAGGAAAACCAAGGAAGACACAGGGAACAGTGCGAGGTGAGAGCTTGTCCGTGGAAGTGTCGCGGACAAGAGCCAAGCAACCCCAGACACGAAACCTCGATGCAACACTAGGGGAACCGGTCCAAAGACTGGTCGGTGAAGCCTCTAGCCGAGAGTCGAGTGGCTAGAGGTTCAGCTGGTGAGCGGCGTACCTAACCGCGTAGGGCCACAGAAAATGGGGGGCACGGGCGTGAGTCAAGGAGGTGCAGGCGATCTCCATGACCAAGCCTATGCGGCGCTTAGCAACCCCATTCTGTTGTGGGGACTCTGGAAGCGTCCAAGACCGACGAATGCCCTGCTCGCGACAGAATCCAGCGAGAATGCCGGAGCAAAACTCACCCCCACGGTCAGAGTGAAGACAGCTGACACGACGACCACGAGTGCCCTTAGTGGTAAGCAACCACCTGATCAGCGTAGAAGTCACCTCAGACTTCTTCGCCAGGGGGAACACTGTGGTGTAGCGGGAGTAGTTGTCAACGACCACCAGAAAGAAACACTCGCGCTCAGGGCCAAGGCGAGGGGTGGGGCCCCAGATGTCCAAGTGGAGCGTCTCAAAAGGCTCGGTGGCCGGACGAAGGGAGGAGGAGTGGGGGGTGGCGCACAGCTGACCCTCGACGCAGGGACCGCACGGCGGTGCAAGCAAAGGCGGCAGCGACGGCAAGACACGCGGGAGGCCTAAGACAAGACGCTGACGAGACATAGCACGCAAACGAGGGAGGGACGAGTGCCCCGTCCGGTGGTGCCACAGAACGGTGGGGTGTGCAAGCGACCGGCAAGAGCACGATGCAACAACTGGACCAGACATGGGAACCTGACCAGACATGGGAACTTGACCAGACACAGCTACCTTGGGGGACGCAGCAACCTGGTGAGACGCACGGACAAGACTGGGGGAAGTAACCGGGGCCGGGGGCAGGAGTCGTTGCTGCTGCTGCTGCCCACCAGGGCCAGTGTGAAGTGTGTAGAGACCAGAGCCCGGCTCGGCAATGAAGGTGGCAAGAGGCGAGTAAGTGTCGCTGTCAACACAAACCGCCGTCTCACCAGAGGGCTCAATCCACACACCCACGTGCTGACTCACAAGAGGCCTCACGCCCACCAAGTTCCTCGAGAACGAGGGGACATGGAAGCCAGTCAGAGACCTAGAGGGAACAGCAGGGCAAGGAAGAGTAGTAGTGTAGCGAGCAGTGACTGGTCCCGAGGTGGGATCAGCCACGGCCACAGAGACTGGCGCAGGAAGTGGAGTAAGTGTCGTGTGGTCGTGAAAAAAGCAGTGCGAAGCCCCAGAGTCCAGAGTGAAAGACAACGAAGCGTCCTCCGAAGTAGCACCTGGACTAGTGTCTACACAAGTGCCTACACTAGCAACAGGCAACTCAGCAAGACTAGCACCTAAGCTAACAACACTCGAGTAAACAGAGTCAGAAGCACTAGAGTCAACAACAGCATACATAGCGTGAGGAGTTTCTAAGAGATCAAGCAACTGAGAAGCAGACATGCCCCAAACAGCGGAGCCGTACGTCTGAACAAGAGGTAACCAGTCAGGGGCAGGGCAGCCGACGCCGAAGGCCAAGCGAACCGTGTCAGTGAGCTGAGCAAAGCACTGACCAGGAGGGTGGGTGCGGCCACAAGGCTGGCCTCGGCGAGCACGTGTCAGAACCTGATAGGTGCAAAAAGGGTGAACAACACCTCGCTGGGGCGGACGCTGTCCCGACCCTGAAACCTGCTGCTGCCGCCGCTGCTGCGGGGGTTGCTGCAAGGGGAGGGGCTGCTGCTACTGCACCTGCTGCTGCCGCTGGGCCAGGTACCACGCCGCTGCTCCATCCACCGCGGCCGGCAGACCAGGAGGAGGCTGACGAGTCCGGGTGTCACCTCCACCCGCTGCAGTAGGGGAGTCACTGGCCGCTACACGAGACGACTTTCCAGGCCCTGCGCTCCCGCCGCCACCGGTCGGCACGCCACCCCCACCACCTCCGCCGCCAACGCCGCCACCGCCTGCGCCCTGACCGCCCCTCCTGCCACCCCTACCTCGAGACCGCGACGTAGTCGTAACAGCAACTGCGGTCACGTCAGTGGTGGCAGTGGCTAGCGAGGCAGTAAAAGTGGGCAGCTGAGGGATAGTGCACCCGTGAAACAGTGGAGGGGGCACAGCACCAGAGGCGGAGGCTATTGAGCGGAGGTTGCTCTCGACGTCCTTGAGCGCAGACTCAAGGACCTCGATAGTGAGCTCACTAGGGTGCTTCAGAAGAAGCGTGTCACGAACCGAGGCAAGGCGGTCAGAGAGGCTAGTGGCAATGAAGTAGATAGTAATCGCCATAGGAGGGGGAAGCAGTGCAAGCTGTGCGTCAGTACAAGCAGCCCGGTAGCTAGAATCGAGCGAGCGGAGGTGAGCAATCAAGTCAGCAGAGCGCTCAAACGAGGCGAGGTCAGGGAAAAAGAACGGTAGGAAGAGGCGACCAAGAGAGACAGTGGTAGGAGTAGCGTAGCGGGCCTTGATCGCAGTCAGGAACTCACTAGCAGTGCGAACCTGAGTGAAGTGGGCCTCCTCATACTCAGGGAGGAGGCTGCTAAGAGCAATGTAGTCCGCAGCGTCACGCGACTTCCACGCCTTCAGGTCAGCACGCTGGCGGGTAAAGCGGTCTCTGGCGGCGTCGTCAGGGGCAGGGCCTAAAGGCGTAGGGTCGTCGGGCGCAGGAAGGTCACCAGTAGCGTGCGCCCAGAGGGACTCGCATGCCTGGACCTTGTCAGAGGTCCACTGGTGATCCCCGATTGATCCTAGGGAAGGGTTATAGGCATGTTGGCCTGAGGGGTTATGGGCGCACTTACCCGCTACTTAACAAGCCCTTTTATCCCAGTGGTTAGTGGGTGGGATTCTGACATGGTATCAGAGCGAAGGTCTCGGGTTCGAATCCCGGTGTGTGCACTTCGGGCATCCCAATGCAGGGGGGTGTCAGAGGTCCACTGGTGATCCCCGATTGATCCTAGGGAAGGGTTACAGGCATGTTGGCCTGGGGGGTTATGGGCGCACTGACCCGCTACTTAACAAGCCCTTTTATCCCAGTGGTTAGTGGCTGGGATTCTGACAGACCTGACTCTCTAAAAGGCGACGCGCGCGTAGGAGCTAGACCGGAAACTCAAGCGGTCTACCGTCAGCGTCAAAACGAAGAACCCTAGGGGTCGCCGTAGCAAAAGCAAAGAGGTGGGAATTGCTGCTGCTGAAACCCTAATCACTGAGAGCGACTCAGTAGGGCGCTACGGGACATAGGGTAGGGCGCTACAAGACACAGAACAGGGCACAACACTGTTGGACTAGGAGGGCATAGCGCCACGGGCAGAGGTAGCGTGACGCGACGCAGCGGGACAGGACGGGCAGCGCGACGCGACGCGACGCGACGGGACGGACTGCGCGACGCGGACGGGCAGCGCGACGCGGACGGACGGGACGGGACGGACGGGCAGCGCGACGCGGATGGACGGGACGGGACGGACGGCGCGACGCGGACAGGCAGCGCAACGCGGACAGGCAGCGCGATGCGGACGGACGGGACGGGACTGAAGGCGCAACGTAGACGGGCAGCGTGACGCGGAGGACCAGACGGGACGGACGGCGCGACGCGGACGGACAGCACGACGCGGCGGGACAGTTGGAGCAATGTAACGGCAGGCGCAACGGGCGCTAGGGCACGAGAGCGACGTAACGGCAGGCGCAGCGGGCGCTAGGGCACGAGAGCGACGTAACGGTAGACGCAGCGGGCGCTGGGGCACAAGAGCGACGTAACGGCAGGCGCAGCGGGCGCTAGGGCACGAGAGCGACGTAACAGCAGGCGCGATAGGCGCTAGGGGACAGTATGAGCGTAACGGGCACTAGGGTACGGGACAGGCTCGGGCGCTACGGACGTGAACGAGAGGAACGAGATCCCAAAGGATCCTAACCTAGGTGATACCATGTCAAGAATGAAAGTGTTGGTTCATTGATGTGGGTTGGGGTACATATAACAAACCCTAACATCTGTACCCCCTAAGACAAACCTCACTACAGGCTACAACATTTGACACCAACGTCGTGACCAAATCAGCGTTGGGGGTTTAGTTAAAGCTCAAGGCCCAAATTGCGGGCCGTGCGAGGCAAGTTTAGTAAGGTTGATCGAGTGCTGCTTTGTAGCTTTAGCTGGGCGAATTGTGGTTACGAAATGAACGAAGCCATCTGATTGGCCAGAACCTTTGAGTCAGCAAATGGAACAGGTGGTGCGGGAAACTGGCAAGAGCGATATTTGTGCAATATGGGACTCGCGCAACCAAACCTCAGCGTCCCCTAGGCTTTACAGAGTCAGCGAATTTTGTTTTGAGTATGGCGAGATGTTGGGCGAAACCAAACCCCTACACCCCTCAAACGCCTCGACTTTCCTACTCAGCTCCCCCACCACCCAAGGGTCAACTTAAGTAATCTTGAACAATTTGGGCCTTGAGCTTTAATGCTGATTTTGTCAGGGTGAAATTTCATGGCTCACTGAATCATCAGGGTAGTAGAACAAATTGAGCCCGTGGTTGAGAAAACTGAAACGAGAATGAATGCACTATGAAAGAGTTGGGTACAAGTACTAACCCTAATTGGGTTGTACCCTATATGGGCTACCCCACTACAGCCTACACAAAAGCATAAGTTATTATGTTCTGACACACCCCCATAGGCAAAGTGGGGGAGTACAAGGGGTCCCAAGACCAGTCAAGCAAAGCAAAGCAAAGCAAGCTCAGGGTGGATCACAAAGTCACCACACATTCCGAGCACAAGGTCAAGGCCACAAGGCCAGTTCACATGCAGGAGTACATGTATATATAAAAGGCTAGACAAGCAAGAGCAAGTGTATATATATATATATATATGTAACAGTACAAGTAAGGTCAAGAGGTGAGCAAGTGAGGCAAGGCAGGCACAAGACCCAGCTGAGTACAGAAGCGCTGATGATCACAAGGCGCAAGTGCCTTGGTGAAGATATCAGCGGTGTTGGCCTCAGAGGCCACGTACGCAAGCCGCAGCTGACCACGCTGCTGCAGCTCACGAGGAAGGATGTAGCGAAGAGCAATATGCTTCGTTCTGTGCTCCAGTCTCTGCTCTCAAAACAAGGCCAGCATGGCCTTGTTGTCTACGTACAGGACTGGAGGAGAACGAGGCGGCTCTCCGAGGTCAGTCAGCAGGTAGGTGAGCCAGCGAAGCTCCTGAGCAGCCATGGCCCCGGCGTAGATCTCAGCCTCACAACTGGAGCCGAGAACAGAAGACGAGCGGGTAGCCCGCCACGAAACAGAGCCAGACCAAGGCTGAAGGTGTAACCCTGAGATGACCGCTGCGTAGCCTGGTCGTCAGCCCAAGAAGCGTCTGCGTGCCCAGTGAGGACCACTGGACTCTGCCCTCCAAGCACAAGCCCCATGCCTGACGTACTGCACAAGTAGCACAACACCCTCTTTGCTGCAGCCATGTGCTCCGGTCTGTGTCTCCCAGGAGCAAAATAGCGTGCGAGAATGCTAAGAGGGTATGCAAGGTCAGGTCGAGTGCAGGTCATCAGGTACATGAGGCAGCCAACAAGCTCTGGGTACGGGCCACTCGAATCTACGGACTCATCCGAAGGCAGAGCTGAGAGCGAGTGGCGAGTAGGCAGAGGAGTGGCTTGAGGCGAGGAGTACGTGAAGCCGAAGCGCTGAAGGACCTGCTGCACCATGTGTGACTGAGTCAGGATAATGGTGCGGCGTGCTCTGTCCCGGGTGATCTGCAAGCCAAGGTAGCTGCGCAGTTCACCCAGGTCTGTGCACGTGTGTCTCTTCTGCAGCTCGGACTTCACGTGGGCGAGTCCAGAAGTGTCAGCTATGGCAAAGACCAAGTCGTCGACATACACGAGGATGTAGAACGGCGGCAAAGAAGTGTCGGTGCGCAGAAACAACGACGGGTCGGCAGTAGAGGGAGCAAACCCAAGAGCCGCAAGTGTAGTCCTTAGTGTGTCGTGCCACTCATGCGGTGCCTGGCGGAGACCGTAGACTGGCCGCCGGAGGCTCCACTGGGTGCCAGGAGGAAAAGACCCAGTGAAGCCAGGTGGGCGACGCAGCAAGATCTCCTCGTGCAGGCTGCCCTGCAAGAAAGCCGTGCTGAAGTCAAGAGAGTGCAGCTCGTAGTCACGGTGAGCAGCTATGTGCAGCAGTACCCGAAGAGTGGTCATCTTCGGGGTGGAAAAGAAGGTCTGAAAGTAGTCAACTCCCTGCCGCTGACTGAAGCCACGAGCCACGTAGCGCGCCTTGAAGACAGGCGGAGAACCCGGCGGCCGTTTCACCCTGAAAATCCACATGCCACTGACGATGTTCGCCCCAGGCGGGGGAATCTCGTCAACGTAGGTGCCTGTGGACTTCCAGGAAGCCATCTCTGCGTCCATAGCTGCCTGTCACTGAGAGGAGTAGGGACCCTCTATCGCCTCCGCGTAAGAGCGCGGAGTCGGGATGTCAAGTGCATCCGGGTCTCCCTCAGGGGTAAGCAGTACGGACACGACATGAGGTGAAGCAGCTGCCAGACACTTGAACTCCTTCTGCCTGTCCTCAAGGACGTCCGTGCCAAGGGCACACTCACCCCCGACGGACGGAGGACAGACAGACTCAGACTTAGCGACAAGACTAGCAGTGTAGTCTAGACGACAACGAGCAGCAAAGTTGACGAGCTCAGTAACTAAGGCAGACGCAGCAGTGGACTCAAAGGAAGGGTCGGTGACGACAGTAGCAAGGAGACGCGTGACAGTAGGACTAGCAGCACGTAGAGAGTTCGACTCCGGGTCGGCAAGAGCAGGAAGAGAGGACTCAGGAGGAGAAGGCAAAGGGGCGCGCAGAGGAGTAGTGGACGGACGCAGAGACATCCGGTGCGTGCCAGGGACAGGAGGAGGACGCTGACGCGAACCACGACCACTAGTGCGAGCAGGGCGAGACGCAGGCTCACGACGCTCAGCAAGGCCTCCAGTAGGACCAGTGTAGGGAGAAGGAACAGGCAGTAGGGAGGCCGGCTATAACTGTGACGGGAGAGGCTGTGGACACTCTAAGGGAGGAGAAGGACAAGTAGAAGGCGGGAGACCAAGAACCTGCTGAAGGAGCGGAAAGAAGTACGGCCGAAGCCGCGCGGCGACTCCAGACACAGCAGAGACAGCACCAGTACCCCCAGCGGCAGCACCAGCGCCAGGAGCACCTCCAGCTCCTGTACCTCCAGCAGCACGAGTAGTACCCCCAGCAGG
This sequence comes from Closterium sp. NIES-65, assembly GCA_948144175.1. Taxonomy (NCBI): domain Eukaryota; kingdom Viridiplantae; phylum Streptophyta; class Zygnematophyceae; order Desmidiales; family Closteriaceae; genus Closterium; species Closterium sp. NIES-65. The sequence goes on from CANXME010000584.1 coordinate 1,052,539, forward strand.
TCCGCCTCCAGGACCAACAGCAGCAGCCTCAGCGCCAACACCCTCAGCAGCACCCGCTCCAGTCGCACCCGCAGGCCAAGCAGCTCCAGTAATCCCAGCACGAGCACCTCCGGGACCCGCGGCACCAGCACCCTCAGCAGCTGGAGAACCTCCAGCTCCAGCAGCACGCCTCCAGCGCTGGGCAAACCACTCACGCAGCTCCTGTGGAGAGAGGGGCTCCCGTTGAGACGAAGCACCCGGAGAACCTCCAATCCCAGCACCGCCAGACGCCACACGAGTAGGCCCAACTCCCTCAGGTTCCGCATCTCTAGGCTCAGCACCTCCAGGCGTAGCACTCCCAGGCTCAGGACCCCCAGGCGTAGCACCCCCAGGCTCAGCACCCCCAGACGCAGCACCCCCGGGCTCAGCACCCCCAGTCGCAGCACCCCCAGGCTCAGCACCCCCAGTAAGAGCACCCGCAGGCTCAGCACCCCCAGAGTCAGCACCCCCAGGCTCAGCACCCTCACCACCACCAGAGTCACCAGTAACCTCGACAGGGTCGATTGCGTATACCTGGGACAAACCTGAAGGGGCAGGACCCTGAGGGGGGAGGGGGTCTACCGGGGGGGGACCTGGTACAAGGAAGAGCGGCGGCGGGGGGAGGGACGGAGTGCGGTAGGGGAAGAGGCGGTAGTAGGGGACCAACTCGTCAAACGTGACGTCCTGGGAGGACAGAACACGGCGAGAGGTCGGGTGGTAGAACTGCCACCCTGGCGCGTCAGGGGGGAAACCCAGGAAGACGCAAGGAGCAGCACGAGGGGACAGCTTGTCCGCAGACAAGTCGCGAACAAACGCCCGAGATCCCCAGACACGGAATGCAGACGCATCGCCAACCTTCCCCGTCCACAGCAAAGCTGGGGAGGTCTCCGTCATGGAGACCCTAGGATGAAGGTTGATCTGATGCGCCGCGTACCGAACCGCAAACGGCCACAGAAAATGGGGGGCAGCCGCATGCATCATGGACGTACGAGCGACATCCATGACCATGCCAATGCGGCGCTCAGCAATCCCATTTTGCTGTGGAGAGTCCGGAAGCGTGAAGGTCTGGCGGATGCCTCGTGCACGACAGTAGGCTCGCAGAAGGCCAGAGGAGAACTCTCCGCCTCTGTTAGAGTGCAGACGCAGAGCAGGAATGTCCGAGCCGAAGCTCTGCTTGAGCTGGAGACGAGCTGCGCGGATCAAGTCGATCAACACCTCAGTGACATCACCCTTGTTGCGCAAGGGGAAGACTGTGGTGTAACGCGAGTAGTCGTCAACCACCAGCAGGAAGTAGCGCTCGTGACCCTGTCCACGGACGCGGGCCGGGCCCCACACGTCCATGTGAAGCGTCTACAGCGGGGCCTCTGTCGGAGGGAACTGGGAGGAGTGAGGGGCAGCACGCTGCCGCCCCTCGACACAAGGGACGCAGGTAGGGCTAGGCCCAGGAGGAAGGGGAGGGAGGGACCGGGGAAGGCCAGAGACAAGGACACGGGAGGCCATGCCTTGGAGACGAAGCAAGGAGGGGTGACCAAGGCGGTGGTGCCAGAGGAGAGTCTCGTGAGACAGGAGGCGACACGAGCAGGGGGCAGACTCAGGACCAGACCTGGACGCTGCAGCAAACACCTGACCCGACGCAGCTACCTGACCAGACGCAGTGACTGGAGGAGACGCAGTGGTCAGTGTGTACAGGCTCGACCCCGTCCGACGTGTAAACGTGGCCAGGTGTCGGCCTGTCCGAGCGTCCGTGCAGTGGGTCACCCGCTAACGCGCAGGAGTGAACTGGTGAACCCCCGCATCCAGTAGGTCGGCACCACTCACCTAGTTCGTAGAGAACGAGGGGAGATAAAGACCAGACAGGGTGCCAGAGGGGGCCGCCGGACACGGGAGGACAGTGGAGTAGTGAGCAAGGACAGGACCCCCAGAGGGGTCTGCCAGAGAGACTGCAACTGGCCGGCCAAGCGGCGTGAGTGTGGTGCGGTCTCGAACGAAGGAGCGAGAAGCCCCCGAGTCAAGGGTGAAGGTGTGGGAGGCCGAAGCCGACGCAGTACTTGAGAGAGCAGACTCACCAGCACCTGAGGGAGCAGACGCACGAGCACTTAGAGCAGCAGCCTCGCTAGCATCTAGAGCAGCAGCCTCACCAGTACCTAGAGCGGCAGTCTCTATGCCCGGGTCGGGCGGAAAACACCGGTAACAGTCACCCTCATCACTAATAGTCACAGCATACATGGCAGCAAGAATAGCATCAAAGTCAAGGTCAAGACAGCTACTCCCGCCCTAGAGAGCTCACCCCAGCGAGGGATCTCCGTGGCCTCCGGGAACTGGTGACGCCAAGCGTCCGTCAGGCGGCCAAAGCAGCGCTAGGTGGAGTGCGCACCCCCGCACTGCTCACCCGCGCGGTCGCCGGTGCGTAGGACGTATGTGCACGGACCAGTACCCCCACCCCGCTGGCGTGCAGTGTACCACTCACGGAGCTGCAGAGGGGAGGGGATGTCACGAGTGCGTTGCTGCTGCTGCTGCTGCTGGCGCTGACCTCCACCGGAGCCGACCCTCTGCGCAGCGCCACCCCGACCAGCTCCACCTCCTCCGCCACCACCTCCTCCACCGCCGCCACCTCCGCCACCACCTCCGCTCCCACCGCCACCGCCGCCTCCTCCGCCTCCACTGCCGCCACCGACACCTCCACCCCCGTCACCACCCCCACCGCCACCCCCACTCCCTCCGCCGTCTCCATTGCCGCCTCCACCGCCCCTGCTAGCTCCTCCAGCGCCCCTGCCCCCCTTGCCCTTGCCAGGGCGGGGTCTCCCGCTAGGGGTAGACGCCGCACCGACCGACTCAAGCCCAACAAAGTCGGCCGCAGTAGCAGAGGAAACAGAGGGCAAAAGGGGGGAGGGGGAACACCCCTCAAAGATGGGGGTGCGAGGGTCACCACGAGAGGCTCCTACAGTGCTTATGCTCTTCTCCGCTGCTAGGAGGGCCTTCTCGAGGAGGTCAACGGTGAGGGTGGTGGGGCAAACTGAGAGGAAGTGGTCCCTGACTACGCGAAGGGAGTCGGGGAGGCGGGTGACTATGTAGTAGAGAGTGATGTACATGGGGGGGGGGTTCTTGGCGCAGAACTCAGCAGGAAGCGCAGCGCGGTAGCGAGTGTCACTAGTGCGGAGGTGCGTAATGAGGTCAGCGACTGTGGGAAAGGCAACAAGGTTAAGGAAGAGGTACGGTAGTATGAGGCGGCTCAGTGCAGCAGTGGCAGGGGAGGAGTAGCGTGCATCTACAGCGTCGTACAAGGTCTGAGCACTCTTGTACTGGCTAAAGTGCGCACGCTCAGAGGTAGGTAGGTGGTGACGCACAGCAAGACGTGCAGCAGCATCGCGTGTGGCCCACTGTGAGCGAACAGTGGCGTCAGCATCAGCAGCAGGGGCAGGAGAGGCACCAGAGGTGAGGTCAAAGAGGGAGAGACCGTCCGCCCTATCGCACTGTATGAAAAGCTCCAGGTCATCTACCCAGACATCAAAGTCAATGGCCCGACCCCCAGTGTCAAAAGCGAGGAGACTAGGGGTAGCCATGACAGTAGTAGACTAGTAGCACGAACAGTGGGGTAAGGGCAGTGCAGTGACAGAGGCGCTGCTCTTACCGGACAGGGCGGCTCGGGTGGCTCGGCGGCTCGGCAGCTCGGCAGGAACTGTTGCTCGGCGGCTCGGCAGGAACTGCAGCTCGGCGGCTCGGCTACTCTGTGGCTCGGGCAGCTTGGGCGGCTCGAGCGGCTCGGGCGGGTCAGGCGACTCGGGCGGCTCGGGCGGCTCGGCGAGACGGCGGCTCGGGCGGCTCGGGCGGCTCATGCGGCTCGGCGGCTCGGCGGCTCGGGCGGCTTAGGTGGCGCGGCGACTCGGGTGGCGCTGGCGGCTCGGCAATAGCTCGGCGGAGCCGCGTGAAGGCGGGGTCGGGGCCGGGAAGGGCGTGCGACGGGGCCAGCAGGGGCTGGGCCGGGGCCGGGAAGGGGCGGCGCCGGGGCCCTAGGGAGGCGACGGGGCCGCAGGTAGGCGACGGGGCCGCTGGTAGGCGATGGGGCCGCAGGTGGGCGGCGGGGCCGCAGGTAGGCGGCGGGGCCGCAGGTAGGCGGCGGGGCCGCAGACAGGCGACGGGGCCGCAAGTAGGCGGCGGGGCCGCAGGTAGGCGGCGAGGCCGCAGGTAGGCGACGGGGCCGCAGGGTCGGGGCCGGGTCGGGAAGGGCGGCGCGAGGGCCGCGGGGTAGGCGGCGGGGCCGAAAGGGCGGCGAATCGGGGCTGGGAAGGGTGGCTCGAGGGCCGCGGGGTAGGCGACGGGGCCGCTAGGGCGGCGGATCGGGGCCGTCAAGGGCGGCGCGACACAGCCGCTAGGGCGGCGCAACACAGTGAGAAAGGGGGGAGCGCGACTCGGGCAAGGGCTGAGCGCGCTCCGGGCAGGAAAAAAAAAATCGAATCGAATCGGTGGGCCCTAGGAATAGTTCCCACGAGGGAACCTGCTCGATACCATGAGAAAACAGAAACGAGAATGAATGCACTATGAAAGAGTTGGGTACAAGTACTAACCCTTATTGGGTTGTACCCTATATGGGCTACCCCACTACAGCCTACACAAAAGCATAAGCTATAATGTTCTGACAGTGGCTAGCACTACTGGCGTAGCTGTGTTAGTTGCATTGTTACTGGAAAAGTCACGGGTCCGGTTCCCATGTGTGAGAAGTATTCTCCTGGTGGGGCTATTGGGCATAAAGCAGAATATACGTCATCCCCATTTCCTGTTTCCAAGGCATTTTGGTTAGTCCGAATTAGTGTAACTTGGTACACTATACTGATACTTCAGTGTAACTGGTACACTTGTACACTAATTCATCAGGGTAGTCCTATACGTTAAACTGAAAAATCAGTGCAAACATAAAGGAGATACTGAAATTTCAGGGAAAACAAACATCACAGCTATAAAATCAGCCTAATCAGCGTGTTTTGCGTTGATATCTGAGGGCCTGATTCAAACTTTTGCTTTCCAAGTTTCTTGGTCAAGTAATCTGCTGCCATCTCGGACGTGGGGCAGTAGGATAGCTCTTGTCTTCCTTTCTCGATCTCATCCTTCACGAAGAAATATCGCAGGGCGATGTTCTTCGTTCGGTTCGCGAACCCGTTCTTGTTCCCTATGCGAATTGCCGATTGGTTGTCGCAGAAGAGGGAGAAGCTGGGTAACCGGGCCAGCTTTGTTTCTTCCAAAAGTTCGCGAGGGTACAGTCCTTCCTTGGTAGTTGTGCAGAGTGCGATGTATTCTGCTTCGGCACAAGAGAGAGCAATTAGCTCTTGCTTGCTTGACTGCCACGAGATAGGACCGACGGGCTCAAGTCAATAGATGTAGCCGGTGCGCGATCGTCTGTTGTCGGAGTCGCTTGCGTGGTCGACATCCACATAGCTGATTAGCTTTGGAGGCGTGGTGGCAGTTTTGTGATATCTTAGGCTGATTGCTGTTGTGCTGACGAGGTAGTGCAGTGCGTGATTGAGTTCCGCCATATGTTTTGCTTCAGGCCTTTTGAGGTAGGTAGCGAGTTGGCTCGCCGAGTATGACAGATCCGGTCGAGAGCAGACATCCCAGTTTCCGCTGGTAGTCGCGTAGGCCAGCAGGTTCGAGCGGATTAGATTCTCCTTGGTGGGTTCCACGGTGTAGCGATAGGGCGTGGAGATGGCGGTTGGCGTTAATGCGAAGCGTGTTGCGATGGTGTTGGTCTATTTTGCAGCGTTGAGGTAGATCGCGTTCTCTCCGTCGAGTATGTTAAGCCCGAAGTATTGGGTCACGGTAGGGGAGACTGTGAGCGAGAGATTCTGCTGCAGCTCCCCTTCGAACCTGGTGGTGATGCCGTCGTTGGAGCCTATGTAGAGTAGGTCGTCTACATAGATGATGTGCAGGATGTACTTGTTGGAGTAGGCTAGAGCTCGCTGTGGAATTTATCATGGTGTTCTTTTGTTATTTCGCCATGTTTAAAGCGAGTTACAGTTTTGGTTCACTTTAGGTTCATTTCTTAGTTTCTAACACAAACTGACCACACCCTAAGTTCACTTAGGGTTTCCTACATTTGTATCTCGACACTTTTCCTAGTCAATCTCTTCGACTATGATCTCTAGCTATGGCCCTAAGTCCTATCTTAATAGTACTCTGCTGCCTTTGTGAGTCTGTACATCCCTTGATCGTGTGGTAGTTGCTGGAAGCTGATGCGAATTAGTCGGATGTGCAGGTGCTGTTGCCATAGTCGCGGAGCTTGTTTGATTCTGTACATCGATTTTAGTAGCTGACAGACTTGGCCGGGGTCTTTGATGGATCAGTGCGGTTGCTCGACGAAAATCTCTGCATCGACGGGAGCGTAGAGGAATGCATTGGCCACATTGATTTGGCGGAGCTTCTTGCGTTTCATTGCGGCTACTGCGAGGAAGATTCATAGTGAGGTGTGTCGGCTGACCGGCACGAAAGTTTCAATGAAGTCCCGTCCGTGCTGTTGATCGAAACCACGCACGACCCATCATGCCTTGAACTTGTCAATTGTTTCGTCTGCCTTTGTTTTCACGCGGAAAACCTATTTTCCCGTGAGTGTGGTTTTGTTGCGTGCTGCTGCTATGGGAACCATCTTCCACGTGTTGCGGACTTCCAGAGCTTTTAGCTCCCTGCGCATGGCTTCGCGCCATTTTTCCCTGTGCTCCCCCCAAGAGCATGCTGGACTGTAGTAGGCTCTCGCGGCGGCGACGCTCCATGGACAGCGGTGACAAGGCCGAAAATCTGCAGCCCACTCTGCGAGAGTTGGGGGAGGCTCGGATCCTCGTGATAGACGGCTTCGTCTCCCGCTTCTGGATCAGGTACGAAATTGGGGCCTATGCGTTATGAGACATTGGTGTTGACGGGTTGGGGTGTAACGTAACCATTGTCGGCGAAGTTATCGTAGACTTCGGCGTTGACACTTTCACGAAGGTTGTCGTCATCCATCGGAACAGGTACTGAGCAGTAGGGCAGAGGTCCGGCTTCCTCTGATGCTCCGTCCACGTTTTGCTCATCCTAGTCAGCCTCATCTCTTGGCGAGGCAAAGGCTCATTTGCCACGGAAGCCGCCCGTGGTGCCACGGAAGGCTTCCCGGTTGTCCAGGTACATTTGAAGGGTGAGTCGTTCGTGTCAACGGAAGTCGTTGTGAGGCCCTGTCCTCGCTTGGGCGGTGCTGATTTAGTGGTCGGGTATGAGGGGAGCAACCGACCTGCAGCAATGGACGAGCTGGTCAACAGGGCTGGTCGACCTGCACGGGGGCCACTGCACGGGCGTCGACTTGGCGACGCCGACTTGGAGCAACCGACTTGGGTGGCCGGCTGACCAGATTGCTGGTCGACCAAGTGTTGGTCGACCAGGAGTGTTGTCGACTTGGTGGTCGACGTTGGCTCCTCCCTTCATCAACCATGTCCGTGCAGAGATCCCCCCTGTTGAACAAGAATGAATGAACTAAGAGTGAAAAGAGTACAAGTATCAAAACCTAGGAATGTGTACCCCCTATAGGCTAACCCACTGTAGCCTAAACAACTACAACAACATATATAATGTTTGACACACCCCCATAGGCGAAGTGGGGGAGAACTAGGGGTCACAAGACCAGTCAAGTAAAGCAAAACAAAGCAAGCTCAGGGTGGATCACAACGTCACCACACAATCCAAGCACAAGTGCAAGGCCACAAGGCCAGTTCACATGCAGGAGTACAGATATATATATAAGACTAAACAAGCAAAAGCAGTGATATATATATATGTAACAGTACAAAGAGGGTCAAGAGGAGAGCAAGTGAGGCAAGACAGACACAAGACCCAGCTGGGTATAGCAGCGCTGATGATCACAAGGCGGAAGTGCCTTGGTGAAGACATCAGCAGTGTTGGCCTCAGAGGCCACGTACGCAAGTCGCAACTGACCACGCTGCTGCAGCTCACGAGCAAGGAAGTAGCGGAGAGCAATGTGCTTTGTTCTGTGCTCCAGTCTCTGCTCCCGACACAAGGCCAGCATGGCCTTGTTGTCGACGTACAGGACTGGAGGAGAACGAGGCAGCTCTCCAAGGTTGGTCAGCAGGTAGGTGAGCCAGCGAAGCTCCTGAGCAGCCATGGCCCCTGCGTAGATCTCAGCCTCACAACTGGAGCCAAGAACAGAAGACGAGCGAGTAGCCCGCCACGAAACAGAGCCGGAACCAAGGCTGAAGGTGTAACCCTGTGACGACCGCTGCGTAGCCTGGTCGTCAGCCCAAGAAGCGTCTGCGTGTCCAGTGAGGACCACTGGACTGCGCCCTCCAAGCACTAGCCCCATGCCCGACGTACTGCACAAGTAGCGCAACACCCTCTTCGCTGCAGCCATGTGCTCTGGTCGGTGTCTCCCAGGAGCAACATAGCGTGCAAGAATGCTAAGAGGGTATGCAAGGTCAGGTCGTGTGCAGGTCATCAGGTACATGAGACAGCCAACAAGCTCTGGGTACGGGCCACTCGACTCTACGGACTCATCCGAAGGCAGAGCTGAGAGCGAGTGGCGAGTAGACAGAGGAGTGGCCTGAGGCGAGGAGTACGTGAAGCCGAAGCGCTGAAGGACCTGCTGCACCATGTGTGACTGAGTCAGGGTAATGGTGCGGCGTGCTCTGTCCCGGGTGATCTGCAAGCCAAGGTAGCTGCGCAGTTCACCCAGGTCAGTGCACGTGTGTCTCTTCTGCAGCTCGGACTTCACGTAGGCGAGTCCAGTAGTGTCAGATGTGGCAAAGACCAAGTCGTCGACGTACACGAGGATGTAGAACGGCGGCAGAGAGGTGTCGGTGCGCAGAAACAGCGACGGGTCGGCAGTAGACGGAGCGAACCCAAGAGCCGCAAGCGTAGTCCTCAGTGTGTCGTGCCACTCACGTGGCGCCTGGCGGAGACCGTAGACTGGACGCCGGAGACTCCACTGGGTACCAGGAGGGAAAGACCCAGTGAAGCCAGGTGGGCGGCGCAGCCAGATCTCCTCGTGCAGGCTGCCCTGCAGGAAAGCTGTGCTGAAGTCGAGAGAGTGCAGCTCGTAGTCCCGGTGAGCAGCAACGTGCAGCAGTACCCGAAGAGTGGTCATCTTTGGGGTGGGGGAGAAGGTCTGAAGGTAGTCAACTCCCTGTCGCTGACTGAAGCCACGAGCCACGTAACGCGCCTTGAAGACAGGCGGAGAACCCGGCGGCCGCTTCACCCTGAAGATCCACATGCCACTGACGATGTTCGCCCCAGGAGGGGGGACAGCGTCAACGTAGGTGCCTGTGGACTTCCAGGAAGCCATCTCTGCATCCATAGCTGCCTGCCACTGAGAGGAGTAGGGACCCTCTATCGCCTCCGCGTAAGAGCGCGGAGTCGGGATGTCAAGTGCATCCGGGTCTCCCTCAGGGGTAAGCAGTACGGACACGAGATGAGGTGAAGCAGCTGCCAGACACTTGAACTCCTCCTGCCTGTCCTCAAGGACGTCCGTGCCAAGGGCACACTCACCCCCGACGGACGGAGGACAGACAGACTCAGACTCAGCGACAAGACTAGCAGCGTAGTCTAAGCGACAGCGAGCAGCAAAGTCGACGAGCTCAGTAACGAGAGCAGACGCAGCAGTAGACTCGAAAGAAGGGTCAGTGACAACAGTAGCAAGGAGACGCGTGACAGTAGGACTGGCAGCACGAAGAGAGTCCGACTCAGGGTCGGCGAGAGTAGGAAGAGAGGACGCAGGAGGAGAAGGCAAAGGGGCACGCAGAGGAGCAGTAGACGGACGCAGAGACATCCGGTGCGTGCCAGGGGCAGGAGGAGAACGCTGGCGCGAACTACGAGCACTAGCGCTAGCAGGACGGACAGGCGACGCAGGACGAGACGCAGACTCACGATGCTCAGTAAGACCGCCAGTAGGGCCAGTGTAAGGAGAAGGAGCAGGTAGTGGGGAGGCCGGCTGCAACTGTAACTGTGACGGGACAGGCTGTGAACACGCTAAGGGAGGAGGACCAGGAGGAGGCGAGAGACCAAGAACCTGCTGAAGGAGCGGAACGAAGTACGGCTGAGGGAGCGCGGCGACTCCAGACACAGTAGGGACAGCACCTGTACCCCCAGCGGTTGTACCAGAACCTGCAGCAGCTCCAACGCCCAGGTCCTCAGTACTAGCCTCAGCACCAACGCCCGAGTCCTTAGCACCAGCAGTGGCTCCAACACCAGGGTCCACAGCACCTGCCGCAGCTCCAACGCCCGGGTCCTCAGCACCAGCAGGGACTCCGACACCAGGGTCCACAGCACCAGTCGCAGCTCCAACGCCAGGGTCCGCAGCACCAGCCGCAGCCCCCACGCCCGGGTCCTCAGCACCAGCAGCACCTCCAACCCTCGGGTCCGCAGCACCTGCAGCAGCTCCAACGCCAGGGTCCGCAGCACCAGCAGCAGCTCCAACGCCCGGGTCCGTAGCACCAGGGGCAGCCGGGTCCGTGAGACGAGGCGCACCACTCCGAAGTGTGCAACGGCGCTCGTACCACTCACGGATCCGCTCACGAGAGGGGAGCTCCCGACTAGGAGGAGAAGTACCAGCCTCAGTCCCTGTAGTGCGCCTGGTCCCAGAGGTAACACTCCGGAGGCTGCAGTGTTGTAAGTACCACTCACGCAACTGCTCCGAGGAGAGGTCGCGTCCAGGTGTAGCACCCTCAAGCCCAGCACCGCAAGGCTCAGCACCCCCAGTCACCGCACCCCCAGGCTCAGCACCCCCAGGCTCAGTACCCCCAGTGTCCGCACCCCCAGGCTCAGCACCCCCAGGCTCAGCACCCCCAGGCTCAGTACCCCCAGTGTCCGCACCCCCAGGCTCAGCACCCCCAGAGTCCGCACCCCCAGGCTCAGCACCCCCAGAGTCAGCACCCCCAGGCTCAGCACCCCCAGTCTCCGCACCCCCAGGCTCAGCACCCCCAGCAGGACGAGAGTCGACAGCAACCTCAACAGGCTCGACCGGGTCTACCTGAGACACACCTGAGGGAGCGGCACCCTGAGGGGGGAGGGGGTCTACGACAGCAGCACCTGGCGCGAGGAAGAGAGGCGGGGGTGGGAGCGGGGCAGTGCGGTAGGGAAAGAGGCGGTAGTAGGGGACAGACTCGTCAAAAGTGACGTCCTGAGAGGGCAAGACCCGGCGCGAGGTGGCGTGGTAAAACTGCCAACCAGGCGCGTTCGGAACAAAGCCGAGGAAGACGCAGGGAACAGCACGAGAGGAGAGCTTGTCCGCAGACGAATCGCGGACAAAAGCTCGAGATCCCCAGACCCGGAAACGTGACGCTTCGCCAACCTCCCCCGTCCACAGCAGTGTGGGCAAGGTCTCCGGCAAGGAGACACGGGGCCAGAGGTTGAGCTGATGCGCAGCGTACCGGACCGCAAACAGCAACAAAAAGTGGGGGGCAGCCGCATGGATCAAGGAGGTACGAGCGACCTCCATGACCAGGCCAATGCGGCGCTCCGCAACCCCATTCTGCTGTGGAGAGGCCGGAAGCGTGAACGACTGCTCAATGCCGTGCTCAGCAGAGTAGGCTGCCAAGAGGTCGGAGGAGAACTCACCACCTCTGTCAGAGTGCAAGCGCAGGACAGGAAAGTCCGAGCGGAAACGCTCGCTGAGCAGGAGATGAGCTCTGCGGATCCAAGGGATCAAAACATCAAGGACCTCACCCTTGGCTCGCAAGGGGAAGACCGTGGTGTAGCGCGAGTAGTCGTCAACAACGATCAGGAAGTACCTCTCCTGACCTTGACCACGGACGCGGGCTGGGCCCCACACGTCCATGTGGAGCGTTTGCAAAGGAGTAGTCGTCGGGGGAAACGAGGAGGAGTGAGGGGCGGCGCGCTGCCGCCCCTCGACACAGGGAAGACAGGGAGGAGCAGGCGAGGGTGGGAGGGGAGGGAGGACCCTGGGAAGACCAGAGACAAGGTACCGAGAGTGCATGGCACGAAGGCGCTGCACAGACGGGTGGCCCAGTCGGTGGTGCCAGAGGACAGTCTCGTGCGCTAGAGAGCGACACGAGCAGGGGGCGGACAGCTGACCTGACGCGGACGCAGACGCAGACGCAGCGACCTGAGGGGGAGCAGTAGTCAGTGTGTACAGATCCGACCCTGGCTGCTGGGTGAAGGTAGCCAAGTGGCGGCCTGTACGGGCACACGTGCAATGTGTGACACGCTCGTAGGCTGGGGTGAACTGGTGAACACCCGCGTCCTGTAGTGCACAACCTGCCACCAAGTTCGTAGAGAACGAGGGGAGGTGGAGACCTGACAGTGTGCCCGACGAGACCGCAGGACAGGGAAGGACAGTGGAGGAGGTCGCAAGGACCGGACCCCCAGAGGGGTCAGCGAGGGAGACAGCAACTGGCCGAGCAAGGGGCTCAAGGGCAGTGCGGTCACGAAAGAAACAGCGAGAGGCACCTGAATCCAGTGTGAAGGTGTGCAGTGCTGCAGTCGACACAGTACTAGGGGGGGCAGACGTACACGCACCTAGAGCAGCAGCCTCACTAGCACCTGGGGTAGCGGACACGCGAGTACCTGGAGAGGCAGACGCACTAGTCCTAATGCCCGGGTCGGGCGGGACACTCAGGTACTCAGCACCCTCTCCACTAGTAGACATCACATACATGGCAGTGAGAATAGCATCAAAGTCTAGAGCATAAATATCAATCCCCTTCTTCAGGAGATCAACCCAGCGGGGCAGCTCAGTGGCCTGAGGGAACTGAACACGCCAAGCGTCGTTCAGACGAGCAAAGCAACGCTGTGTGGCGTGCGGTCCCCCACACGGCTGGCCAGTGCGGTCACCAGTGCGAATGACGTACGTGCAGCTAAGGCCACCCCCCCCCCCCCCTTCGTGCTGAGAGAACCACTCACGGACCTCCTGGGGCGACGGAGTGTGCTGCTGGCCCTGGCCACCGCCAGCGCCTCCACGACCACCACCGCCGCTACCACCTCCTCGACCACCCCAACCCCGGCCGCTGCCTCGTCCACCACCACCCCCACCACCTCCTCCGCCCCGGCCACCTCCCCCGCCGCTGCCGCCACCCCCCCCACTGCTGCCACCTCCCCCACCCGCGCCACACCCCCCGCCACCACCACCTCCCCCACCACCGCCACCCCCGCTGTCACCACCACCGCCCTTGCCCCCCTTGCCCTTGCCGCTGCGGCGCCCACTCGAAGCAGACGCAGTCCCGACCTTCTCAGCACCAAGGAGGTCGACAGCAGCAGCAGAGGCGACAGAGGGAAGAAGGGGGGAGGGAGAACACCCCTCAAAGAACGGGGTACAGGGGTCACCGCGAGAGGCACCTACAGCGACTATGCTAGCCTCAGCTGCAAGCAGTTCCTTCTCGAGGAGGGCAATGGTGAGCTCGGTGGGGCAGCGAGCTAGGAAGTGGTCCCTGACTGAGCGCAGAGTGTCAGGGAGGCGCGTGACTAGGTGGTAGAGAGTGAGCCAGAGCGGGGGTGGGTTCTTGGCAAGGAACTCATCAGGCATAGCGGCGCGGAAGCGAGCCTCACTAGTGCGGAGGTGGGTAATGAGATCAGCGACAGTTTGGAAGGAAGCTAGGTCGGGGAACAGGTAGGGAAGAGAGAGACGGCCTAGAGCGGCAGAGGCCGGCGAGGAGTAGCGGGCAACGACAGCAGTGTACAGTCCCTGTGCAGTCTTGTGCTGCCCAAAGTGCTCGCGCTCATCTATCGGCAGAGAGTTGCGAATAGCGAAGCGAGTATGGGCGTCACGAGTCTGCCACTGTGAGCGGGCAGTGCTGTCAGCAGTAGCAGCAGGAGCAGTAGCGTGGCCTAAGGCATGATCGTACAGCGAGATGTCTTCCTTGGCAGTGAGCTGTAGGAAGAGGTGTAGGTCATCAAGCCAGGTGTCGAACTTCACCGGGCGGCCCTCAGTATCGAAGGCTAGGACAGGAGGGCTAGCCATGGTAGCAGCATTAGGAAAAGCAGTAGGAGCAGTAGGGTAGGTAGGGCGGCGCGGCTCGGTATAGGTAGGGCAGCGCGGCTCGGTATAGGTAGGGCGGCGCGGCTCGGGTCGGGCGGCGCGGCTCGGTTCGGGCGGCTCGGGTCGGGCGGCGCGGCTCGGTTCGGGCGGCGCGGCTCGGTTCGGGCGGCTCGGTTCGGGTCGGGCGGCTCGGTTCCGTTAGGGCTGGGCGGCTCGGGTCGGCTCGGTTCGGGCTGCTCGGTCTGGGTGGGGCCGTTCGGGGCCGCTAAGGGCGAGCGCGGGGAGCGGGTGGGGCCGTGAGGGACGAGCGCGGGGCCGACGTGGGTGCTAAGGGCGAGCGCGGGGCCGACGTGGGTGCTAAGGGCGAGCGCGGGGCCTATCGGGGCCGTGAGGGACGAGCGCGGGGCCGATCGGGGCCGTAAGGGACGAGCGCGGGGCCGACGTGGGCCTCTAAGGGCGAGCGCGGGGCCTATCGGGGCCGTGAGGGACGAGCGCGGGGCCGATCGGGGCCGGTAAGGACGAGCGCGGGGCCGACGCGGGCCTCTAGGGGTAAGCGCGGGGCCGATTCGGGGCCTCTAAAAGCGAGCGCGGGGCCGACCGAGGCCTCTAGGTGCGAGAGCGCGGGGCCGACGGGGCCTCTAGGGGCGTGAAAGCCGAGGCGCCCTAGGGCGCAGGTAGGTAGGTAGGTAGTGGTGGGCCCTAAAAAAAATCGGTCCTAGGAAGGACCTGCTCTATACCATGTTGAACAAGAATGAATGAACTAAGAGTGAAAAGAGTACAAGTATCAAAACCTAGGAATGTGTACCCCCTATAGGCTAACCCACTGTAGCCTAAACAACTACAACAACATATATAATGTTTGACACCCCCTACCCCGTGCCTAGCCCGTATTCTTGCCACCGTTGTATTCGTTATCTCTGCAATTCATAGAAAAGAACGTCACGTGTTGCTACTGTTTCTTTCGAGTGGACGTCAAAGATTTTCCATGCGTTGTAATGTTTTTCGATGCCCAGGTGTAGCCCCCTCTGTGCGCGTTGTGAGAATCGGCCGGCTCGTACAGTGTGAGATCGGTACTGTACCATGAAGCCAAACACTCATAACATTTTTGTGTTGCCCAACTTCCCTGTCCACAGTATATGCGATGACGCGTTGTTCGGGAGTGAAGACGACGAGAGCAAGTTGTGGAGCAGTACAGCGTGGTCCATCGCCTCAGGCCACTGACTATTGGGTAGTCGCATGCCACGTAGCAGCTTGTACATGGTGTTCTGGAGGGTCTGATTCATCCTTTCTACCACGCCTTGCTGTTGATGAGCGTAAGGGAGGGAGATGAGGCGCTTGATGCCTCTCTCTGCCAGGTATTGCTTGAACCTTAGTAATTAATATTCTCCTCCCCCGTCAGATTGGAAACTTTTTAGTTTCACTCCAGACTCCCTCGCTGCTACTAGGAGCCATGCGGCGAAGGCTTCGAAGGCCATGTCGCGGCTTGGTAGGTTGAGGTGCCAGACGTATCTGGTGGCGGCGTCGATGAACGTTATCACGTAGTTGTAAGCTCCTTGTCCACTTTCGCGGGCGTACAGTATGTCGCTGTAGACCTTCTCTAGTGTTGCGTATGCTGGTGCGCTCGGGTTGTGGTGAGAGACAAACAGCTGATGAGGTAAGTCAGCTTCGGGGCAGGTAAAGCAGGTTCCACGGAACCGTTGGAGTTCTCTGCCGTCTGGTAAGAGTAGTGAGTCCTTGTCAGGAACTCCTGCTCTTATCGTGTTGTTCAGTGTCGTGTTGCTGGGATGTCCTAGCCTTTGACGCCACAGTGATTCGTTGGCGCGATGTCCAACTGATCGCGTGTATAGGTCGGAGTTGGAATAGAAGCTTGCGGTGATGTTGGCACTTCTGTGAACGTCATGTGGAGTGGGAGTAAGCTGTTGGGCGGGAGTCGGTGCGGAGTCGTTGATGGGAGATGATGATGGTGAAGGACCAGCGATAGGGAAGTTGTCAGTAGATCTGCACTGTGGATGCCCGATTGATCCTGGAGAGGGTTACAGGCGCGTTCGCCTGGGGGGTTATGGGCGCACTGACCCGCTACTGAAACAAGCCCTTTTGTCCCAAAGGTCTAGTGGTTGGGATTTTGACATGGTATCAGAGCGGTCTCGGGTTCAATTCCCGGTGTATGCACATGTAGGCCGTTGCCGCTGTGCTTAGTCCTGGGCCTCCCAGTGTGGGGGGGTGTCAGTAGATCTGCACTGTGGATGCCCGATTGATCCTGGAGAGGGTTACAGGCGCGTTCGCCTGGGGGGTTATGGGTGCACTGACCCGCTACTGAAACAAGCCCTTTTATCCCAATGGTCTAGTGGTTGGGATTCTGACAGAAGTTTGTTGTTGGTACTGGTGCTGTTGTCTCTGTTGTTGCTTCTGCTTCTGCCGATGTTGATGCTACTGCTATTGTCTGTTGTATTACCGCTAATGCTCTTGTCCGTTCTGCTTCAGGTATGGTGTGTGAGTACCAGAAACCTCCAGGACTCAAGTTGGGGTCGAGATCCGGCGGGTGCATCCAAGTGGTGAAGTTGACTATCCTGTCGCTATCGGCAGTGCCTCGATCTGTCACGAAGTCGAGGACGAAGACGTTGTTCTTCAGGACTACCTTCCCGATGTAAAGTCCGCCCTTCCCGTGGTACATTTGGAACTCTTAGGTGGTGCTGTCAGCTTTGAGGTGGATCCCTTTCGCCATAAGCTAGCTTACACTGAATAGGTTGTAGCCGAGTCCTTCTGCAATCAGAATCTTTGACATCTGAAAAATAACGTTAGTCTCGAGAGACTGCAGTTGAACTACCCCTTGTCGTCGTGCGTGCAGGTTCTGGTTGTTGGCGTCGTTTATCACGACTTCCTGGTTGAGGGGTTGTTCCCGTTGAAAAAAACGATATGAAGAGCACATGTGCTGACTGCAGCAGCTGTCTACGAGCCACGTGTATTGGCCGGACGGCTCACTCTAAGCGATGGCGGCGTACGTCGGATTTGGTTCCAGCGATTCGCGACGAGTTGTGTGTTCGTCGAGTAGTTCTTCTGGTGAGTATGTCGGTGGTGATTCAGTGATGCAGGAGTCCGTTCTTGCCATGCAGCTTATGATATTTCTTGTTCCTCGTGCAGGTTGTGATGGTGACATCGAAGACTGCATCTGGTTGGAGGGTTGTGGCTGCATGGAGGCTACTTGACTACTCGAGGGTCGGAGCTGACGCGGTGGTGGCGTTGACTGCTGATGATTCGGGCAGTTGACGCGAGATTGTCCTGATTCGACAGAGATGGTAGAGCGGTGGTACGTATCTTCGTGCTTGGTGCTCGTGTTGTCGATTGTTGTGGCGCCTCTGAGTGTGAAAGGCAAACTCTGGTACTGATGCCTTTTTCTTGTGTGGTTCTTTGTGCAGGTCCATATCTTGCTGCTCGACATGAATTTTTGCGCAGAGGCTTGCTTCAGAGAGTCTTCCGTGGGCCTAGAGAATAGCCCGGGTGGAACGCCATTGAGGACCGAGGCCTGCGAGGACGACGGTGATGAAGGTGTCTTCAGACAGTGCCCCACCGCATCGAAGGAGTCTGTCGCGTAGACCGCGACAGCGACTAATATAGGCTAATCCCTTTTCGCCGGGTTGCATTTGAACTGCTGTCAATTGCGCCATGAGACGACTCTGGTTTACACTGACGTTTGCTTGATACAGGTTCTCCAGATGGTTGTAGGCGAGCTCGGCGGAGTTACCGTATCCGCGATAAGTTCGAATGTTCTGCTGCTTTCTTGCCAATATGTTTCGCAGGAAAATGGTGTATGCCATCAGTGACTGATACGTATAGTGCTGTTTGTCGTTCTGTTTCCCGTGCATTGGGTATGGCAGGGAACCGTCGAAGAAACCAAGGATTTGGGCTCCTCCATCATTAGCTCGAATTCGAAGGACAAGGTATAGAAGTCCTTCTCATCGAATGGTGTCTTCGTTTGCAGTTTTAGCACGTGTGCAAATTGTGACAGCAACTGAAATGCATCCAATGTCTTCGTCTCTTGTTCAGGTGGGAGTCGATTTGGCATGAAGCTGACAATGCCGCAATGGGGCTCATATGGTGCGAAGGTAGGCCGTTGATTTCCGCGCGCAAATGAAGAGCCATCAAGGCTCATGGGAGTGACTCCATTGTTGTTGTCGCTGTTGTTTGACTGCGCAGGCGCTGCTTGTTGTTGCTCGTAGAACGACATGAAGGAGAAGAACTTCTCCATCATGCTTGGGTCGAAACCAGTTGCCGGATTCACATGTGCTTCAGTAGATTCTGCAGTTGGTCCTTGGGTAGTGCCCCTTTCTATCTGTAGTCCAGAGACCGGAGGTGGAGTAGGAGTGGTTCCAGGAGATCCAATAGACGAGCTCCTTTCCTTTTGTGTTGCCATGTCTTCTGTCATGTGAGCTGTAGAAAGTGATGGTAGTCGAGCCTTGTCTTTGCTAGCTCTCATACCATGTTGGGCCGAGAAAGCACTTAGGATCGTTTTCAATGACTAAGGCTCAGAGTGATAATGTATTAGCGGGAAATTTTTAATGAGACTGGTTGAACCACCTTGCACTAGTATGTGAGAACAAGATAAGTTGATTATAGCATAGAGATACAGGGCTTTTATATGATTACAGGGAATATGAAAGGTTTTACTAGCTATAATTGTAACTGCTAATGCAGTTTGATACATCGACGACTCGGGTAACCGCTCTATAGCGAGTCAGTTATTGGTCCTTGCTGTTGTGCTGCTTCGTCGAGTCAAAGGTTGCTGATTTTTTACCTTCGCTTCAATTTCTTGCTGTTGCCGCTTTTGTCAACCGCTTCGCTGTAGCTTGGTTGACTCGGTGTTGCTTTGCTGTGGATCTGCTTCGTTCTTGTTATACTGCTCGACACATCAAAAGCGTGAACTATATGTTTCCAACAAAGCTTTATATTTCGCACTTTCTACCAAACTTGGTACAAACTGACCCACGCAAGGTGTGAGTAAGTGTGAGCAGACGACCATGAATGATGCGTCTTTGATGTGTTAGGATTAGGGATGGTCTGATTAGGTGAGGAATGGGGGTACAGTCGAGGAGAATTGTGTACCCCCTAAGGCTAGCCCTTATATAGCCTAGACAACATTGAACAAATATGTTTTGACACACCCCCATAAGCGACGTGTGGGATAGCCAGAGCAAGCAATGGTCACAAGACCAGTCAAGAGATGAAGCAAGACAAAGCAAAGCTCAATGTGGATCTCAAAATCACCACGCATTCCAAGCACAAGCAAGCGGCCATAAGGCCAGTTCACATGCAGAGTTTATGATAGCAAGAGCAGTACACTGAGCACAACCTAGCAAGTGTAAGCATGCAGGTATACTCATAAATATCGGTTTGCAGATATACTCATATATATCGGTGTACAACAATGATAAAACAAGATCAAAAGACAAGCAGGTGAGGCAGAGAGGGCACAAGCCCAAGAGCAGTGCAAAAACGCTGATAAAGACCAGACCTAAGGGCCTTGGTGAAGACATTAGTAGTGTTGGCCTGTGTGGCCACGTAAGCAAGACGAAACTGACCACGCTGCTGCAGCTCTCGTGTGAGAAAGTAATGGAGAGCAATGTGATTCGTTATGTGCTCCAGTATCTAAACCTGATACAAGGCAATCATGGCCTTGTTGTCAACGTACACAACTGGAGGAGAACGAGGCCGCTCACCCAAGTCGGTCAGCAGGTAGGTCAGCTAGCGGAGCTCCTGTGCAGCCATAGCCCCAGCGTAGATCTAGGCCTCACAGCTGGAACTAAGTATAAAAGACGAGCGTGTGGACCTCCACGAGAGAGAACATGTGTCGAGGCTAAATCTGTACCCCCGTGTAGACCGGTGAGTCGTCTGGTCATGAGCCCAAGAAGCGTCCGAGTGACCAGTGAGAACAACCGGAGTGGGTCCTCCATGCACGAGCCCCATGCCCGATGTACTACACAAGTAACGCAGTACCCTCTTCGCAACTTCCCAGTGCACCTTTCGGTATCTACCGGGAGCCACATAGCGAGCCAGGAAGCTGAGAGGATACGCAAGTGCGGAGAATTCTATTCTAAGGGAGAACTGAATTGCGTGCGATGCACGGTTAGAGTTCTGGCAGTGATTCTGGACAGAGTGTTTGAATGACTTAGTAGAATTCGAGCATAGTTTCACTAAGAAAAATTGATAGAACAAGATTATGGTAGAAGGAAAGAGATCCCAAATAGCAAGCACAATGAACCCTGGAGAAACGTTCTCGACAAATGCTCGACCTTTCCGAGTCAGCAACGCCAGGTGAAACGACAAGCACTTGTGTCTTTCTCCTGAGTTGGCAGCTTCTCAGGTTTCCAACGTTCAGAGTTGTTTACGTTTTTACTGTTAGTAAAAACGTGTTTCAGGTTCAGTTTCCTTAGGGGGTGTCCAGCTCGTACATTTACTGTTCGTAAGCCCGCTCAGTTACCACATTTTTTGTTGTAACACTGTATTGAACGTGTCCTGCGGACACAATCAGCTTTCGTTCACAAAACGGCACGCCCCCTGCACGTACCTCGAGTCGTCTGACTCACGTTACTGGAATCAGCGGGGACACGAACAAGGGTACAGCACCGCGTCATGGCCACTACAGTAGTGCCCCATGTATCGCTTGCACAATTTCGCCAGTAGCTCGCTACACTCGCCAACACCCCCCCCGCCTGCACAAAATTTCGTTAGCTATGATTGACGAGGGAAACCGTTACCTCGTTTCGAACCCGATCAGAGCACTGTTGATTCGTGTGGCGGAGAACGTGTCCGTGTCAGAATCAGCAGTAGAAAGTAAGAATGAAGAAAGGAGGGGGTTCACTAGCAAGCAGTTGGATACAAATAGCAAACCCTAACTGGGTTGTACTCGCTATAGAGCACCCCACTGCAGGCTAGATAATATAACATTCTGACACACCCCCATAGCCAAAGTGGGGTGTAATCAGCATAGCAAGTAGCAGTTCACAGAGTTCACAAATAATAAGCAAAGCTAGAGGTAATCACAGCGGGCAAGTGAGGAGGAGGAGGGACTGTGCGAGGATAGAAGATGGGAGACGACGGCTGAAGTTGCAGACACACGGGCAACAGGAGCTGCTGGCACAGTGGCTACCGAGACAGCGCCCCGGACTACTGGAGTAACTGGCTCACGGGCTACGAGGAGCTACAGGAGCAACGGACCCACGGGCGACAGGCGCAGCAGGCTCTCTGGGCTACCAGGACAGCGCCCCGGACTACATGTGCTGCGGACGACAAGACGGCAACCTCCTCTCAGCCTCCCCAAACAGTCCCACCCCCCCTGCCACACACCCCCTGCTTAACCCCTAGCTCCACTCCCCCTTCACCCCCCCTTAGTACCACTCCGACGGCTCCAGCAGGTCCACCCCCCCTCAGCGGCAGCTGCAGCACAGGGAGACGGAGGAGGAGGAGGAGTAGGGAACGGCACACAGAAGCTGCACCCCCATACCCCCCACCCCCAAACCCTAATTCAGGAGAACGGGCAGGAGGAGGGGTGGGGCGCCATCAGAAGCACGGGGGACAGCGGGGAGGGCAGGGACAGCAAGGAACGGGCCGCCCACGGGCCTGGCACAGCCTCCCGAACCGCGCGAAGGCGGCCCGAGCCGCGCGCGGGCCTGGCGCCGCCCGTACGGGCCGCGCACGGGCCTGGCGCAGCCCGTACGGGCCGCGCGCGGGCCTGGCGCAGCCCGTACGGGCCGCGCGCGGGCCTGGCGCAGTCCGTACGGGCCGCGCGCGGGCCTGGCGTAGCCCGTACGGGCCGCGTGCAGGCCGTACGGGCCGCGCGCAGGCCACGACGGGCGACGGGGGCGACGCGCGGGTCCCCGTCGCCCGTCGCAGAGCCTCCCGGGAGCGACGCGCGGCGTTGACGGGGCAGAAACCCGCCGCGCGCCTCGGGGCGCACGGCGGGCAGAAAACCCTAATTTCGACGCCGCGCACCACGGGGCGCGCGGCGGACAGGGAGTAGCAGTAGCAGCGGAAGCACCGAGGTGGTGGGCCCACCCACAGGATCGACCCAGGAGGGTCGACCTGCTCTGATACCATGTCAGAATCAGCAGTAGAAAGTAAGAATGAAGAAAGGAGGGGGTTCACTAGCAAGCAGTTGGATACAAATAGCAAACCCTAACTGGGTTGTACTCGCTATAGAGCACCCCACTACAGGCTAGATAATATAACATTCTCACAGTCCGCGCTCCTGAAATTACAGGTAGGTGGGACTCTACTCACAATGCATTCGTTTATAGGTACAGTGAAAATTTTTGAACCTCGAGACGTGTGTTGGCACTAAAAACCCCGAAATGAACGAACTGGACACGCCCTTACTGATTCGAAATCTCCCGGGGAGTACAATTTCCGAAACGCTCTGTGTGAAAGTTTGAAGAAAGAAAGAGGATTGAACTAGCAAGAATGAGGATACAAATAGCAAACCCTAGAAGGGTTGTACTCGCTATAGAGCACCCCACTACAGGCTAGAACAATAAGATAATATTCTGACACACCCCCATAGCCAAAGTGGGGTGTAATCAGCAGAGCAGGCAAAGCAAAACAAGCTCAGGGTGGATCACAATGTCACCACACATTCTGAGCACAAGTTCAAGAAGAAATAGTTTAGAGTTTACAATTATAAGCAAAGCTAGTGGTAGTCACAACGGGCAAGTGAGGAGGAGGAGGGAGAGTGAGGGGAGAGGAGACAGGAGGCGACGGCTGAAGCTGCACACACACGGGCAACAGGAGGCAGACTGGCACAGCGGCTACCGGACAGCGCCCGGACTACAGGGGTAACAGGCCCCGCGGCTCAAATAGCGGCGGACGGGCAACGGACCCACGGGCGGCTGGCACAGCTGGCTACGACTGGGCTACCGGGACAGCGCCCCGGACTACAGGTGCTGCTGACGACAAACTGGCAACCTCCGCTCATCCTCCCGCACACAGTCCCACCCCCCTGATACACACCCACTGCTACACCACTAGCTCTACTCCCACGCACCCCCCTAAAACCCTAAACCCTAGTCTCCCACACAACCACCCCCCTCAGCGACAGCTGCAGCAGTGGGAGACGAAGGAGGAGGAGGAGAAAGGGAGGAAGGCACACCGGCCACCCCCATACCCGCCACCCCACAGCTCGCCCCTCAGGTCGCCACGACGGACGACGGGAAATGGGGGAAGGGGAGAAAGGGGGGGGGGGGCCCACCACGGACCTGAGGGGAGGGCGGGGCCGCGACAAGGGGCGGGGCCGCGACGAGCGGGGCGGGGCCGCGACGGTCGGGGTGGGACCGCGACGTAGGGTGGGGCCGCGACAGGTCGGGGCCGCGAAGGTAGGGCGGGGCCGCATAGGGTCCGGGGCGGGGCCGCGACGTAGGGCGGGGCCGCTTCGAGGGGCGGGGCCGCGACGCAGGGGCGGGGCCGCGACGAGGGGCGGGGCCGCGACGGTCGGGGCGGGGCCGCGACGGAGGGGCGGGACCGCGACAGGTAGGGCGGGGCCAAGCCGGGCAGGCGCACGGGCGGCGACGGGCCGGGGCGGGGCCGCGACGAAGGGCGGGGCCGAGCCGGGCAGGCGCACGGGCGGCGACGGGCCGGGGCGGGGCCGCGACGTAGAGGAGAAGCCCGCCGCGCGCCCCGGGGCGCACAGCGGGCAATGAACCGCCGCGCGTCTCGGGGCGCACGGCGGGCAGAAAACCGCCGCGCGCCTCGGGGCGCACGGCGGGATGAAAAAATAGCAGCGGAAGCAAGGTGGGGACACACCCACAGGATCGATCCAAGGGGATCGACCTGCTCTGATAGCATGTGAAAGTTTGAAGAAAGAAAGAGAATTGAACTAGCAAGAATGAGGATACAAATAGCAAACCCTAGAAGGGTTGTACTCGCTATAGAGCACCCCACTACAGGCTAGAACAATAAGATAATATTCTGACACTCTGATTGGTCGAAATTTGCTCTTTCGCGATTGGTCGAAATTTGCGCACATTGCGAATTTCGGAGACAAGTAATTTTGGTCGATCGGAATCGCTCTGCTCGACGATGCCTTTTTCGAGCTTACTTCCGTCGACCAGCGTTTCGTCGAAACGCTGTTTTCTCCAATTCCGTCGACCTGCAAGGCTCGATTTTGACGCCGATTTGCTCCCCTCGACAAGTACCTTGTCGACGGGTAGTTGCGTAGAGTAGAAACAACACTTCAATTTCGACGACTTAATCTTCTCGAAAATTGACCCGCCGTTCAGAGATAAAAGTCCCTGAAGTCGCCGATGACCACGAAACGAACACCGTTGTGCTCCGAAAAGCATGGCCGACTTTGCCCAAGCGAGGGCGGGGCCTTTTCTCCTCGACACTCCCCTGCCCAGCTCGAGCTTGGGCCCCCACACACAAGGTCCACCCAGAACCTACTTAATAGAATACAAGGGGATTTTTCTCTGGCGTGCACACCTCCGCACGCCGATCACCGCACCAGCAATGTTAGAGGACATGGCACCTACTGCTGCACGTCGTCGTCGTCGCCGACTTCGGCAAGGCAAACCTGACCGACTGCGATAGAGCACCGGTTGAAGGCCGGAAACTGCAGCCCTTTCGTAAGGAAGTCCGCCGACTGCTCGGATGTCGGGATGTACTCCAGCGTGTCAGAATGTAATTGTATACATTACTATAACTGCCTGTAGTGTAGACCTAGTGTAGTTATATTGCTTTCATGTTAGGTGGTGCACCCTTTTCCTTCACTATATCTAGTACAACTTTCTATAGTGAAACCCTCATTCTCCTTCTCAAACTTGCTCGATACTTTCCTTCAACTCGATCTTCTCCTACCTCACTAGCCATGGCTCCTAAGTCACGCTAGTTTCTTGACATGTTATCAGAGTGACCACGGTCCTTGCCTGTGGACCCGCCCCATTGCTTCCGCTGCTACTCTGTGTTCGGCACGCCCCGTGGCGTGCCCCTTAACCTTCTCTTAACGGCCCTGTTGCCACCCTTTCAGGCCCCTCGAGGCCCCTTCGCGGCCCCGTCGCCGCCCTTTCAAAGGCCCCTCGTGGCCCCTTCGCGGCCCCGTCGCCGCCCTTACGCGGCCCCGTGCCGCCCTTTCAGGCCCCTCGTGGCCCCTACGCGGCCCCGTCGCTGCCCTTTCAAAGGCCCCTCGCGGCCCCTTCGCGGCCCCGTCGCCGCCCTTACGCGACCCCGTTGCCGCCCTTTCAGCGGCCCCGTCGCTGCCCTTTCAGCGGCTCCGTCGTCGCCCGCCCTTCAGCGGCCCCGTCGTCGCCCGCCCTTCAGCAGGCCCCGTCGCCCGCCCTTTCAGCGGCCCCACCGCCGCCCTTCCAGCGGCCCGTCGCCCACCCTCTCAGCGGCCCCGTCGCCGCCCTTCCGCGGCCCAGTCGCCGCTCTTCATCGGCCCCGACGTCGCCGCCGCCAGCGGCCCCGTCGCCGCCACTTGCTGCCCCGACCCCGCCCCGGCCATGCCCCGTCGCCAGCCGCGGCACACCGGGGGCACGTGCACCGCCCCCCCCCCCCCCCCCCCCCCCCCCCCCCCCCTTTTCCCGTCACCCGTCGCGGCTCCTTCGGGGGCCGCGGTGACCTGGAAGGGGGGGGCAGGCGTCGCCCCCTCTGCCGCCTGCTTTGGCGCCCGGGGAGGCCGTGCGTCGGCCCATCCCCCTCCCTTCCCCCTTCTCCTTCGTCTCCCTGCAGCTGCAGGGGGGAGGGTCTGGGGGTGGCGGGTGGGGGTGGTGTGTTTCCCTTCCCCTCCTCCTCCTTTCGTTCCCACTGCTGCAGCTGCCGCTGGGGGGAGGGTGTGAGGGTGTGGGGGAGCCGGGGGAGTGGCACTGGGGTGGCGGGTGTGAGACCAACCAGCACCCGTCCCACCACCTCTCCTCTCTTCCCCCCCTCTGCTGCTCCTGCAGCAGTGTGTGGGGGAGGGGGAGGGAGAGGGGGAGGGTGAGGGGATGGAGTGGGTGACCAACCAGCTCTATTACCTTGTCTGTTGTTGCTGCTTTCTTTGCACTTGGTGTACCTCTGCAGGAGGTGTACTGCACACGGTTCTTCACTGCAGGCAGTTAGGGGGTGTGTCAGAATGTAATTGTATACATTACTATAACTGCCTGTAGTGTAGACCTAGTGTAGTTATATTGCTTTCATGCTAGGTGGTGCACCCTTTTCCTTCACTATATCTTGTACAACTTTCTATAGTAAAACCCTCATTCTCCTTCTCAAACTTGCTCGATACTTTCCTTCAACTCGATCTTCTCCTACCTCACTAGCCATGGCTCCTAAGTCACGCTAGTTTCTTGACACAGCGCAATCTTCTTGCGCTTCACCATCTGCTGCAGCGAGGCGTAGCGTTGCTCCATGTGTTTGAGGTTGCCCTTCAGCCCCAAGCCCTCAGCGACAGCGATAGCGGACTAATTGTCCACGTTCAGAACAGTTGGCATCCCAGCATCAAGGAGCTGGAACTCGGCGAGTAGGTACCGAAAACGACGAGCCTCCTTGCCAGCTTCAGTGGCTGCAATGTACTCTGACTCCGTAGAGGACAGAGTTACGCACTTGATGCGTTGGCCCGTCCAGGAGACAGCTGTGCCGCCGAAGGTGAAAATGTAGCCACTCGTGCTGATGCGAGTCTGCTTGTCGCCAGCGTCGTCCGCGTCCGGGTAGCCGACCAGCTTCAGAGTTTCGGGTCCGCCCCCGAACTCCAGGGGACAATCGCGCGTGTTAGAGAGATAATTGAGGCAGCGATCGGCCTCGCGCCAATGCTGGTCGCTCCTCACTGTCAGACCAGACCCCAGCTTGCTACACGCGAAAGCAATGTCGGGCCGAGTTGTTGTGGCAGCGAACTGCAGCGAACCGACGTTCTAACGGTGTTCCTCTTCTTCGCGCGACTGGAAGTCCTCGTCATCGAAAGTCAGCTCGGCATACGCTGTGAAAGAACGAGGAATGAATGAACTAGCAAGCAGGTGGGTACAAGTAGGAAAACCTAAAAGTGTTGTACCCCATGTTGTCTACCCCACTACAGCCTACAGACTATAGCATATGAATTTGACACACCCCCATAGGCAAAGTGGGGGAGAACAAGAGGTCACAAGACCAGTCAAGCAATGCTGAGCAAGCTCAGGGTGGATCACAACGTCACCACACATTCCGAGCACAAGTTCAAGGCCACAAGGCCAGTTCACATGCAAGATCATATATAAAGGTAAACAAGCAAGTGCAGGTATAGAAAGATCACAGTACAAGCAAGGTCAAGAAGTGAGCAAGTGAGGCCAAGTAGGCACACGACCTAGCATCGTACAGAAACGCTAATGATCACAAGGCGGAAGTGCCTTGGTAAAGATATCAGCAGTATCGGCCTCAGAGGCCACGTAAACAAGGAGCAGCTGACCATGCTGCTGCAGCTCACGAGCAAGGAAGTAGCGAAGAGCAATGGGCTTTGTTCTGTGCTCCAGTCTGTGCTCCCGACACAAGGCCAGCATGGCCTTGTTGTCTACGTACAGAACTGGAGGAGAACGAGGCGGCTCTCCTAGGTGAGTCAGCAGGTAGGTGAGCAAGCGTAGCTCCTGTGCAGCCATGGCCCCCGCGTAGATCTCAGCCTCACAACTGGAGCCGAGAACAGAAGACGAGCGGGTAGACCGCCACGAAACAGAGCCGGAACCAAGGCTGAAGGTGTAACCCTGTGACGATCGCTGCGTAGCCTGGTCGTCAGCCCAAGAAGCGTCTGCGTGACCTGTGAGGACCACTGAACGTCGCCCTCCAAGCACTAGCCCCATGCCCGACGTACTGCACAAGTAGCGCAACACCCTCTTCGCTGCAGCCATGTGCTCTGGTCGGTGTCTCCCAGGAGCAACATAGTGTGCCAAGATGCTAAGAGGGTATGCAAGGTCAGGTCGTGTGCAGGTCATCAGGTACATGAGGCAGCCAACAAGCTCTGGGTACGGGCCACTCGGCTCTACGGACTCATCCGAAGGCAGAGCTGAGAGCGAGTGGCGAGTAGACAGAGGAGTGGCCTGAGGCGAGGAGTACGCGAAGTCGAAGCGCTGAAGGACCTGCTGCACCATGTGTGACTGAGTCAGGGT
Organism: Closterium sp. NIES-65; assembly: GCA_948144175.1. Classification (NCBI taxonomy): domain Eukaryota; kingdom Viridiplantae; phylum Streptophyta; class Zygnematophyceae; order Desmidiales; family Closteriaceae; genus Closterium; species Closterium sp. NIES-65. The sequence goes on from CANXME010000584.1 coordinate 1,080,595, forward strand.
AATGGTGCGCTGTGCTCTATCCCGGGTGATCTGCAAGCCAAGGTAGCTGCGCAGTTCACCCAGGTCTGTGTACGTGTGTCTCTTCTGCAACTCGGACTTCACGTGGGCGAGTCCAGTAGTGTCAGCTGTGGCAAAGACCAAGTCGTCGACGTACACGAGGATGTAGAACGGCGGCAAAGAGGTGTCGGTGCGCACAAAAAGCGACGGGTCGGCAGTAGAAGGAGCAAACCCAAGAGCCGCAAGTGTAGTCCTCAGTGTGTCATAGACTGGCGGAGACCGTAGACTGGCCGCCTGAGGCTCCACTGGGTACCAGGAGGAAACGACCCAGTGAAGCCAGGTGGGCGGCGCAGCCAGATCTCCTTGTGCAGGCTGCCCTGCAGGAAAGCTGTGCTGAAGCCAAGAGAGTGAAGCTTGTAGTCGCGCTGAGTGGCTATGTGCAGCAGCACCCGAAGAGTGGTCATCTTCGGGGTGGGAGAGAAGGTCTGAAAGTAGTCAACTCCCTGCCGCTGATTGAAGCCTCGAGCCACGTAACGCGCCTTGAAGACAGGCGGAGAACCCGGCGGCCGCTTCACCCTGAAGATCCACATGCCACTGACGATGTTCGCCCCAGGTGGGGGAATCTCGTCGACGTAGGTGCCTGTGGACTTCCAAGAAGCCATCTCTGTGTCCATGGCTGACTGCCACTGTGAGGAGTAGGGACCCTCGATCACCTTAGCGTACGATCGAGGAGTCGGGATGTCTGGTGCATCCGGGTCTCCCTCAGGGGCAATCATCGTGGACACGAGATGAGGCAAAGCAGCAGCAAAACACTGGAAATCCTCCTGCCTGTCCTCAACGACGTCCGTGCTAAGAGCACACTCACCCCCGACGGACGGAGGACAGACATACTCAGAGTCAGCAACAAGTCTAGTGGCGTAGTCTAGACGACAGCGAGCAGCAAAGTCGACAAGCTCAGCAACCAAGGCAGACGCAGCAGTGGACTCAAAAGAGGGGTAAGTGAAAACATTAGCCAGGAGACGCGTGACAGTAGGACTGGCAGCACCAAGAGAGTCAGACTCTAGGTCAGCAAGGACACGAACAGAGGACTCTGGAGGAGACGGCAACGGGACACGCAGAGGAGCAGTGGAAGGACGCAGTGCCATCTGGTGTGTGCCTGGGACCGCAGGAGGACGCGGACGCGGAGCACGACCACTAGTGCGAGCAGCACGGACAGGCGACGCAGGACGAGACGCAGGCTCACGACGCTCAGCAAGACCTCCAGTAGGACCAGTGTAGGGAGAAGGAGCAGGTAGGGGGGAGGCGGGCTGTAACTGTGACCGCGACTGGACAGGCTGTGGACACTCTAAGGGAGGAGCATGACCAGTAGAGGGCGGGAGACCAAGAACCTGCTCAAGGAGCGGAACGAAGTACGGTCGCGGCCGTGCAACGCCTCAAGAACCAGCAGGGACAGCACCAGCTCCCCCAGCGGCAGCACCAGCGGTAGCAGCACCTCCAGCTCCAAGAGCGCCAACTCCAGCACCGTAAGAAGCACCAGCGCCAGTAGCACCACCAGCGCCAACATCCCCAGCAGCTCCAGCTCTAGCAGCTCCAGCAGCTCCAGTAGCACCAACAGCTCCAGCAACTCCAGCAGCTCCAGCAACTCCAGCAGCTCCAGCAGCTCCAGTAGCACCAGCTCCAGCAGCTCCAGCAGGACCAACTCCAGTAGCCCCAGCATCACCCCCAGTCCCAGCAGCTCCAGTACCGCCAGTACGAGCACCTCCAGGACCAGTGACTCTAGGAACTCCAGTGCCGACCCCAGGGTCAGCAGTAAAAGCAGCACCTCCATCTCCAGCAGCACGGCTCCAGCGCCGGGCAAACCACTCGCGCAGCTCCTACGGAGAGGGTAGCTCCCGCCTCGACAAAGCACCGCCAGAGGCCACACGAGCCAACCCAGCACCCCCAGGCTCCGCACCCCCAGGCTCCGTACCCCCAGGCTCAGCACCCCCAGACCCGGCACCCCCAGGCTCAGCACCCCTAGACTCAGCACCCCCAGGCCCTGCACCCCCAGGCTCAGCACCCCCAGACCCGGCACCCGCAGGCTCAGTACCCCTAGCAGCACCAGAGTCAACAGCTACCTCGACAGGCTCGACTGCGTCTACCTGGGACACACCTGACGGGGCAGGACCCTGAGGGGGGAGAGGGTCTACCAGGGGAGGACCTGGCGCAAGGAAGAGCGGCGGTGGGGGGAGGGGCGCAGTGCCGTAGGGGAAGAGACGGTATTAAGGCACCGACTCGTCAAAGGTGACGTCCTGGGAGGACAGAACGCGTCGCGAGGTGGGGTGGTAAAACTGCCAACCAGGCGCGTCAGGGGGGAAGCCAAGGAAGACGTAGGGAACAGCACGAGGGGACAGCTTGTCCGCAAACAAGTCGCGGACAAATGCCCGAGATCCCCAGACACGAAACGCAGACGCATCGCCAACCTTCCCCGTCCACCGCAAGGTGGGGGAGGTCTCTGGCAAGGAGACCCGGGGCTGAAGGTTGAGCTCATGCGCTGCGTACTGAATCGCAAACGGCCACAGAAAATGGGGAGCAGCCGCATGGATCATGGACGTACGAGCGACGTCCATGACCATGCCAATGCGGCGCTCAGCAATCCCATTTTGCTGTGGAGAGGCCGGAAGCATGAAGGTCTGGCGAATGCCCTGTGCACGACAGAAGGCTCCCAGACGGGCAGAGGAAAACTCCCCGCCTATGTCAGAGTGCAGACGCAGAACAGGAAAGTCCGAGCCGAAACTCTCTCTGAGCTGGAGACGAGCTGCGCGGATCCAGTCGATCAACACCTCAGTGACATCACCCTTGCTGCGCAAGGGGAACAGCGTGGTGTAACGCGAGTAGTCGTCAACCACCAACAGGAAGTAACGCCCGTGACCCTGGCCACGGACGCGGGCGGGGCCCTACACGTCCATGTGAAGAGTCTGCAGTGGAGCCTCTGTCGGAGGAAACTCGGAGGAGTGAGGGGCGGCGCGCTGCCGCCCCTCGACGCAGGGAATGCAGGTCGGGGCAGGCCCCGGAGGGAGGGGAGGGAGGGACCGGGGGAGACCAGAGACAAGGACACGGGAGGCCATGCCTCGGAGACGAGGCAGGGAGGGGTGACCAAGGCGGTGGTGCTAGAGGAGAGTCCGGTGGGACAGGAGACGACACGAGCAGGGAGCAGACTAAGGACCAGACCTGGACGCTGCAGCAAACACCAAACTCGACGCAGCTACCTGACCAGACTCAACAACCGGAGGAGACTCAGTAGTCAGTGTGTACAGGCTCGACCCCGGCAGACGAGTAAACGTGGCCAAGTGTCGGCCCGTTCGAGCACACGTACAGTGGGTCACCCGCTGACTCGCAGGAGTGAACTGGTCAACCTTCCTATCCTGTAGATCAACACTACTCACCAAGTTTGTAGAGAACGAGGGGAGGTAGAGACCCGACAGGGTGCCAGAAGGGGCTGCGGGACACGGTAAGACAGTGGAGAAGCGAGCAAGGACAGGACCCCCAGAGGGGTTCGCCAGGGAGACCGCAACCGGCCGACTAAGCGGCGTAAGCGTGGTGCGGTCCCGAAAGAAGGAGCGGGAAGCACCCGAGTCAAGGGTGAAGGTGTGTAAGGCCTGAGCCGACGTGGTACCTGAGAGAGCAGACTCACCAGTACCTGGGGTAGCAGACGCAGTAGCACCTAGAGCAGCAGCCTCACCAGCACCTAGAGCAGCAACCTCAATGCCCGGGTCAGGCGGAACACACAGGTAACAGTCACCCTCATCACTAGTAGGCAATGCATACATGGCAGTGAGGATAGCATCATAGTCAAGAGTATAGATATCCACCCGCAGCCTAAGCAGCTCCACCCAGTCGGGGAGCTCAGCCGCGTCGCCAAACTCCGTACGCCAGGCATCGCTCAGACGGGCGAAGCAGCGGGACTCTGTGTGACCAAACGTCCCGCAAGGCTGACCAGTCCGAGCACCAGTGCGAATGACGTACGAACAGCGAGCAATACCCCGTGACCCGTCACGCTGAGCGTACCACTCACGAAGCTGCTGGGGCGAAAGGACCGCGCACGGACGACGCTGCAGCTGCACCTGGCCACTACAAGCAGCTGCCGAACTACTCACTCCAGGACGACTCCCACTACGGCCACCCCGACAACCCCAAGTAGCGTACCACTCACGAAGCTGCTGGGGCGTGAGGGACTCACGCGGACGTCGCTGGAGCTGCATCTGGCCAAGCCAGGAGCAGCAGTAGCAGTAGAAAGAGCAGTAGCAGCAAGAGCAGCAGTAACAGCAGTACGGGCAGGGCAGTGCTCACCAGTGGCGAGAGGGGCAGGTGTACGACGGCGGCAACGGCGAGGCCGCTACCACTGTAGGGCGAGGGCTCCGCGGCAGCTGGAGGGGCGGCTGCTCCAGGGGCAGCTGCTGCAGGGGTGGCTGCTCCAGGGGCGGCTCCTGCAGTGGCGGCTGCTCTAGGGGCGGCTGCTGCAGGGGCGGCTGCTCCAGGGGCGAATGCTGCAGGGGTGGCTGCTCCAGGGGCGGCTGCTGCAGGGGCGGCTGCTCCATGGGCGGCTGCTGCAGGGGCGGCTGCTCGAGGGGCGGCTACTGCAGGGCTGGCTGCTCCAGGGGCTGCTGCTGCAGTGGCGGCTGCTCCTGGGGCGGCTGCTTCAGGGGCGGCTGCTCTAGGGGCGGCTGCTGCAGGGGAGGCTGCTACAGGGGCGGCTGCTGCAGTGGCGGCTGCTCCAGGGGCGGCTGCTGCAGGGGCGGCGACTCCAAGGGCGGCTGCTGCAGTGGTGCTCCTGCTGGGGGTACTGGTGCTGTACCTGCTGTGTCTGGCGTCGCCGCGCGGCCTTGATCGTACTTCGTTCCACTCCTGCAGCAGGTTCTTGGTCTTCTGCCTTCTACTGGTCCTCCTCTTTCTTTAGAGTGTCCACAGCTAGTCCCGTCACAGTTACAGTTTCAGCCTACCTCCCCTTTGCCTGCTCCTTCTCCCTACACTGGTCCTACTGGAGGTCTTACTGAGCGTCGTGAGCCTGCGTCTCGCCCTGTGTCGCCTGTCCGTGCTGCTCGTGCTAGTGGTCGTGGTTCGCGTCAGCGTCCTCCTCTTGTCCCTGGCACGCACAGGATGTCTCTGAGTCCGTCCACTGCTCCTCTGCGTGCCCCTTTGCCTTCTCCTCCTGAGTCCTCTCTTCCTGCTTTTGCCGACCTGGAGTCAGACTCTCTTCGTGCGGCCAGTCCTACTGTCACGCGTCTCCTGGCTACTGTCGTCACTGACCCTTCTTTTGAGTCCATTGCTGTGTCTGCCCTAGTTGCTGAGCTCGTCGACTTTGCTGCTCGCTGTCGCCTAGACTACGCTGCTAGTCTTATCGCTGAGTCTGAGTCTGTCTGTCCTCCGTCCGTCGGGGGTGAGTGTGCCCTTGGCACGGACGTCCTTGAGGACAGGCAAGAGGAGTTCCAGTGCTTGGCAGCTGCTTCACCTCATCTCGTGTCCGTACTGCTTACCCCTGAGGGAGACCCGGATGCACCAGACATCCCGACTCCGCGCTCTTACGCGGAGGCGATAGAGGGTCCCTACTCCTCTCAGTGGCAGGCAGCTATGGATGCAGAGATGGCTTCTTGGAAGTCCACAGGCACCTACGTTGACGCTGTCCCCCCTCCTGGGGCGAACATCGTCAGTGGCATGTGGATCTTCAGGGTGAAGGGGCCGCCGGGTTCTCCGCCTGTCTTCAAGGCGCGTTACGTGGCTCGTGGCTTCAGTCAGCGGCAGGGAGTTGACTACTTTCAGACCTTCTCTCCCACCCCGAAGATGACCACTCTTCGGGTACTGCTGCACGTTGCTGCTCACCGTGACTACGAGCTGCACTCTCTCGACTTCAGCACAGCTTTCTTGCAGGGCAGCCTGCACAAGGAGATCTGGCTGCGCCGCCCACCTGGCTTCACTGGGTCTTTCCCTCTTGGTACCCAGTGGAGTCTCCGGCGTCCAGTCTACGGTCTCCGCCAGGCGCCACGTGAGTGGCACGACACACTGAGGACTACGCTTGCGGCTCTTGGGTTTGCTCCTTCTACTGCCGACCCGTCGCTGTTTCTGCGCACCGACACCTCTCTGCCGCCGTTCTACATCCTCGTGTACGCCGACGACTTGGTCTTTGCCACAGCTGACACTGCTGGACTCGCCTACGTGAAGTCCGAGCTGCAGAAGAGACACACGTGCACAGACCTGGGTGAACTGCGCAGCTACCTTGGCTTGCAGATCACCCGGGACAGAGCACGCCGTACCATTACCCTGACTCAGTCACACATGGTGCAGCAGGTCCTTCAGCGCTTCGGCTTCACCTTAGGGGCAAACAGCTCCTTGAAGTCCACCTCCTTTTGCTGGTACCCCATTGGCTACAAGCCTAGACTTGTAGCGCTCGATCTTACCGTCGGCATCCGAATTGATTTTGAAGAGCCACTTGGACGTTATCGCCGTACGCCCCTCCGGTAGCTCCACCAATTCAAACGTGTCGTTCTCCTTGATGCTCTTCAGCTCACTCTCCATGGCCTTCTTCCAGTCCTCAGCATCACTGCTCTCCAAAGCCTCCTTGAGAGTTGCTGGTTCTCCCGGCATCTCCACCGGAGAGAAGAACGCGAAGGCACACTCCTCGTAGTCACTCTCCTCGTCATCTCCGACCATCATTGCCGCTCCGGCCAGGGCTGTCTTTCCCTGCTTTCCCGGCGCATCATAGGTCAGCCTATTAGGGGGTTGAACTCTCCTCTTCCCCCTTCCTGCCTCCTCAGCTGCAGGGACTTGACGGCCTTGGCATTGCTGTGGTGTGGCTCGAATCCGTGGAGCACTCGTAGTGCGGGAAGGGAGTGACGGTGCACGCTCGTTCACTTGCTGCACCTCCTCCTCTTCTTCCTCTGCATCATTGGCCTCCTCTCCCCCATTCTCAAGGGAGGATTGCCTTGTGGTGGTGCTGCCGCTTCTCAGCTCCAAAGGCAGCTCCACATGCTCCAAACCGGAACCTTTCACCTCCCCAAACTGCACGCCTATCTTCGCCTCATTCTCCGCCTTCCAATCCTTGTACATGAAGTTCTCCTTGTTGCCGCTCCACCATCGGGAACCAATCCGTCTTCAACGTTTCAGCCACGTCGCTCTTCTTGGCCAGTACGTACACCCAAGTCATGCGGGTGTAGACGTCCACAATAGTGAGGAAATACTCAGCTCCAGCAGCTCCAAGCTTCAGGGGGCCCACCACGTCCATCACCACCTCATCAAGTGGTCCTTTTGCCGTTGCCTCCGAATTAGGGAACGGAAACCGGGTGAACTTGGATTGAATGCACGTCGGGCAGCCAAGCACCTCATTGAGCTCCCCCTTCACACGTATGCCAGCAACCATCTCATTCTTCACTAGCTGCTGCAAGATAGGTAGGGCCACATGCCCCATTCGCCGATGCAAGGTGAGCCAATCACACTCCCCCGTAGCCGAAGTCGGATTGGAGAATGCCGCGCTCGCAATAGCGCCCCACATACTCTCTCCGTAGTCCTCCTCCGCTGCTGCGTTGGGGTTCTCCTCACCCTTTTGCTGCTCCTTGACTGCTGCACCAATCTCCTTAGGTTCACTGAGCTTGCTGGTCCCTCCAGGTTTGCTCTTCTTGAGCTCATTCTCCTTAGCGCGACCGTTCGCGCCATCGTCGCTACCAACTGCTCCACCTTTGGTGCTAACGCTTGCTGCCACTTGCCTCTCCTTAGGCATTGGGACCATAGGGATCTACCACATCTCGTTGTAGACATCCCTGTCCTCATGAAGGTCCCAAAGAATCCGGTCGCCAATCCTTGCGGTGTAGGTCTTGGCTCCCTTCGAGTTTGTCTACATGCCGGCCTTTGCCAACCGCCGCACGGAAATCAGGTTCGCAGCAAGGCTGGGCACCCAAAGCACGTTCTTGAGGCCCAACATCTTCCCATCAGCACCCTTAAACATGGCCTTGCCCATGCCTTCTTGTTATTGCTCACAGTAGGCTTCAATGTGCCTAAAACGAAAGATAGAGTAAAAGTCGGATTTGTGCACAACAGCTATAAACGTTCATAGCGTTCTGGTCACAACTTCAAATGACCTGATTCAACTTGGATCTGGATTGTCTTAACGTCGCATACAATAGGCAATTTAGATCGCACAATTTCACCAAGTATTGATGACACAGCTTTGGTTTGAACGAACGGCGCTATGGCAGCCACTATAGACTTAGAACACAAGATAGGAAGAGTTAGGAAGAGTTACGAGTTGGGAATGACTCCCAGCTCCTACAAACCCCAAGAGTCGAGGTACAGTGATGTGGAACAGTGTCACACTGTCCCCAACCACGAAGGGTCTTGAAACTACCCTTCACTAGGGCCTATACCAAGTGAAATGTTACACTACACTTTGTAATGTAACTATCTTCAATATCTTGAGGTGTACCCTTTTGGCGAGCTTCACGATCACTTGAATGTTGACACCAGGGCTTGGGTTCTTCATCACAAACTCATCCTTGAGTTCTTGATGGGTCTGCTGCACACACCTGCGACACGCCGAACGTTCGACAAGCGACAAAATAGAAACCGCGCACGACAAAGTAGAAACCGCGCGGGACACACAAAATGACCACGTTACACGCGACTAGCGATAATTCGCTATTGACTTGACACACACACTCGACATCATGACCCATCATTCACACACTATTATAAGCATGAAATACATATTTATTTCATGCACTCATTCCATTCCATGCACATACGCATGCACGCACACGGACAACAAGCCGAGTGCAAACCGTAGGGTTGCACCAACACCTACCAGGAGCCACGTAGTGTGCCAGAAGGCCTAGAGGGTATGCAAGGTCAGGACGAGTGCAGGTCATCAGGTACATGAGGCAGCCCACTAGCTTTGGGTACGGGGCACTTGGCTCTACGGACTCATCCGAAGGTGGAGGTGAGAGTGAGCGAACGCTAGGCAGAGGAGTGGACTGTGGCGAGGACCAAGTGAAGCCGAAGCGCTAAAGGACCTGCTACACCATGTGTGATCAAGTCAGGGTGATGGTGCGTCGTGCTCTGTCCCAGGTGATCTGCAAGCCAAGATAGTTGCGCAGCTCACCCAAGTCTGTGCACGTGTGACTCTTCTGCAGCTCCGACTTCACAGGGGCGAGTCCCTCAGTGTTAGCGGTGGCAAAAAACCAAGTCATCGATGTACACGAGGATGTAGAATGGCCGCAGCGAAGTGTCGGTGCGGAGAAACAGCGACGGGTCTGTAGTCGAAGGAGCAAACCCAAGTGCCGCAAGTGTCGTCCTCAGTGTGTCATGCCACTCACGAGGTACCTGGCGGAGACCGTAGACTGGCCGTCAGAGGCTCCATACCCTCACGAAACGACCCAGTGAAGCCCTCTGGACGGCGAAGCCAGATCTCCTCATGCACGCTGCCCTGTAGGAAAGCTGTGTTGAAGTCAAGAGAGTGAAGCTCGTAGTCACGCTGAGCGGCAACGTGCAGCAACACCCGAAGAGTGGTCATCTTTAGGGTAGGGGAAAAGGTCTGGTAGAAGTCAACTCCCTGTCGCTGACTGAAGCCTCGTGCAACGTAATGAGCCTTGAAGACAGGCGGAGAACCCGGCGGCCGCTTCACCCTGAAAATCCACATGCCATCGACTACGTTCGCCCCAGGAGGGGGAACTGCGTCGACATAGGTGCCTGTGGACTTCCACAATGCCATATCTGCGTCCATGGCTGTCTGCCACTAAGAGGAGTACTCACCCGCAATCGCCTCAGCGTAAGAGCGCAGGGTCGGGATGTCTGGTGCATCCGGGTCTCCCTCAAGGGCAAGCAGCATGGCCACGAGATGAGGTGCAGCGGCTGCAAGACACTCAAAGTCCTCCTGCCTGTCCTCAACGACATCCGTGCCAAGAGAACACTCCCCCCCGACGGACGGAGGACAGACAGACTCAGACTCAGCAACAAGACTAGCGGCGTAGTCGAGACGACAAGCAGCAGCAAAGTCAACAAGCTCAACGACTAAAGCAGACGCAGCAGCAGACTCAAACGAAGGGTCAGTGACAGCAGTGGCTAAGAGACGCGTAATAGTAGGATTGGCCGCATGAACCAGGTCAGACTCAGGGTCCGGAACATGTGGAAGAGAGGACACAGGAGGAGACGGCAGGGGAACACGCTGTGGAACAGAGGAAGGACGAAGTGCCATAGTGTGCGTGCTGGGGACAGGAGGAGGATGCTCACGAGGAACACGGCGACTAGTGCGACCAGCGCGAATAGGCAAGGCAGGACGAGATGCAGGCTCACGACGCTCACTAAGACCTCCTGTCTGCTCAGTTTAAGGAGAGGGATAGGCATTAGGGAGCCTGGCTGTAACAGGAGACAAGTAGAAGATGGGAGGCTAAGAACCTGGCGAAGCTGTGAGCCAGGCGGCGGCAGAGACGACGGTGATGGAGCGAAGAACAGACGCGGCGGTGCAGCACCACCAGTACCAGCTCCTCCAGCTCCAGGGTCTCCACCAGCTCCGGAAACTCCAGCTCCAGCACCTCCAGCTTCGGAGTCACCAGCTCCAGCGCCTACAACTCCAGGGCCTCTAGCTCCAGAGTCTGCAGCACCACCAGCTCCGGCCACGCCAGTACCTCTAGCTCCCACGCCTCCAGCAGCAGCGCCTCCAGCCCCAGCAGCGCCACTCCAAAGGCGGCAGTGCTGAGTTTACCACTCGCGTAGCTGCTGCGGTGAGAGAGCACCTCCAGAACCTCCAGGACGAGCACCTCCAGGACTAGCAGTGCCAGCTCCACCAGCACCACCAGTGCCGACAGTACCACCAGCTCCGGCAGCTCTAGTACCTCCAGTAGGAGCACCCTCGAGACCAGCATCTCCAGCACCTCCAGCAACAGCAACAGCACCACCACCAGCTCCAGCAGCTCCAGTACCTCCAGTACGAGCACCCCCGGGACCAGCAGCTCCAGCACCTCCAGCAGCACCACCACCACCACCAGCTCCAGCAGCTCCAGTATCTCCAATACGAGCACCTCCGGGACTAGCAGCTCTAGCACCTCAAGCAGCAGCACCACCACCAGCTCCAGCAGCTCCAGAGACTCCACTACCTCTAGCACCTCCAGCACGAGCAGCACCACCAGCTCCGGCAGCTCCAGCGCCACCAGCACGAGCACCCTCGGGACCAGCAGCGCCAGCATCACCAGCACCTCCAGGACCAGCAGCTCTAGGGCCTCCAACTCGAGCAGCGCCACGCCGAAGGCTACAGCGCCGAGCGTACCACTCGCGCAACTGCTATGGTGAGAGAGGCTCCCGTAGTGTAGACGCAGGACCCCTAGGCTGAGCACCCCTAGACTCAGCACCCCCAGGCTCCGCACGCTCAGGCTCAGCACCCCCGGGCTCCGCACGCTCAGACGCAGCACCCCCGGGCTCCGCACTCGCAGGCTCAGCACATCCATGCTCCTCACGCTCAGGCTCCGCAACCGCAGGCGCAGCACCCCCAGGCTCCTCGCGCACAGGCTCAGCACCGCTAGGCTCCTCACACTCAGGCTTAGCACCCGCAGGCTCAGTACCCCCAGCAGCACCAGAGTCACCAGTGACCTCGACAGGCTCAGCCAAGGGGAGTGGGTCTACCTGAGACACACCTGAAGGAGAAGGACCCTGAGGGGGGAGGGGGTCTACCAAAGGGGGACCTGGAGCAAGGAAGAGTGGCGGGGGAGGGGGAGGGGCAGTGAGGTAGGGGAAGAGACGTTAAAAGGGAACCGACTCGTCGAACGTGACGTCCTGAAAGGACAGAACACGGCGCGAGGTGGGGTAGTAAAACTGCCAGCCAGGCGCTTTAGGGGGGAAACCAAGGAAGGCACAGGGAACGGCGCGGGCGGAGAGCTTGTCCGCGGAGGTATCGCGAGCAAAGGCACGAGATCCCCATACCCGGAACACTAACGCATCGCCAACCTCTCCCATCCAACGCAGTGTCGGCGTGGTCTCCGGCAAGGAGACACAGGGCCAGAGGTTGAGCTGATGCACAGCGTACCGGACTGCAAACGGCCACAGAAAATGGGGTGCAGCCGCATGGATCATGGAGGTACGAGCCACCTCCATGACTAGGCCAATGCGGCGCTCAGCAACCCCATTCTGCTGCGAAGAGGCCGGAAGCATGAACGTCTGACGAATGCCCTCACCACGACAAAAGGCCCGCAAGAGGTCGGAGGAAAACTCACCACCTCTGTCAGAGTGTAGACGCAGGACAGGAAGGTCTGTATCGAACCGCTCGTGAAGCTGGAGACGGACAGCGCAGATTCAAGGGATCAAGACATTAGGGACCTCACCCTTGCTGCACAAAGGGAAGACCGTGGTGTAACGCAAGTAATCGTCAACAACCTGCAAAAAGTATCGCTCGCGGCCCTCTCCCTAGACGCGGGCTGGGCCCCACACGTCCAAGTGGAGAGTCTGCATGGGAGCAGTCGTCGGGGGAAACGAGGAGGAGTGAGGAGTGGCGCACTGCCGCCCCTCGACACAGGGAAGGCAGAGAGGGGCAGGTAAGGGTGGGAGGGGAGGCAGAGACCTGGGAATACCAGAGACAAGAAGGCGAGAGTGCATGCCACGGAGGCGTGGCAGAGAGGGGTGACCAAGGCGGTGGTGCCAAAGGAGAGTCTGGTGCGACAGGGCGCGACACGGGCAGGAGGCTACTAGCTGACCTGATGCGGACGCAGACGCAGCTACCTGAGGAGGCTCAGTAGTCAGTGTGTACAGGCTCGACCCAGGCCGACAGGTGAACGTGGCCAGGTGACAGCCCGTCCGAGCACACGTGCAGATCGCCACACGCTGTCCCCCAGGAGTTAAGGTATTAACCCATCCATCCTGAAGGACGGTGTTGTTCACCAAGTTCGTAGAGAACGAGGGGAGGTGAAGACCTGATAGTGAGCTAGACGGAACCGCCGGACACGGGAGAACAGTGGATGAACGTGCAAGAACCGGTCCCCCAAAGGGATCAGCCAGAGAGAATGCAACCGGTGCTGCGAGTGGTGTGACTGTGGTGGTGTCGCGAAAGAAGCAACGGGAAGCACCTGAGTCAAGCGTGAAGGTGTGCAAGGCCTCAGCAGGCGCAGTACCAGAGAGAGCAGACTCACCATAACCTAGAGCAGACTCACTAGCACCTAAAGCAACAGCCGCTATACCAGGGTCGGGCGGCACACACAGGTAACACTCACCCTGAGTGTTAATAGACAAAGCATACATGGCAATGAGGATAGTGTCATAGTCTAGAGCAAAGATATCCACCTTGCGCCTAAGCAGCTCTAGCCAGCGGGAGAGCTCAGCCTCGTCGCCAAACACTGCATGCCAGACGTCGCTCAGACAGGCGAAGCAGCGAGCCTGTGTGCTGTATGACCAAGTGTCCCGCAAGTCTGACCAGCCCGATCACCTGTGCGAATGACGTACGGACAGCGGACAGTACTTCAAGTCCCCCCACTCTGAGCGTACCACTCACGAAGCTGCTGGGGCGTAAGGGTCTCGCGCGGACGCCACTGCAGTTACATCTGGCCACCGCCAGAAACTCCGCACTGAACAGTTCCACTAGGACAGCTACTAGGGCCGCCGCCACCACACCTACTGGCGTACCACTCACGAAGTTGCTGGGGTGTAAGGGTCTTGCGCGGACGCCGCAGCAGCTGCATCTGGTCACCGCCAGAAACTCCACACCGAACACCTCCACCGCGACTGCCTCGACGGGCGCCGCCACCACTCCAACTGCTGTCACCACCGCCGTCACCGCTCCGACCGCTACCACGAAGAGAAGTCATAGCGGGCCAAGTAAGGAGGCGTGGCACCTGTAGGGCACTACGGAAGGCAGTAGCACGAGCAGAAGTAGTACCAGAGCGGCTCGGTGAGGCTAAGCTGCAACACCTCCAGCACTCCTAGCAGTACCTCCACCACCACCAGCAGGGTGGATCGGGTTGGGCAGGGCGGCTCGGGCTGGGTGGCGTGACTCAGGCTGGGCGGCGCGGGCAGCAGGGCACGCGCTATGCAGGGCAGTAGGTCGTGACGCGCGGGCTGCAGTAGGGCGCGACGTGCGGGGCAGCAGGGCGCGACGCGCTGGCTGCAGCAGGTCGCGACGCGCGGGGCAGACGTAGGGCGCGACACCGACATTTCACGGACCGATGGCACCACTGTCGCCGAACCTTGAAGCAGCATGTTCGAGGCTCCCCAAAGTGTTCGATCCCAGCGCGAAAGGATCTGACGTTCGACGATTCGTGGCGACCCTCGAAATTTATTTCGAGGCCATTGGCTGCTCGACCCCGCAACACGACGCAGCACGGATTCGGCTTGCGGCAACACTATTACGTGGACCGACATTGGAGTGGATTTACTACACTGACGTGGCCAGCGGGGAGAAAACGTGGCAGCAGTTTCGGGCAAACCTCATCGAACGTTTCGAACCCATTAATACGACCTACATGGCGCGGCAGCAGATATGCCATCACAAACAGTACAGTAGTGTAGCACAGTACACGCAGTAGATGGAGCTATTGTTCAACCGCATCACGGACCTGACCGAAGGCGAAAAAATGCAGGCGTACACAAAAGGGTTAAAATTGGAGACTCGCCGATAGGTGATCGCAGCGAATTACAACAGTTACTGCGACATCATGCGTGCTGCCGAGCGATACATCACATTGACTCGAGGTCAACCTGAAACACGACGTTTCGCGCCGAACCGTACATTTGGCACGGAGCGATCGGCACCCCCCACGTTCGCCGAACCGATGGATATCGACAAATACGACGCGAAGCAGCAGCCGACAAAATGCGAATTTTGCGGCGCAGCAGGGCATCAAATTTTGTCGTGCTACAAGATGAAAAAGGCACATGCGGCAATGCAGGGCGGCAACAATGGAGCATCCCCGAAGTAAAAAAATGGGAATCGCTAGTAGCCGCGGATCGACCTGGCGATCGCATAAAGATCCGAAAAGCAGGAAAATGCGACGACGTGGCGACTTTGGAGCGGGTGAAAAAAGGAGAAAATGATGGCGCGAATATAAAACGTCACGACCGGCCGGCATCAGGGGAAATCACCGAGGCGAATGGAGGCTCCGCGAAAAATGACTCTGCACCGACCGGGAAACTCTAGCCGAACACCCATGAAAGTAAGAATTCGTTAAAAGTATCCTATGTAGATACTATAACGAAAAATATTGCTTCTCGTGGTTTTCAAGTCTTTGAAATTTTTACGGGAGATTTAGAGGCCAAGAAAAAGCCTTTAGAAATCATTCAGGTACCTGAGAAGCTGGGCAAAGTACTATGGAGCGTAGAAAAGGGTCGTGCGTTCCGTCTAGTTAATATTCTCTCCCCGCAGCACAGTGTTAAGGCTCCCCGTTGCCCACAGGTGAAGCCTACGCAGCTGCCAAGGCTTAGAGGAAAATTCAAGGCTCCTGAGAAGTTGTGCAAGCCTCGGAAAAATCCTCTAACCCCCCAGCTGAAGTTGGAAGAGAAAAGTGTGTGAGAATATTAGCGAGGAATGAAATCAAGTAAGAAGCAGGTGGGTACAAATATGAAAGCCTAAAAGAGTTGTACCCCATATTGCCAACCCCACAACAGCCTACAATCTGGTTCTGGCACACCCCCATAGTCAGAGTGGGGGACAAGCAAGAGAGCAAGGCAAGGTCAAGCTCACGGTGGATCACAACGTCACCACACATTCTAAGCACAAGTTCAAGGCCACAAGGCCAGTTCACATGCAGGATTATAAATCAAAGTGAACAAGCAAGACAGTCATCACAACCTAACAATGGTAAGCATGCAGGTGCACGTATATATAAATCACAGTACAAACAAAGTCAAGAGGTAAGCAAGTGAGGCCAGTTAAGCACAAGACCTGTGCAGCCATGGCCCCAGCGTAGATCTCAGCCTCACAACTGGAGCTGAGAACAGAGGACGAGCGGGTAGACCGCCACGAAATAGAGCCGCAACCAAGGCTGAAGGTGTAACCCTGTGACGACCGCTGCGTAGCCAAGTTGTCAGCCCAAGAAGCGTCTGCGTGACCAGTGAGGACAACCCGAGCCCGTCGTCCAAGCACGAGCCCCATGCCCGACGTATTGCACAAGTAGCGCATCACCCTCAGAAGGCCCGCAGAAGGTCGGAGGAAAACTCTCCACCTCTGTCGGAGTGCAGACGCAGAACATGAAGGTCCGAGCCAAAACTCTCGCTGAGCTGACGACGAGCAGCACGGATCTAGTCGATCAGCACCTTAGTGACCTCACCCTTGCGGCGCAAGGGGGAGAATGTGGTGTAACGCGAGTAGTCGTCAACGACCAGCAGAAAGTAGCGCTCGTGACCCTGTCCACGGACGCGGGCGGGGCCCCACACGTCCATGTGAAGAGTCTGCAGTGGAGCCTTCGTCGGAGGGAACTCGGAGGAGTGAGGAGCGGCGCGCTGCCGCCCCTCGACACAAGGAACGCAGATAGGGGCAGGCCGGGGGGGGGAGGGGAGGGAGAGACCGGGGAAGACCAGTGACAAGGACACGGGAGGCCATGCCTCGAAGACGAGGCAGGGAGGGGTGACCAAGGCGGTGGTGCCAGAGGAGAGTCTGGTGAGACAAAAGGCGACACGAGCAGGGGGCAGACTCAGGAACAGACCGGGACAATGCAGCAAACACCTGGCCCGACGCAGCTTCCTGACCAGACTCAGTAACCGAAGGAGACACGGTAGTCAGGGTGTACGGGCTCGACTCAGGCTGACGGGTGAACGTGGCCAGGTGTCGACCCGTCCGAGTACACGAACAGTGGGTCACGCGCTGACCTCCAGGAGTGAACTGGTCAACCCACGTGTCCTAAAGGCCAGCTCCACTCACCAAGTTCGTGGAGAACGAGGGGAGGTGGAGGCCAGACAGAGAGCCAGACGGGACCGCCGGACACGGCAGAACCGTGGAGGAGTGTGCAAGGACCGGACCCCTAGAGGGGTCAACCAGAGAGACTACCACTGGCCGACTGAGCGGCGAGAGTGTGGTGCAGTCGCGAAAGAAGGAGCGGGAAGCACGCGAGTCAAGGGTGAAAGTGTGTAAGGCCTAAGCCAACGCGGTACCTGAGAGAGCAGGCTCACCAGTATCTGGGGCAGCAGACTCACCAGCACCTGGAGCAGCAGACTCACGCTAACCTAGAGCAGCAGCCTCAATGCCTGGGTCGGGCGGAACACACAGGTAACAGTCACCCTCAGCACTAATAGACACAACATACATAGCAGCAAGGATAGCATCATAATCAAGATCAAAGATAGCAACCCCCGACCGAAAGCCAGGGTCTCACGTACTACAAGTGCTTTGCAATTGTTGGTGAAAGTGTGGCTTTGATTCGTTGGCGAGGTGAAAGGTTCGAAGTGGGGTGAAGCGAGGAGTGCGAAGCGAAAGTAAATCGCTAGGGGCAACTGAACCATCTAGGCTTGGAAACTTGGTTCGGAGCCAAACCTAAAATGCCCCCAACTTATCGAAAGTCTCGAATACCCAAAAGTGTTGTGCAATTGCTTTTGGGGCAGTGACGCAAGCTGAGTTTCCAACCTTACCAGAGACAACTTCGCCAACACTAACTTGGTTACCTAACTTCAAGTGCTTTGCAGTCGATGGCTCCTTAGCTTACATGAGACCCTGGCTTTAAGCAGATCACCCTAGCGTGGGATCTCAGTGGAGTCAGGAAACTGCGTACGCCAGGCGTCAGTGAGGCGGCCAAAACAGCGCTGCGTGGCGTGCGGCCCTCCGCACGTCTCCCCACTGCGGTCACCAGCACCCCCAGACCTCCCACGCCCAGCGTACCACTCACGAAGCTGCTGGGGCGACAGGGTCTCACGAGGGCGCTGCTGCTGCTGGCGCTTACCACTACCAAATCCTCCACGCTGCACAGCTCCACCCCAACCAGCACCACCGCCACCGCCACCCCCACCGCCGCCGCCGCCACCTCCGCCTCCACTGCCGCTGCCGCCGCCGCCTCCACCTCCACCACCGCTACCGAAGCCCCCACCCCCGCCACCACCCCCATCTCCACCCCCACCCCCTCCGCCGCCTCCACCGCCACCACCTCCGCCCCCGCCATCCCCTCCAGCACCCTTGCCCCCCTTGCTCCTACCGCTGCGGCGCCTCCCACTGGGAGCAGACGCAGTGCCGACCGACTCGATGCCAACGAGGTCGACAGCAGTAGCAGAGGCAACAGAGGGCAAAAGAGGGACGAGGGAGCACCCCTCAAAGAAAGGGGCATGAGGGTCACCACGGGAGGCTCCTACAGCGGCTATGCTCTTCTCTGCTGCAAGGAGGCGCTCCTCGAAGAGGTCAATGGTGAGCGTGGTGGGGCAAAGGGAGAGGAAGTGGTCCCTGACCGAGCGAAGGGAGTCAGGGAGCCGAGTGACGAGGTAGTAGAGAGTGATGTACATAGGGGGGGGTTCGCGGCGCAGAACTCAGCTGGAAGCGCAGCGCGGTAGCGGGTGTCACTAGTGCGGAGGTGCGTAATGAGGTCAGCGACTATGGCAAAAGCAGCTAGGTCAGGGAACAGGTATGGCAGCATGAGGCGGCTAAGGGCAGCAGTGGCAGGGGAGGAGTAGCGCGCAACAACAGCGTCGTACAGAGTCCTAGCGGTCTTGTACTAACTAAAGTGCGCGCGCTCAGCAGACGGTAGGTGACTACGAATGGCTAGACGGGCAGCAGCATCGCGCGTGGTCCACTGCGAGCGAACAACACTGTCAACATCGGCAGCAGGTGCAGCAGAGGCGCCAGACGCGAGATCAAACAGTGAGACTCCGTCCTTAGAATCGCACTGCAGGAAAAGCTGCAGATCATCAACCCAGAACTCGAAATCTATTGCTCGACCCTCAACATCAAAGGTAAGGATGTTAGGGGTAGCCATAACAGCAGGAGCAGCAGTAGCGGCCTAGCAGCACTAGCAGCACTAGTAGCGCGACTCGGCAGCGCGGCGCAGCTCAGCAGGGCGGCGCGGCTCGGCAGGGCGGCGCGGGTGCAGCGGCGCGCGGGAGCGGCGGTGCGCTTACCAGCGGCGGGAGTGGAGGGCCGCTACTGGTGGGGCAGGGCCGGGGCGCGTTGGAAGGGCAGGGGGCCGCCACAAAGAGGGGCCGCGACGAGGCGGGAAGGCAGGGCCGGGACAGCGGGGCCGCAGCGGCGACGACGGCGGCGGTCACACCGGCGGCTGCAGGCTCGACGGCGGCAGAAGGGCCGCTACGGCGGCAGCAGGGGCGACGATAGTTGCGGCAGGGCAGGGGGGGGGGGGGGGGGGGGGGGGGGGGCGACAGCCGCCGCAGGGGAAGGGGCGGCGACGTGAGGCGGGAGGTCAGGGGCCGCGACGACGAGCAGGCGGGCCGCGATGACGGGGCGGGCGGGCCGCGACGACTGGGCGGGCGGGCCGCGCAGGGCGGCAGGGTGGGCCGCGACGACGTGCAGGCGGGCTGCGACGGCAGGCCGCGAAGGGCCGCGGCGGCAGGGGCAGGCCGCTAGGGGCCGCGACGGGAGGGCGGGCCGCTAAGGGCCGCGACAGCAGGGCGGGCCGCGAAGGGCGCGATAGGCCTAAGGGCAGAGCGCGATGCGCGCTTCGGGCAGGGCAAGAAAAAAAATCGAAATGGTGGGCCCTAAGGAAAACGGTCCCACTAGGGAACCCGCTCTGATACCATGTGAGAATACTGGCAAGGAATGAAATCAACTAGGAAGCAGGTGGGTACAAATATGAA
The DNA here is from genome assembly GCA_948144175.1 of Closterium sp. NIES-65. NCBI lineage: Eukaryota > Viridiplantae > Streptophyta > Zygnematophyceae > Desmidiales > Closteriaceae > Closterium > Closterium sp. NIES-65. Next base: position 1,100,308 of record CANXME010000584.1, read on the forward strand.
AACCTAGAAGAGTTGTACCCCATATTGTCAACCCCACTAAAGCCTACAATATGGTTCGGACAAAGTGCTGAGTCAGGTATAGGAAATAGGGATGGTATTTATTTTGATGTACCCTATGATCCTATTAACGAGACCCCCTTTGGATACTCAGCGCAGCAACAACCACTACTCCTCGAGGTGATCTGCTAAGGGCGACGCCTCCAGGCACTGGTGGACAGCGGTCCGTCTCACTCGGTGTGCGACCACGGGACGTTGGAGAAAATTGGAGAATCTTCAGAGGAGACCAAGTTCACGGCAACGATGGTGGACGGTACGAAACTTCTCATCCACGGCGAAGCATCACTGCAGCTGCACATAGGGGCGCTAAGGTGGAAGCCGACGTTGCCGATCACGAACATCAAGGGGTTAGATTTCATCTTGGGGCGAGATTTCTTGAAGCGGTTCAACCCCGAGATCAATTGGGTCAACAGGAAGGTGTGCATCTACAACAACGGGAAGCGGATAGCACTACGAAGTTGGACAGACACAGGGGACGTTCCTGAAACGACACTGGCACGGTTCGAACGGACGGTGAACGAGAGTAATATGGGTTACTTAGCACTGGTTATGGCAGCAGCAAAGGAGGAAAAGCCGAACACAGAGCTGCCTGCAGCAGTGAAGGAGGTCTTGGAGCAGTACAAGGATATAATGCCCGACGACCTACCTGCAGGCGTACCTCCAACACGCACCCACGAGCACGAGATCGTGGAGGAACCAGGTGCGAAACCCGTCTCACGTGCACCATACCGACTGAGTCCGACCGAACTGACAGACATGAAGAAACAGATAGAGTATCTACTAGACAGACTACTGATCCGCCCATCCACCTCTCCCTACGGTGCACCAGTTCTCTTCACTCCAAAACCAGACGGCAGTTTACGGATGTGCATCGACTATCGCGCACTGAACAAACAGACAGTACAAACCAAAACCCCCATACCGCGCATAGACGACCTACTGGACCAACTGCGTGGAGCAACATTCTTTTCGAAGCTGGACCTATGGTCGGGTTACTGGCAGATCAAGATGGCGGACAACTCGATCCATAAGACGACGTTCCGTACTAGATACGGCTCCTACATATACTTGGTGATGCCGTTCGGACTTTGCAACGCACCAGCAACGTTTCAGGTGGAGATGAATCACATCTTATGACTCCTGTTGGACGAGTGCGTGGTGGTGTACCTGGAAGACATTCTCATCTACTCCAAGAACATAAAGAAGCACGTGGAGCATCTACGGAAAGTGTTCGAGATCCTGCGGAAAAACAAGCTCTACGTGAAGCTGTCGGAGAGCGACTTCACCATGACGAAGGTGCAGTTCCTCGGGCACATGGTGAGTGCCGAGGGTGTACACGTGGACCCGCAGAAGACCGAAGCCGTCAAGAAGTGGAAAGTACCGGAGAACGTGAAGGAGTTGCAACAGTTCCTAGGCTTCGCCAACTACTACAACAGGTTCGTGCCACAGTACGCTAAGATAGCAGCGCCACTGACCGACCTACTGAAAAAGGATATGCCCTACAAGTGGGATACTCCTCATCAGCAACCCATGGAGCAGCTACAGACAACACTGACCACGGCACCAGTACTCATCCTACCGGACCCAGACAAGGACTACGTGGTGGAAGCAGACGCTAATGACCAGGCAGTCGGAGCAGTACTGATGCAGGATCACACCCACGGTTTACAGTCTATCGCCTACCTCAGTAAAAAACCAGACAGAGCTGAACTTGTTGAGATGAGTGATAGAATCAGGAGCCATAGCTAGGGCTTACCTAGCTATGCAAGAGAGAATAAGCAAAGGAGAGTTTTACTAGCAGCCGTTGGGATACATATAGCAAACCCTAGTTGGGTTGTACCCGCTATAGAGCACCCCACTACAGGCTAGACAATAACATTCTGACACACCCCCATAGCCAAAGTGGGGTGTAATCAGCACAATGAGCAAGCAGGCATAGAGCAGGAGTTCACAATAGCGAGCAAAGCTAGAGTTAATCACAGCGGGCAAGTGAGGAGGAGGAGGAACTGTGGAGGGAGAGAAGATGGGAGGCAACGACTAAAGCTGCAGAGGCACGGGCACAGGAGTGGCTGACTCAGTGGCTACCAAAGCAAGGGCGACGGACTACTGGAGTAACTGGCTCCGCGGCTATAGATGAGCGGCAGGAGCAACGGACCCACTGGCGACTGGTGCAACAGGCTCACTGGCTACCGAAGCAAGGGCGACGGACTACAGGCACTGCGGGCGACACGACAGCTACCTTCACACAACCTCCTCAAACTGCCCCACACCCTCGACACACACCCCCTGCTCAAACCCTAGCTCCACTCCCACGGTACCCCCCTTAAACCCTAAACCCCAGGCTCCCACACATCCACCACCCTCAGCGACAGCTGCAGCAGTGGGAGACGAAGGAGGAGGAGGAGTAGGGGACGGCGCACACAATCGACACCCCCATACCCGTCACCCCCATACCCTGAGTGTGCGGTAAGCGAGCTCGGGTGTGCGTGAACCGTGCATAAGTGCGCGGGAAGCAAACTCGGGTGTGCGGTAAGTGAACTGAGGTATGCGGGGAGGGGGGCCGCAGGGCGACGCGCAAGTCAACGGGGACGGGCGCACGGGTCCCCGGGGGCGGCGCGCGGGTCGACAGGGCCGCGGCGAAGGGCGACGGAGAGCTGCGCGCGGGTCAACGGGGCCGCCGCGAAGGGCGACGAGGAGCCGCGCGCGGGTCGACGGGGCCGCCGCGAAGGGCGACGGGGAGCCGCGCGCAGGTCGACAAGGACGGGCGCGCGGGTCGACGGGGGGGCGCCGCGACGGAACGCAAAACCGCCGCGCGCGCACAGGGTGCGCGGCGGGCAGGAAAACCGCCACGCGTCTCGAGTGCATGGCTGGCACAAAACCGCCACGCGCCCCGAGCGCGTGGCGGGAAGAAAAAATGAACATCGCACGCTACGGGGCGCGCGAGAGACAGTATGGCAGCGGAAGCAGGTAGGCCCACACGCCAGGAGCGTAACCGCTCTGATAGCATGTCAGAATCAGTAGTTATAATGAAGGAGCCATAGCTAGGTAAGCCCTAGCTAGGCAAGAGAAAGTTTAGGCAAAAGGGAGGGTTTTACTAGCAGCAGTTGGGATACATATAGCAAACCCTAGTTGGGTTGTACCCGCTATAGAGCACCCCACTATAGGCTAGACAATAACATTCTGACAGAACTGAACTACCCCATCCACGACAAGGAAGCCTTAGCTATATTCGTAGCCTTCAAGGCGTGGAATTGTTACCTAGAAGGATGTCAGAATGTTATTGTCTAGCCTGTAGTGGGGTGCTCTATAGCGGGTACAACCCAACTAGGGTTTGTTATATGTATCCCAACTGCAGCTAGTAAAACCCTCCTTTTTGCCTAAACTTTCTCTTGTCTAGCTAGGGCTTACCTAGCTATGGCTCCTTGTTCTCATCACTCTCTTAACAAAGGAGCCAAGACCACAGTCAATACTGACCACTGCAGTCTCAAATACCTGAAGTCGCAGCCGGCGCTCTCACGATGACATGTGCGGTGGGTGGATTTATTGGAGACCCAATTTCACTACAACATCGTCTACAAACCCGGGCTACACAACAGAGCAGACGCGTTGAGCCGCCCCGGTCATGTAGTAGGCATCCAACTCGACGGGATGAACCCTCTGCTCAAGGGTCTATTCCAACATGGGTACTCCGTGGACGCAGAGATCGCTACAGCGCAGACCAAGAAACTGTTACAGTGGGAGAAAGACCTAGCTGTAAAGAAGGGTTCAGAAAAGATTTGGGTACCGAATTACGCCCCGCTACGGCAGATCCTATTGGAGAAGTTTCACGACGTACCTTACGCGGGACATTTCGGGAGCAACAAGACGCTAGCAGGGATAGCGAAGTATTACTACTGGCCCGGGATGGCAGCAGACGTGCAGGAGTTCGTTACCTCATGCGACACGTGCCAGCGGATGAAGAGCAGCAAGCAGAAAAAAGCAGGGTTACTTCAGCCTCTACCCGTACCGGAGCAGCCATGGCAGGTCGTTAGCCTCGACCTCATCACTGGACTTCCTTCGACCTCACGGGGACATGATTCCATCCTCATGGTGATCGATAAGTTCTCCAAAATGGGTCACTTCATCCCGACCAACACCACAGCTATAGCTGAAGCAACAACTCGCCTCTTCTTTGACCGCATCATCACCATCCACGGCATCCCCGCTACACTCATCTCAGACAAAGACCCAAAATTCACGAGTAAGTTCTGGAAGGAGCTCATGGGACTGTTGGGGACAAAGCTTGCAATGTCTTCAGCATACCACCCCCAGACTGATGGACAGACAGAGCGACTCAATCAGGTGGTTGAACAGTTACTGTGCACAGCTTGCAAAGATGACGCCAGCCACTGGGACACACAGTTACCGACCCTAGAACTCGCTTACAACAACGCATTACACGCGACCACATGGAAAATTCCTTTCCCCCTGTGTTACGGACGAGATCCACTCACACCATAGCAGCCAACCACACCGGCACACGTCCAAGCCGCACATGACTTCAAAACCACCATGCAGCAGCTATGGGAGAAGACTCAGCGACGACTCACCACAATGCAGACCTCCCAGAAGCAGTATGCCGATTGACAGCGACGAGATCACTCAGTGGCAGTCGGAGATCAGGTGCTTCTCGACACGCGCAACTTGAACCTGTCTCATCTACCATCCAAACTCCGACCTCGCTTCTGTGGTCCTTTTTTCGTTGAGGCATAGGTGACACCAATTACATTCCGCTTGCGCTTACCGGATGCGTGGAAGCTTCACAATGCTTTCCATGTCCAGCTACTGAAACCCTACAAGGAACCTAACCAACAGTTCCAGGGACGGCAGCTACCGCCACCACCACCTGTTCTGGTACAGGATGAACCCGAGTATGAAGTGGAGTGCATTCTCACTCATCGGCGCGGCGGCGGCAAGACCCTCGAGTTCCTGATACGCTGGAAGGGATACGACCCCACTGAGGACAGTTGGGCTGCAGAAGCTGATATGGGCAACGCACGCCGTGCTCTCAAGGACTATCTTGTCAATCAGAGTTTATCTCACGCCACCTTGCTTTGAGGGGGGTACGTGTGAGAGTACGACGGCTTATGCCAGCTATGCTTGCTTACCTTTACTTTATTATGCTATTTCTAGCATAGGATAATTATATGCATGCATGAATTGCTTGATTTCCTAGGCTAGGTGCTTTCCTTAATTTTATTTTAGTTATAGCCCCGAGCTAGGTTGCGTGCACCGAATTCTGGGCTTTTCGGTTGCCACCGAATTGCCTTCTACCGAATTCGGGAAGGATCTCTTCGGGATGCTTCGCGACCCGCGGAACCTTCGCGTAACACCTGGTTACTGGGCCTTGTGTCGAGCCTATATATAGCCTCGTGTTGTACCTAGGTGATCATTCAATTCAAACTCTCTTTTCTGAGCTCTATCCTAGATCCTCACAGCACCAGGGCGCGAGCTGCAGCAGGACGCGGGGCAAAGCAGGGCGCGCGTGGGGCAGCGCGACGCAGGGCAGGGCAGGGCGTGCGCGGGGCAGCACGACGCAAGGCAGGGCAGGGCATGCACGGGGCAGCGCGACACAAGGCAGGGCAAGGCGTGCGCGGGGCAGTGCGACGCAAGGCAGGGTAGGGCATGCGCGGGGCAGCGCGACGCAAGGTAGGGCAGGGCAAAGCGCGCGCTATAGGCGCAGCGCAGGGCAGGGCGTGTGGTAACGCGGTAACCGCAATCAGTCACTGGGTAATGGTGGGCCCGAAAAAAAATCGGTCCTACGGACCTACTGCTCTGAGAACATGTCAGAAACTAACGAGCAAGAATGATTGCATTGACATCAAACTGAGTACACGTATAACCCTAATTGGGTTGTACCCCATATGGGCTACCCCACTATAGCCTACACAACACAAGTAGCATTATAGTTTGACAAGTGATGGTGGCCGGCAGCAGCAGTAGCAGCATCAGCAGGCAGAAGCTGCAGCTTGGCAGGGCAGCAGCGCAAGGCAATGCAGCATGCAGAGCAGCGCGCTCAGCAGTTGGCAGTGCGTAGCGGCAGGGGCGCTTGCTGGCGGCACAGGCAGTGCAGCAGGGCACTGAGCGGCAGCACAGGGCAATGCGCGGGCGGCTCAGGCAGGGTGCACGTAGGCAGCGCAGGGCAGCGCGAGCAATGCAGCTCGCAGGGTAGCTGACGGCGGGCCAGCAACGAGCAGGCAGCGCGGGCGGCTAGCAGGCAGCGTGCGGGCCGCGCGAGCAGCGAGCGAATGGCGTGCGGGCGGCGCGAGCAGTGCGCGGGCAGCGTGCAGGCAGGGCAGGTGCGCGCAGGGTTGTACGGGCTATGCGGAGGCGTGGTGTATGCTGTACGGGCTGCGCGCGGGCCTGGGGTGGGCTGTACGGGCTGCGCGCAAGCCTGGCACGTGCTGTACGAGCTGCGCGTGGGCCTTGCGTGGGCTGTACGGGCTGTGCGCGGGCGACACGGAGGCTGTACGGGCTGCTCGCGGGCGGCGCGCGGGCTGTACAGGCTGCACGCGGCAGGGCAGGGCAGGCAGGGTCTTCGCTAGGATCTGAGGGATGCCTGATGCATCGGACGGGCTTCCCAGGCAAAAAAACGTTTTTGTCTGATGCTGACAGGCCCATCAGATTAGTTCAAAAAAATCCGTTTGGAAACTCAGACAAAAAAAAAAAAAAAAAAAAAAAAAAAAAAAAAAAAAAAGCCTGATAGCGAGGACCCTAGGGGCAGGGCAGCGCGAAAGCGCTGGGCAGGGCAGAAACGGACGGTCGGGCAGGGGGAATCTTTTGTCGGGCAGAGGGAAACGAATGTGGTGGGCCCTAAAAAAAATAATAGGTCCTAATCGGGACCTACCGTCATCGCCCGGATAGTAGGCATATATGTCTTATCTCTTACACTACTCAAAATGTTCGGGTTATCTTGTACCGTATTTGGGACGGTGTATGGTATCTTATAAGTGTTATAAATGGACAAAGAACCGTTTAGAAGATACCAGAGCCTCAGATTGTAGTGTTGGAATGTTGTGTGAGAAGGATGCCCGAGCCGCTGATGCCAAATTTCTGGTTCCGCACGGTAGCCCACTGTCTTCTGGTAATATTTCTGTCTTGCTGCTTCGTCGTTTGCCTCCCCTTCAGGTCCTGCATCGGCGGCGAATGCGCGAATTGCCTTTTGTTCCAGAAGCGCGTTTGGAATACCGATGATGTCATCGGTGTCGCCGGCGTTGACTTGGTCTCCAGTGACGAGCAGATACCGATCAGGCCAGTCGCGGACCGGAAGTCCCTTCATGGGGATGCGATAGTAGCTGAATTCGGCTCCAATGACCTCAATTTCTTGTGGCCCTTGTTCTGGTGGCTCCGGTATTTCGGTAGGTGCTGGTAGCTCCGCTGCTTCGCCAAAAAGTTCGTAAGTTGCTTCCTGCTCCTCTGATTTTTCTTCCATTGGCTCTGGTGTGTCAGGGGCATACTGGTCTGGAAGAGGAGGGCCACCCCAGCTGGTGCCTCGTGTTGCCCAGTAAGGGTCGAACTCCGCTATTTCGGCGGAAGGAATTCCCGGAGCTTCCGGATATGTCGGGGCCGCCTGCCCTAACTCTGCTTCGCCTGTGGAGGTGTCCCAGCCGCCTTCTGCTGCTTCTGTTGGAGGAGGGGGAGTTCCCCATCCGGTTGTGCCGACCTCTCCTGTTGTGACGGCGTCCCATCCGCTTGCGCCTGCTTCTTCTGGAGCTAGGACTTCTCCCCAGGGCCCGAGCGCGAGCTCGGGATTGCTCCAATCCGTCCATCCCGCTTCGGTTGTTCTGTTTTCCTGCGTTGCAGGTTTTGACGTGCCGCTGTCTTCTTCCATTGTGGCAGGTCCGGTCTCCGCAGGATTAGAGGTCGAGGCAGTCGGAACGGTGCGTAGCCGCAGAAGGCCGTCCGAGGCGGGTCGCTCGAGGTCCATCTCTGTAGGATGCGACCAGGTTGGAGCTTCGGCAATGGTTGTCTTCAACAGCAAGGTGCGGTGAGAGTCTCCTGAGGTGCCTTGAGCTGAGAACTGTAGCACGAAGACTCCGTCGTTGTCCACAGCTTTGCCGATGTAAGTGTTGCCGTAGAAGAGTTCGAAGGTCTTGTCCTTGCGGTTGCTGCGAATGTCGACTCTGCACCACATAAGTTGAGCCGAGGAAAGCAAGTTGTACCGCAGATCTGGAGCGACAAGCATGTCGCCGATGTGAATCGTGAAGTATGTGTCGTCAGCTTCAAGGAAGATCTCACCGATGTTGTATGCTTTGAAGGTGCCGTCGTTTGCCATTGTGATCTCGCAGGGTCGTCGCATGCGTTTGGAGTTGGTGATGAATGTTGGCGATCCCACCATGTGCTGTCCGCAGCAACTGTCCAGGTACCAGGTGTTGATGTTCTCACGGCTTTGCCTCGCGATGTTGGCGATTTTGGGCGTAACCACGCGATCTCTTTCGCCAGTATATGGCGAGAGGGCGAAGTACCGGTTTGCCGATATGCTGGGAGGCGATTCTGGTGTCGGTGGTGGCAGCTCGAAGTCAGGTGGGTGCCTTTGCGGTGAGTTGGTCTAGGAAGGGGCAGTGGGATCGTTGTCTTGTCTTGGTGAGACAGGATTGGCGGGATCGTGGAGCGCGAATGTTACTCGATCATAGTATCGGTACCCTCTGTTGCGGCAAGCCATGCAGCTCATAATTGTCCCTTTCCCTTTATCCTTTGCTGTGATGAGTGCAGGAGATTGGGAAGTGCTGGCAACGGAGGGAGGCGAAACCGTGGAGGTTGCAGCAGAAGGTTTTGCTTGCGCCGAGGGTTGCTGACTGTGGGTGTTGCGCCGTTTGTCAGCAGCCTGGCATTTGTAGCACTGGTCGATAGTGTGGCCAGACTTCTTGCAGTATTTGCAAAAGGCTCCTTTCTTTCCGCGCTACTCCCCTTGAGATGATCCGACATAGAAGACTAACTTTTCCCGCTTTGTGTTTTTCTCATTGTACAGGTCGATCTCCTTTTGTTCGGAGAGGAGTGTGGCGCACAGAGCCGATTTGGAGACAGTTGCTCGAGCACGGAGCAAGGATTGGCATTGACGCCAGTCGGGACCGAGACCAGAGAGAACCATTGAGACGAACAAGTCGTCAGGAACGGAGCCGCCGCACTTCTTGATGTGGTCGTGCAGATTGCGGCATCAGTTGATATATGGTCCCGCTTTCTCTCCTTGATGCATTTTGACCGATGTCAGCTGGCTGAGCAGGCGACTCATTGTGACTGGGTCTGTTGCCATGTATGAGTTGCGCAGGTGCTCCCAAGAGGCGTACGCGGGTGCCCACTCTGATTTATAGGAGCAAATGCTGAGATGTTCTTCGAGGGAGAGATTCCGGAGCATAGTGGTGTACGCGAGAAGAGATTCGTGGTAATACTGATTCTTCTCTTGGATGGTGCCTTCCGTCGGAAACGGTTAGCTCCTATCATAGTACATCCAGATTTGCGCGGTTGTCGCGAGGAGCTCGAACTCAAAGCTCCAAGTGTAGAAGTCCTTTCAGTTGAAGGGAACTGATGTCTTCAGCTTTGAGGTCAGAACGAATTTTGTCTGCATTGTTGCAATTGTATCTGAATGTGCGCGTTGTTGACTGGCTTGCGCAGGAGCTGAAGCTTGACGGTTGTCAAATGTGAACGACCTCTCGGAGTTGACACGGCGGTCTTCTCCAGGGAGAGGGAGTCCAGCAACTCCACGTGCATAGCTTGAGCCATCGACGCTCATTGCTTGAGCCATCGACGCTCATTGCTTGATGGCTTTCAAAGGCGTTGATGCGGGCGACCAGCTGCTCAACGAGAGCGGCGCTGACGGAGGTCACCGCTGATGGTGCAGTGGGTGTTGTTGCTGATGGTGGGCCCGGAGAGTCTGCAGTGGCTTTTCCTTCTGGAGCCATAGTGATGCAGAGTCCTTAGTGATGTAATGAATAATTTATAATGGGATTGTTCTAACAAGAACAGGAACTTGGTAGGCCTTATAATCCACTCTTGCTCTCATACCATGCTAATATAACCGAAGGATCGTAGTGGACAGGATAAGGTAGCCAAGTGTGAAAGAAGAGAACTAGAAGTCTCTGTAGTGACCTTGTTAATAAGTTGAGAGAAAACAAGATGATTATAAGATGGAAGTACAAGGATATAAATAGCATTCCTAGCTAGCCATGTACTCTGAGGGGTACATTCCCTTATTTAACTGAATTGCATTGCTACAGTAATCCACGACTATTGCCATTCTAGACAGTTACCACGTTCCACTTTGTAACTGCCTCGTGCGGTTACTGGGCAGTCAAGGGTCACGACTGTTGACTGTCTTCGACCGTTGACCTTCGGGTGACCCTCGGACTTCCGCGTGCTCTACATGAGCTATTGCGGTACTAGTACAGACGTACACTTCGTTATGGAGTGACGCGAGAGTGGGGAACCTTCGGGAATGTTTTATAATAACCTTTCGGTTATTCCAACACCCGGATAGTAGGCATATATGTCTTATCTCTTACACTACTCAAAATGTTCGGGTTATCTTGTACCGTATTTGGGACGGTATATGGTATCTTATGAATCTTATAAATGGACAAAGAACCGTTTACAAGATACCAGGGCCTCATATTCGTTTTGGCCTACGCTGAAAAATCAAAGTTGGTACAAAACGTTTTGCTGAAAATCAGACAAATACATAAGCCAATTTAGAAAGCTTACTTTCTCGCATATAGCAATTGTCATCGTCTCATTTCAAATGGGTTTAGTACAATTGAAATCCAAGCAATAGCATTACATTGGTGTGCTTATTCTGACTAGGCTATCCTATTTCCAAGGGGGGGGTGGGTGGGAAAATTGGCTAAACCGTTTGAAAATGAGAGACGTGGGTGGAGGGAAATGACTCCCAGCCCACGTTTTGTACTCCAAAACGAGCGATTAGCGCGGTTCGACGCTGCCCATTCCTACATTACAAGCAGCTTCGCTTTCAAATTACATAATTTTGAAAAGCGTTACAGCTTTTAAAAATATACATTTTTATGCCATTTTTCACTGCAAATCCACTAAAATTTCCTGTTTCTTCTCAACAAATTGCTGAAAAAACAGCTTCAGTTCTAAAAAAGGTCTGAAATCTCAGCCTTTTTTACCTAAATCAGTTTTTTTTCGCTGACTTCTGAGGCCCTGCTCTGAAACCATGTTATGATTAGGAATGGTCTGATTAGGTGGGGAATGGGGGTACAAGCAAGAGAGTTGGGGAGAATTGTGTACCCCCTAAGGGCGTATTCCTATCGTCCTATCAATTTGACCTCCTATCAAGCTCACACTGAAAAATCCCCTAAACCCAAAACCTCTCGCTACTTTTCACAGGCAAAAAGGTACAATCTTGATAGGAGGTGGCTTGATAGGAGGCTGTAGGAATACGCCCTAAGGCTAGCCTCTATATAGCCTAGATAACATTGAACACACATGTTTTGACAATACGCATTGGTATCCAGGGCCCACGATATCAGGGCAAAACATCCTGATTACCCTGATTTCAGGATGGTGTCTTAAGTTTGCCCTGGAATTTCAGAATGATGCTGAAATTTACCCTGTGACGTCAGGATGATCCTTGTGTTTTGCCCTGAAATTTCAGAATGGCAGTGAATTTTTGCCCTGAAGCGTTAGGGTGAATGTAGAGGGATTCCCTGACTCGTGGGAAGGGGAGAAAGGGTGGAGGGGGGAGAGAGGGAGAGGGAGAGAGGGGAGGAAGGAGGCTGGAGGGTGTGTGTGCTAGTTTTGTCCTCACCCCTCCCCCACCAATGTTTTTGCTCCGCCAGTAGAAGTGAAACCAGTGAACAACCTGCTCCTTTCGTGCCTTCCCCTCCATCCTCTCTAGTGCCTCGTATTTTTTGCCCTGAATCATCCATATGAATTTCTGCTGGTGCCCTGAAATTTCAGGATGGCCAGAAAATTCTGCCCTTAAGAATCAGGGCATTTCAGAGATTTTTCAAAAGTTACCCTGAGGGCTCAGGGTGTCCAAAATCCTAGCACAGGCCCTGTTGGTATCTACGGTAGCTGCCTGTGAATGTGAGCACAGTGCATACACGCATGATGAACCACGATGGTGAGCGAACTGGCAATGGATACCTGTACTTGCATGCATTTTCCCTGTGTGCACAAAGTTTTACAGGCTCAACGTGGTGTTCTCCATCGTTGCATTGACCGAGAGCCACCTTTTTTACTACAGTACCAGTGCTTCCATTCCTATCATCCTCCTCCATTAATGCCTAAGGCACAGCACAAGGGTTCAAAACCGCTAACAGGAGACACAAAGAGGTTGGATGAATACGACGAAGGATGACCACGCATGCCTCATGTATCCAACAGATTAGAGTTTGGCAGCAGCAGCATTGTCAGCAGCAGGCTTGAGGTCCACACGGTGCCATGAGTTGTTGAGCACACCCCTCAGGTTCCAAATGCTCTCCACATCCTCCGGCTGTGTGTTGGACGATGAATCCACCTGGGAAATAGCCAAGGGATGGCACCAAGCGGGTAAGATCCAACGACATGAAGCGGGAAAGATCCAAGGGACAATATGGTAACGTGGAGCATAAAACACAATGCGGGCAAGGAGAGGAAGAGAGCATGATTCACTGGGGTATTCCTTGCATGCTCCCAGTAGGGCTCACCGCACGAGCAACAATCTGGCATGGCGGAGTGACAGTGGCGTTCAGCTGCCACAGCACCCACGCCCACTTGAACCGCCCCTCTCCCTCCTCATCCGCATCTGCCACATACACACCGCCACCCTCCCCTGCTGCTGCCGGGCCTTGCAGGAGGCCAAGGTGGGAGGGGTTGTCAACAGTGTGGGGGAGGCGAGTGGCCTCCTGCCAGGTGGCACCTCCATCAGTTGACACCTCCACCCGCTCGATGCCACGCCCGCCGCCCACTGCTGCGTACCCCCGGATAGTGATCTGCATGGCATGGAGAGGGAGGAAAAGGAGATGCAGGGGTTGCGGTTGGGTGTTGTAGGAGGGAAGATGCGGGCGACTTGAGTGCAGAGCTGTGCAGGGAAATGCATGGGATGAAAGGGGAGATTGAGAGGATAGATGATGGGCATGAGTGGCAGTTGACAGCTGGGATTGAGGCAGTACAAGTTGAAGAGGAGGGGGTGAGCGCAGGACAGAGGGGTGAAGGAATGGCTGAGAGGTGGAGAGGAGAATGAAGGAGAAAAGGGAGGATAAGATGGGAGGAGAGGTCGAGACTTGGAGGAAGCTGAAATGCAAAAGGGAGGAGAAGTGGAAAGGTATGCAGAGGAGAGGAGAGGAGAGGAGAGGAGAGCAGTGGAGAGGAGAGGAGAGACTGCAGATTTCGCAAGGAATAATCGTGGCAGTGGCGTGAGTCAAGCTGAGAGCACTCACAGGACCTGGTTGTACTTCCTCCCCCACTGCAGGCTCTGTTATGGCCGACTGGAGGGAGGGGGGCAAATTGATGGGGTTGGGTGGGAGAGAAGATTCCTTGGGTGAGAAGCTATGCATGAACAATCACGAGAGGCTGTGGGGGTGCTGTGGACCAAGGCAATCTGAAGGAGCAAGAAGAGGGGAAAACATGCCCCGTTTCAAATGCTGCTCAAGATATGGCTGGGAAAGGATTAATACGCTGGGACATGGCTGGCATAGGATGCAGTCTTTACCTGGATCGGAAAGTCCATGATAGGGCGACGAGTGTTCCACTCGATGTTGTGCCAGTCAATGCTGGGGGGAAACATCTTGTAGTCGCGCTGCATGAAGAAGCCCTGCGACTCGTGCGACAGCACGTCAATGCGATCCAGCCACTTCACTGAACGCGCCCCGATGACCCCGGGAGCAACGATGCGCAGAGGAAAGCCGTGGTCAGGAGTCAAGTCCTGGGAGGCCGGGGGGGGGGGGGGGGGGGGGGGGGGGGGGGGGAGGGGGGGCGATCCGAGACAAGAGAGACACACTGATACAAGATAGACGAATGGCAAGATGACGACAGAATTCATGTTGCAAAAAGGCATGCAGAGGTAAAAATGACAGGGGCGGGTGGGGAGGGGGGGGGCGGGGCGGGAAGGAGAAGAAGCGCATGGGAGGAGGAAACGAGCATGTGCGAGGGTGGTGATGGTGAGTACAAGAAGAAAGCATACCTGTCCGTTCATCTGGTAGGCTAGAGCACATCCTGCTCCGGCGAGGAGAGGACGACAGGGAGGGAAGGGGGAGAAGACCATGGGAAGAGAAGAGGGAACGTGCATGCGAGAGGGTGGTGTACCTGTCCGTTCATCTGGTAGGCTAAGAGCACATCCTGCTCTGGCGAGGAGGCGTGGAGGAGTGGCAGCGACGCCTTGTAGGGCCCCCCCTTCTCCTCCTGGGAACCGAGAAGGAGAGCAGTGGACACGTGCGAGATGGAAGGTGAGACAGTAGACGACTGTAGCACTAGGTAGACGACCTCTTTTTCTGGAAAATCCTGTAACTCTTGACATTCTTAGCCCAACCATTCACATTCAGCTACACGTTCTGCACCACAAGATGCCAGAACACAGGGGAGCAGGCCTGGGAGTGAGCGAATCAGCGAGCGAGTGAGCGAATGAGTGAGTGCCGGGGAGGCACGCACTGGGCAGACGTCAACGCTGGCGAACTCCACGTGCTTGCCGCCAGCTGAGGTGCGCGTGGAGCGAGGCGCCACTCCCGCCAGCTCCAGCACGTGTGACACACGCACTCCTGTCCACGTGGCTGATGCCGATTGGTCAACAGGAGGGAAGGTCGAATAAGGGGAGGGTAGGTTCAGAAGGAAATGGGATTTGGAGAGTGGGGGGATTGAGAAGGAACGGGATAACGAGGGTGCGATATAAAGGCGTGGAGGTGCCAAGGAATTTGATGGGACAGAAGTGAATGGGTGGGCATGAGCATGAAAAACCACGTAAGGCGGCAAGGCGGGCAGAGGAGCAGGAGGGCAGGACAGGTGAGCAGGAGGGCAGGACAGGGGAGCAGCAGGAGTGTCAGACTCACCATTCCCGATGGCAGCCTGGGACCACCCCACGCCCTTGACCTTGCGCCTCGTGCTCATCTCCGTGCGCCTGTTGCCCGCACACTGGGGGACAAGGTGGTTGGGCAGGGCATGGTTTTTGAGTCGACTCTGCCCGCACACTGGGGAAAAAGTGGCTGGACAGCGCACGTGAGCGGAGGATGCATGAAGTGCACGAGGAGAGGCACGTGTGAGTGGGAGAGTCGAAAATAGGGCTTGCTTGGCAAATTAGCGTTGACGAAATGAGACGCGGGGAGCTAGGGTAGTCCGAAGGGTGTGGCGGAATAGGAAAGGAATATGCAGCTGCTCGTGCCTGCTGCACATGGGGGGCTGACAGCATGGGCTGACAGCATGGGCTGACAGCATGGAAAAGCCAACATGAAGCGACTCGGTGGGCTGATCATCGGCTCATGCGAGATTTGAGATGTGCCAAGAGGCCGTTGAGAGGCTGACGAGGGCTCACCATCATAGTGGCAACAATGGTTTCCGCTGGCATGGACCTGCAGTGGGTAGCGCACAGGCACGATATGATAGGAGCGACAGGCCTTGGGAGCATGAGAAGCGTGGTGGAGGTTTGGAAGCAACGCAAGGAGAAAGACGGTAGAGCTGGTAGAACAAACGATCAGAGATGCGGGGATGATGGATGAAGAGCACAAGTGTTGCTACAAACGGGTTGAATCGGGAAAAGGGAGCTCACTTGATGTCCTGTAGGGAGAGAGAGAGCGGCTTGGGCACGAGACCACCCACTTGCAAGCGATAGCTGCTCCGATGCGCACACCCATGCACGTGGTCGCGCACACACACTCACACATACACACAGACACATACACACACACACACACACTCATACACGCGCATACACACACCTCCGTACCCACACACACGCAGGCACGTGCGTGCACACCCCTCCCAGACACACAAGCACGCACGCATGCACACATACACAAATACACGTAAAGACGCAAAATGAGTAGAGCCGCAAGAGACGACACACTAGCCAAGAGCATCTACGCCCTCCTCACGCACTCTGGTGCCATATATTCCCACAGAGTATTATTGAGGAGGGGCTTGGAAAGACCTGCCTCATCAGCAGCACCATCAGCAACACCAAAAGCACCCGCAGCACCACCAAACGTGGGCCCAGACCAGGTAACGAGGTTTCGAGGTCCGACCGTCTGTTGCCTAACTCAAAGGACGTCTGACATTCCACGTGCCAGCGTTGCTGGCATCCGACGTGGCAGCGTCGCGTCGCCGTCCCACCTGTCAGCATCGTCCAGCACGGGCGTGGGCCCGTGGCTGCGCACGTAGAACGCGTCGGCGCCCGTGATGAACGCCGTTCCCAGCAGCGCGGGTGGAGTCTCCGCATTGTACGGCGCCTGTGGCGGCGATATGGGAGAGATATGAGCAGATTCCAGCGTCAGCCGGAACCACAGGAGCGAGGTTGAAATGAAACAAGGATCATATATTGACAAATTCAGGCATGAAGATAAGATCCAGAGAGCATTATCCAAGATCGTGGATTGATTCGCGAATTGCCGGTACGTCATCGCATCCTAGCGCGTAGCAAAATGATAGACCTTCGACCGACTTGCTGTAACTCAGATCTTTATTTGGAATGTCAGAGCCAGACCAGACGTAGGCAGGGGCGGGCGAACCTGGTGATTCACGATCATGTCGGGACGCCGCGTGGGCTCCGCATCGTACGTCGTGGGACCACGAAGACCCATTCTCAGGCTCGTAGCGAGCAATATGACAGGAAAAGCCAAGGAATCTTATTGCGCGTTACACACAGAGAGCAAAGCGACGCAATGACAATGAATGACTGTAAGCCCGCCGCAGCAGAAGCTCACGCTGGCTCTGGCGAAATCCAATTTCGTAATCTAGAAGGGTGACTTCAGCTGGCTGGTGGGAAGAGTGATCTTGGAAGGAGAGAAGAGGCGGGAAAGCAGACTCGAGAGAACCAGCCAGCACGGTGGTTGACGCGGCGCGTGCGTGGGTTCAGAGTATGGTTCCTATCTGGTTCACTACTGCTGACGTGTCGCGAATTCAGGCAGGTTTCAAGCAATTCGTACGTACGAGGACGCATTTCGCTGGGCAATGTGTCTTCGTTCGATGAACGATACCGTACGGTCGATGCGGTGGTGGTCTGCGGGAGGTTCGTGGGAAGTCGCGGCCCTCACGAACTTCATGCCGAGGCCCCTCCGATTGATTCTGCGCAGGTTCGATTTCTGGTTTGTTTTAGAAAGGTTCAAGTAGCTAATTCTGCAAAATGTAGGATTTTAGTACGTGTTACGAGTGCAATTGAGTGAACGAACGAGAATTGCACTATCGAAGCAAGAGTACAATGAGCGAAGGCATGAGCGCAGAATATATAGCGAAACTACAGTGGTAACGGTAATGGACTGTGGTTGTCGCGCGACGGGCCTGTGACTGAGGTTGGGAAAAAGTGTCGAAGCGGAGGCCCGGAGCGCGGGTTACCCGCCGAGCCGTGAGGTCGGGGTGCGATGTGGGAAGGTGGCGGGCGGATGGTCGATGCGATGGTTGCGAGTGGTAACGGTGCTGACTGTGATGTACGCGTTGAGCAGGGATGCGAAGTAAGGAAAAGGAATTTTCCTTACACTACCCCTTCCCTAAGGAGGTCCTTCTTACGAAAGTGCGTGGACATCCCTAAAATTTCGGTTGCGTAGATACTCGGTGAGGACGGGGTGGTTTTCGATTCTGTCCAGGGGAACCCAATTGTCTTCGGTGGGTGTACGGTCCTTCCAGCGGAGTAAGAACTCGATCCTTCGGGCTCCTCGAGAGTCGCGAACTCTGTGACTCAGGATTTTCTCGGGGATGACGATTGGTTCGGTTGGTGGTCTTGTCATGCTGGCTGGGCGATTGCATGGCAGTTGGCTCGTGGACGAGACGTAAGGGCGAAGTAGGCTGACGTGGAATGAGGGGCTGACGTACCAGTCAGCAGGGAGGAGGAGGTGGGCGGTGACGGGTGCAAGCATGTGGCTTATGCGAAATGGCCCGCAGTATCGGGGGCGGAGTTTCGGGGTGATGGGCAGTCGGAGGTTCTGAGTGTCAAGTAAAACTAAGTCGTCGGGCTGGTAAGTGACAGGTCTGCGGTAGCGGTCGGCGTTGCGTTTAGCGATGATGTTCGATTTTTTTATTACGTCTGCTGCCCGAGTCCGTGCTGCTTGTAATATTTCGGCGAACTCTTGTGCTCGTGGTACTGGGTTCTCGGGATTCGGGGTCATGGGTACTGTCGGGTCTTGTCCGTAGTTTAAGTAAAATGGTGACTGTTGGGTCGTAGCGGATGGCGAGTTGTTGTACGCGAATTCGATTAGTGGCAGTTGCTGTTCCCACGTGGTCGGGTCGTCACACGTGGCCTTGATGAGCTGTTCCATGGTCTGATTTGTCCGTTCTGTCTGTCCGTCGGTTTCGGGGTGGTATGATGAACTGAACTGTAGTCGCGTGCCGATCTGCTGCCACAGGTTCCGCCAGAAGTTGCTGGTGAATTTCGTGTCGCGGTCGCCGATGATCGCGGCTGGTATCCCATACAGTCGAACGACGGTGGAGATGAAGAGGCGTGCTGTTTCTTCGGCTGTGATTGATTTTTTGCAGGCTGCGAAATGTGCCATTTTCGTTAGTCGATCGACGACGACCAGGATCGCGTCGTTCCCACTCGCCCCGGCTGGTAACCCCGTGACGAAGTCTATCGTCACCTGCTGCCAAGCACGCTCTGGGGGTGGTATCGGCTGCAAGTGTCCCGCCGGCCGCTGTCGTGATGATTTCATGAGCTAACAAGCGGGACACGATGCCACGTGTCGTTGTACGTCGGTCAACATTTCGGGCCAGTAATAATACCGCTGCAGCTGCTGCCGTGTTTTTTCTACTCCGAAATGCCCCGAGGTAACTCCGTCGTGTGCCTCCTGTAACAGTAATTCCCGTAGCAGTGTATACCCAGGTACCCAAATGCGGTCAGTCCCGGTTTTTATGTAATGGACTCCCTTTGCTGCTGCGAACTGCTGCGAATTTCCTCCTGTGAAGAATGGATCCGTCTGGTACCCGTGGGTGAATAGGCCTGCCAGTAGCGGGCTTGTCTGGGCGAGTAGTATTGCGTGGATCTGGGCAGTGGGGCGGGTCAGTGCGTCGGCGATGTTCGAGGCTCCCTTTTTGTAAGTGACCGTGTAGTGAAAGTTGGACTCGAGGAAATCGAGCCAGCGAATTTGTCGTGGGTTGAGGTGTGGCTGTGCGCGAAGGTACTGTAGTGATTTATGGTCTGTCCGTACTGTCACGTCTGCGCCAGTCAAGTAACAGCGCCATACTTTGAACGCGTGCACGATCGCAAGCATTTCGCGGTCGTTTATCGGGTAATTTTTCTCGGGCGGATGCAGTTTTCGTGACTGGTATGCGATAGGTTGTAGGCCATTGCCGAAATCCTGTAGCATTACGGCTCCGATGGCGATATCGCTTGCATCGGTAACTACTTCGAATGGGCGGTGTGGGTCGGCGATGCACAGGACGGGCGGGGAACAGAGAACATTTTTCAGGGCAGAGAAGGCAGCATGCTCTTTCTCCCCCCATGTAAAAGCGACCCCCTTCCGCAGTAAGTCCGTCAGTGGGGCAGTTAACCGTGCCATATCGGGGACGAACCGACGCACATAATTAACGAACCCTAAAATGCTCTGCAGCTCCGTGATGTTCGTCGGGGGATGCCACGCTTTTACCGTATCCAGCTTCTTTCGGTCGATTTCAACTCCAGCCTCCGAAATAACGTGCCCCAAAAATTCTAACCTATCCTGGAAGAACTCGCACTTGGAACCCTTGGTCAGTAATCTGTGCTCGTCTAAAACCTTAAACACTGCTTCCAGATCTGCTAAGTGCTGCTGCTGATCCCTACTGTAAACTAGGATGTCGTCGAGGTAAACTATGACACATTTATCTAAGAGCGGCCTAAATGCCTCGTTCATGGTCATCTGAAAAGTCGCCGGTGCGTTGGTCAGCCCGAATTGTCAAACATTATATATGTTGTGTTAGTTAAGGCTACAGTGGGTTAGCCTATAGGGGGTACACAATTCTAGGGTTAGGTACTTGTACTCATTTCACTGCTAGTTGATTCATTCCTGTTCAGTGATTCCAACATGGTATAGAGCAGGTCCTTCCTAGGACCGAAATTTTCTAAGGGCCCACCACTACCTACCTACCTACCTGTGCCCTAGGGCGCCTCGGCGTGTCACGTCCCTAGAGGCCCCTCTTGACGGCCCCGCGCTAGCCCCGTTCAGGCCCCGTCGGCCCCTTTAAGGCCCTGTTCAGGCCCCGCGCTAGCCCCGTTCAGGCCCCGTCGGCCCCGTTTCAGGCCCCGTCGGCCCCGCGCTAGCCCCTCTCAGGCCTCGTCGGCCCGCGCTAGCCCCGTTTCAGGCCCCGTTGGCCCCGTTTCAGGCCCCGTCGGCCCCGCGCTAGCCCCTCTCAGGCCCCGTCGGCCCGCGCTAGCCCCGTTTCAGGCCCCGTCGGCCCCGCGCTAGCCCCTCTCAGGCCCCGTCGGCCCGCGCTAGCCCCGTTTCAGGCCCCGTCGGCCCCGCGCTAGCCCCTCTCAGGCCTCGTCGGCCCCGCGCTAGCCCCATTCAGGCCCCGATCGGGCCCGCGCTAGCCCCGTTTCAGGCCCCGTCGGCCCCGTTTCAGGCCCCGTCGGCCCCGCGCTAGCCCCGTTCAGGCCCCGTCAGCCCCTTGCTAGCCCCGTCAAGGCCCCGTTTGGCCCCGCGCTAGCCCCGCTCAGGCCCCGATCGGCCCCGCGCTCGCCCCTCTTGGGCCCCAACCGGCCCCGTGCCGACCTCGCCGACCCGTGCCCACCACCTAGAGGCCCCGGGCGGCCCGTCCCGCCGCAACACACGAGGGAGAGCGGGCGGCCCGTCCCCGCCGTGACCCGAGCCGCGCGCCCCGAGCCGAGCCGCGCGCCCCGAGCCGAGCCGCGCGCCCTGAACCGAGCTGCGCCACCCAGCCGAGCCGCGACCCGACCTGAACCGAGCCGCGCCGCCCTGCCCTACCTGGTTCGTCCTACCTGCTTCTCCTACTGCTACTGCTGCTATTTCTACTATTCCTGTGGCTAGCCCACAGGTTCTCGTGTTCGATGCTGAGGGCCGCCCTGTGAAGTTTGACACCTGGCTCGATGACCTGCACCTCTACCTACAGCTCACAGCCAAGGATGACATCTCACTGTACGATCACGCCCTAGGCCATGTCACTGCCCCTGCTGCTACTTCTGACAGCACTGCTCGCTCACAGTGGCAGACTCGTGATGCCCACGCTCGCTTCGCCATTCGCAACTCCCTGCCGATAGACGAACGCGAGCACTTTGGTCAGCACAAGACTGCACAGGCACTGTACACAGCTGTAGTTGCTCGCTACTCCTCACCTGCCTCTGCCGCACTAGGCCGTCTCTCCCTCCCCTACCTGTTTCCCGACCTGGCCTCCTTTCACACAGTCGCTGACCTCATCACGCACCTCCGTACTAGTGAGGCCCGCTTCCGTGCCGCCATGCCTGCTGAGTTCCTTGCCACGCACCCCCCTCCACTCTGGCTCACTCTCTACCACCTAGTCACCCGCCTCCCTGACACACTGCGCTCAGTCAGGGACCACTTCCTAGCTCGTTGCCCCACTGAGCTCACCATTGCCCTCCTCGAGAAGGAGCTACTTGCAGCTGAGACTAGCATAGACGCTGTAGGTGCCTCTCGTGGCGACCCCCGTACCCTGTTCTTTGAGGGGTGTTCTCCTTCCCCCCTTCTTCCCTCTGTCGCCTCTGCTGCTGCTGTCGACCTTCTTGGTACTGAGAAGGTCGGCGCTGCGTCTGCCTCGAGCGGACGCCGCAGCGGCAAGGGCAAAGGGGGCAAGGGTGGTGGCGGTGACGGCGGGGGAGGCGGCGGTGGGGGCGGTGGAGGCAGTGGGGGTGGTGGCTCGGCTGGAGGGGCGAGTGGTAGCGGTGGGGGTGGTGGCGGCAGCGGCGGGGGAGGTGGCAGGAGTGGAGGCGGCGGTTGGGGTGGCGGTGGACGAGGCGGCAGCAGGGGTTGGGGTGGTCGAGGAGGTGGCAGCGGTGGTGGTGGCCGTGGAGGCACTAGCGGTGGCCAGGGCCAGCAGCACACTCCCTCGCCCCAGGAGGTCCGTAAGTGGTACTCTCAGCACGGGGGTGGGGGTGGTCTTAGCTGCACGTACGTCATTCGCACTGGTGACCGCACTGGTCAGCAGTGTGGACGACCCCACGCCACACAGCGTTGCTTCTCTCGTGTCGACGATGCTTGGCGTGTTCAGTTCCCTCAGGCCACTGAGCTGCCCCGCTGGCTTGATCTCCTGAAGAAGGGGATTGATATCTATGCTCTAGACTTTGATGCTATTCTATCTGCCATGTATGTGATGTCTACTAGTGGAGAGGGTGCTGAGTACTTGTGTGTGCCGCCCGACCCGGGCATTAGGGCCAGTGCGTCTGCCGCTCCAGGTACTTGCGTGTCGGCTACCCCAGGTGCTAGTAAGGTTGCTGCTCTAGGAGCTAGTGTGTCTCCCCCCCTTGGTACTGCGTCGACTGCCGCACTGCACACCTTCACACTTGACTCAGCTGCTTCTCGCTGCTTCTTTCGTGACCGCACTGCCCTTGAGACGCTTGCTCGGCCAGTTGTTGTCTCCCTTGCTGACCCCTCTGGGGGTCCGGTCATTGCGACCTCTTCCACTGTCCTTCCCTGCCCTGCGGTCCCGTCGGGCACACTGTCAGGTCTCCACCTCCCCTCGTTCTCTACGAACTTGGTGGCAGGATGTGCACTCCAGGACGGGGGTGTTCACCAGTTCACCCCTGCCTACGAGCGCGTGACACACTGCACGTGTGCTCGTACGGGCCGTCACTTGGCTACCTTCACTCGGCAGCCGGGGTCGGACCTGTACACACTGACTACTGAGTCCCCTCAGGTTGCTGCGACTGCATCCGCGTCCGCGTCAGGTCAGCTGTCCGCCCCCTGCTCGTGTCGCTCTTTGGCACACGAGACTGTCCTCTGGCACCACCGCCTTGGCCACCCGTCTGTGCAGCGGCTTCGTGCCATGCACTCCCGGTACCTTGTCTCTGGCCTGCCCAGGGTCCTTCCTTCCCTCCCACCCTCGCCTGCTCCTACCTGTCTCCCCTGTGTCGAGGGACGGCAGCGCGCCGCTCCTCACTCCTCCTCGTTCCCCCCGACGACTGCTCCCTTGCAGACACTCCACATGGACGTGTGGGGCCCAGCCCGCGTCCGTGGTCAGGGTCAGGAGAGGTACTTCCTGATAGTTGTTGACGACTACTCGCGCTACACCTCGGTCTTCCCCTTGCGCACCAAGGGTGAGGTCCCTGATGTCTTGATCCCTTGGATCCGCAGAGCCCGTCTCCAGCTCAACGAGCGTTTTCACTCGGACTTTCCTGTCCTACGCTTGCACTCTGACAGAGGTGGTGAGTTCTCCCCCGACCTCTTGGCAGCCTACTGTGCTGAGCACGGCATTGAGCAGTCGTTCACGCTTCCGGCTTCTCCACAGCAGAATGGGGTTGCGGAGCGCCGCATTGGCCTGGTCATGGAGGTCGCCCGTACCTCCTTGATCCATGCGGCTGCCCCCCACTTTCTGTGGCCGTTTGCGGTCCGGTACGCTGCGCATCAGCTCAACCTCTGGCCCCGTGTCTCCTTGCCGGAGACCTCGCCCACGCTGCTGTGGACGGGGGAGGTTGGCGATGCGTCGCGTTTCCGGGTCTGGGGGTCTCAAGCTTTTGTCCGCGATTCGTCTGCGGACAAGCTCTCCTCCTGTGCTGTTCCCTGCGTCTTCCTCGGCTTTGTCCCGGACGCGTCTGGTTGGCAGTTTTACCATGCCACCTCGCGTCGAGTCTTGCCCTCCCAGGACGTCACTTTTGACGAGTCCGTCCCATACTACCGCCTCTTCCCCTACCGCACTGCCCCGCTCCCCCCCCCGCCTCTCTTCCTTGCGCCAGGTGCTGCTGTTGCAGACCCCCTCCCCGCTCAGGGCGCCGCTCTCTCAGGTGTGTCTCAGGTAGACCCGGTTGAGCCTGTTGAGGTAGCTGTCGACTCTCGTCCTGCTGGGGGTGCTGAGCCTGGGGGTGCTGAGCCTGGGGGTGTGGAGCCTGGGGGTGTGGAGCCTGGGGGTGTGGAGCCTGGGGGTGTGGAGCTTGAGGGTACTGAGCTTGTGGGTGTGGAGCCTCGTGGTGCTGAGCTGCGGAGTCCGGAGTCTGGGGGTTCTGAGTCTGGAGGTACTAGGCCTGGGAGTCCTGCACTTGGAGGAGCCCTCTCCTCAGAGCAGCTGCGTGCGTGGTACTTAGAGTACTGCAGCCTCCGGAGAGGTACCGCTCGAGCCGGACGTACTACTGGGACTGGTGCTAGTGCTTCTTCTCCCGTTCGGGAGCTCCCCTCCCGCGAGCGGATCCGTGAGTGGTACGAGCGGCGCTGCACTCTTCGGAGTGGCGTGCCTTGTGTTACGGACCCCGCTGCTGTTGGAGCTGCTGCTGGTGCTGAGGACCCGGGCGTTGGAGCTGCTGCTGGTGCTGAGGACCCGGGCGTTGGAGCCGCTGCTGGTGCTGAGGACCCGGGCGTTGGAGCTGCTGCTAGTGCTGAGGACCCAGGCGTTGGAGCTGCCGCTGGTGCTGCGGACCCGGGCGTTGGAGCTGCTACTGGTGCTGAGGACCCGGGCGTTGGAGCTGCCGCTGGTGCTGAGGACGTGGGCGCTGGAGCTGCTGCTGGTGCTGCGGACCCTGGTGCTGGTGTCCCTGCCGGCTCTGGTGTCGCTGCTCGGTCTCGGCCGTACTTTGTTCCGCTTCTTCAGTAGGTTCTTGGTCAGCTTCCTCCTCCTTTTCCTCCTCCCTCCTTAACGTGTCCTCTGCCTGTCCAGCTGCAGTCGGCGTTACCGTCTGCCTCCTCTCTCCCTGGTCCTGCTCCTTACACAGGTCCGAGTGGAGCTCTTACTGAGCGGCGTGAGCCTGAGTCTCGTCCTGCGTCGCCTGAGTCTCGTCCTGAGTCGCCTGTCCGCACTGCTCTCTCTAGTAGTCGAGCCCAGCGTCAGCGTCTTCCTGCTGTCCCATGCACTCACCGGATGGCGCTTCGTCCGTCCACTGCTCCACAGCGTGTCCCACTGCCGTCTCCTCCTGCTTCCTCTCTTCCTGCTCTTGCTGACCCTGGGTCAGACTCTCTTCGTGCTACCAGTCCTACTATCACGCGTCTCCTGGCTACTGTTGTCACTGACCCTTCCTTTGAGTTCGCTGCTGCGTCTGCCTTAGTTGCTGAACTTGTCGACTTTGCTGCTCCCTGTCGTCTAGACTACGCTGCTAGCCTAGTTGCTGAGTCTGAGTCTGTCTGTCCTCCGTCCGTCGGGGGTGAGTGTGCTCTTGGCACTGACGTCCTTGAGGACAGGCAGGAGGAGTTTGAGTGCTTTGCTGCCGCTTTGCCCCATCTCGTGTCCATGCTTGTTGCCCCTGAGGGAGACCCGGATGCACCAGACATCCCGACCCCACGCTCTTACGCAGAGGCGATGGCCGGTCCCTACTCCTCTCAGTGGCAGACAGCCATGGACACATAGATGGCTTCCTAGAAGTCCACAGGCACCTACATCGACGAGGTTCCCCCGCCTGGGGCAAACATCGTCAATGGCATGTGGATTTTCAAGGTGAAGCGGCCGCCGGGCTCTCCGCCTGTCTTCAAGGTGCGTTACGTTGCACGAGGCTTCAGTCAACGAGAGGGAGTTGAGTTCTTCCAGACCTTCTCCCCGACCCCGAAGATGACCACTCTTCGGGTTCTGCTGCACGTCGCCGCTCAGCGTGACTACGAGCTCCACTCGCTTGACTTCAGCACTGCTTTCCTGCAGGGCAGCCTGCACGAGGAGATTTGGCTGCACCAGGGAACGACCTAGTGAAGCCAGGTGGGCGGCACAGCCAGATCTCCTCGTGTTGGTTGCCCTGTAGGAAAGCAGTGCTGAAGTCAAGAGAGTGGAGCTCGTAGTCACGCTGAGCGGGGACGTGCAGCAGAACCCGAAGAGTGGTCATCTTCGGGGTCGGGGAGAAGGTCTGGAAGAACTCAACTCCCTCTCGCTGACTGAAGCCTCGTGCAACGTAACGCACCTTGAAGACAGGCGGAGAGCCCGGCGGCCGCTTCACCCTAAAAATCCACATGCCACTGACGATGTTCGCCCCAGGCGGGGGAACCTCGTCGACGTAGGTGCCTGTGGACTTCCAGGAAGCCATCTCTGTGTCCATGGTTGTCTGCCACTGAGAGGAGTAGGGACCGGCCATCGCCTCTGCGTAAGAGCGTGGGGTCGGGATGTCTGGTGCATCCGGGTCTCCCTCAGGGGCAACAAGCATGGACACGAGATGGGGCAAAGCGGCAGCAAAGCACTCAAACTCCTCCTGTCTGTCCTCAAGGACGTCAGTGCCAAGAGCACACTCACCCCCGACGGACGGAGGACAGACAGACTCAAACTCAGCAACTAGGCTAGCGGCGTAGTCTAGACGACAGGTGGCAGCAAAGTCGACAAGCTCAGCAACTAAGGCAGACGCAGCAGCGAACTCAAAGGAAGGGTCAGTGACAACAGTAGCCAGGAGACGCGTGACAGTAGGACTGGCAGCACGAAGGGAGTCTGACTCCGGGTCAGCAAGAGCAGGAAGAGAGGACGCAGGAGGAGACGGCAGTGGGACACGATGTGGAGCAGTGGAAGGACGAAGCGCCATCCGGTGAGTGCCTGGGACTGCAGGAAGACGCTGACGCGGGACACGACTACCAGTGAGAGCAGCACGGACAGGCGACGCACGACGAGACTCAGGCGACGCATGACGAGACTCAGGCTCACGACGCTCAGTAAGACCTCCAGTCGGACCAGTGTAAGGAGCAAGACCAGGGATAGAGGAGGCAGACGGTAGCTGCGACTGCAGCTGGACAGACGGAGGACACCTTAAGGAGGGAGAAGGACAAGGAGGAGGGAGCTGACCAAGAACATGCTGAAGGAGCGGAACTAAGTACGGCCGCGGCCGTGCAGCGACTCGAGAACCAGCAAAGACACCAGCGCCAGGGTCCTCAGCACCAGCAGCAGCTCCAACTCCGTTCTCAGCACCAGCAGCAGCTCCAACGCCCGACTCCACAGCACCAGCAGCAGCACCAGCGCCAGGGTCCTCAGCACCAGCAGCAGCTCCAACGCCCAGGTCCGCAGCACCAGCAGGAGCTCCAACGCCCGGGTCCTCAGCACCATCAGCAGCTCCAACGCCCGGGTCCTCAGCACCAGCAGCAGCTCCAACGCCCGGGTCCTCAGCACCAGCAGCAGCACCAGCGCCCGGGTCCTCAGCACCAGCCGTAGCTCCAACGCCCGTGTCCGCAGCACCAGAATCAGCTCCAACCTCTGGGGCTGCAGCACCAGCAGCACCAATAGAGTCTCCAGCACCAGCAGCACCACCAGCAGCAGCGGGGTCCGCGACACCAGGCACGCCACTCCGAAGAGTGCAGCGCCGCTCGTACCACTCACGGATCCGCTCACGGGAGGGGAGCTCCCGACTAGGAGGAGAAGCACTAGCACCAGTCCCAGTAGTACGCCTGGCTCCAGAGGTACCTCTCCTGAGGCTGCAGTATTGGAAGTACCACTCACGCAACTGCTCCGAGGAGAGGGCTCCTCCAGGTGTAGGACTCCCAGGCTCAGCACCTCCAGATCCAGAACCCCCAGACTCCGGACTCTGCGGCTCAGCACCCCCAGGCTCAGCACCCCCAGGCTCAGTACCCCCAGGCTCAGCACCCCCAGGCTCCGCACCCCCAGGCTCAGCACCCCCAGGCTCAGCACCCCCAGGCTCAACCGGGTCTACCTGAGACACACCTGAGGGAGCGGCACCCTGAGGGGGGAGGGGGTCTACGACAGCAGCACCTGGCGCGAGGAAGAGAGGCGGGGGGGGGGAGCGGGGCAGTGCGGTAGGGGAAGAGGCGGTAGTAGGGGACGGACTCATCAAAAGTAACGTCCTGAGAGGGCAAGACTCGGCGCGAGGTGGCGTGGTAAAACTGCCAACCAGGCGCGTCCGGGACAAAGCCGAGGAAGACGCAGGGAACAGCACGGGAGGAGAGCTTGTCCGCAGACGTATCGCGGACAAAAGCTCGAGATCCCCAGACCCGGAAACGCGACGCATCGCCAACCTCCCCCATCCACAGCAGTGTGGGCGAGGTCTCCGGCAAGGAGACACGGGGCCAGAGGTTGAGCTGATGCGCAGCGTACCGGACCGCAAACGGCCACAGAAAGTGGGGGGCAGCCGCATGGATCAAGGAGGTACGGGCGACCTCCATGACCAGGCCAATGCGGCGCTCCGCAATCCCATTCTGCTGTGGAGAGGCCGGAAGCGTGAACGACTGCTCAATGCCGTGCTCAGCACAGTAGGCTGCCAAGAGGTCGGAGGAGAACTCACCACCTCTGTCAGAGTGCAAGCGCAGGACAGGAAAGTCCGAGTGGAAACGCTCGCTGAGCTGGAGACGGGCTCTGCGGATCCAAGGGATCAAGACATCAGGGACCTCACCCTTGGTGCGCAAGGGGAAGACCGTGGTGTAGCGCGAGTAGTCGTCAACAACTATTAGGAAGTACCTTTCCTGACCCTGACAACGGACGCGGGCTGGGCCCCACACGTCCATGTGGAGCGTCTGCAAGGGAGCAGTCGTCGGGGGAAACGAGGAGGAGTGAGGAGCGGCGCACTGCCGCCCCTCAACACAGGGAAGACAGGGAGGAGCAGGTGAGGGAGGGAGGGGAGGAAGGACCCTGGGAAGGCCAGAGACAAGGTATCGGGAGTGCATGGCACGAAGCCGCTGCACAGACGGGTGGCCAAGTCGGTGGTGCCAGAGGACAGTCTCGTGTGCCAGAGAGCGACACGAGCAGGGGGCCGACAGCTGACCTGACGCGGACGCAGACGCAGACGCAACGACCTGAGGGGACTCAGTGGTCAGTGTGTACAGGTCCGACCCCGGCTGCCGAGTGAAGGTAGCCAAGTGACGGCCCGTACGAGCACACGTGCAGTGTGTCACTCGCTCGTAGGCAGGGGTGAACTGGTGAACACCCCCGTCCTGAAGCGCACATCCTGCCACCAGGTTCGTAGAGAACGAGGGGAGGTGGAGACCTGATAGTGTGCCCGACGGGACCGCAGGACAGGGGAGGACAGTGGAGGAGGTCGCAATGACCGGACCCCCAGAGGGGTCAGCGAGGGAGACAGCAACTGGCCGAGCAAGCGGCTCAAGGGCAGTGCGGTCACGAAAGAAGCAGCGAGAAGCACCTGAGTCCAGTGTGAAGGTGTGCACTGCTGCAGTCAACTCAGTACTAGGGGGGGCAGACGCACAAGCACCTAGAGCAACTGCCTCACCAGCACCTGGGGTAGCAGACACGCGAGTACCTGGAGCGGCAGACGCACTAGTCCTAATGCCCGGGTCGGGCGGCACACACATGTACTCAGCACCCTCTCCACTAGTACACATCACATACATAGCAGTGAGAATAGCATCAAAGTCTAGAGCATAGATATCAATCCCCTTCTTCAGGAGATCAACTCAGCGGGGCAGCTCAGTGGCCTGATGGAACTGAACACGCCAAGCGTCGTTGAGACGAGCGAAGCAGCGCTGTGTGGCGTGCGGTCCCCCACACGGCTGACCAGTGCGGTCACCAGTGCGAATGACGTACGTGCAGCTAAAGACACCCCCCCCCCGTGCTGAGAGTACCACTCACGGACCTCATGGGGCGAGGGAGTGTGCTGCTGGCCCTGGCCACCGCCAGCGCCTCCACGACCACCACCGCCGCCGCCACCTCCTCGACCACCCCAACCCCTGCCGCCGCCGCGTCCACCGCCACCCCCACCACCGCCTCCGCCCCTGCCACCTCCCCCGCCGCTGCCGCCACCACCCCCACCGCTACCACTAGCCCCTCCAGTCGCGCCACCACCCCCACCGGCGCCACCGCCCCCACCACTGCCTCCCCCGCCGTCACCGCCACCGCCCTTGCCCCCTTTGCCCTTGCCGCTGCGGCGCCCGCTCGAAGCAGACGCAGTCCTGACCTTCTCAGCACCAAGGAGGTCGACAGCAGCAGCAGAGGCGACAGAGGGAAGAAGGGGGGAAGGAGAACACCCCTCAAAGAACGGGGTACGGGGGTCGCCACGAGAGGCACCTACAGCGACTATGCTAGCCTCAGCTGCAAGGAGTTCCTTCTCGAGGAGGGCAATGGTGAGCTCAGTGGGGCAGCGAGCTAGGAAGTGGTCCCTGACTGAGCGCAGAGTGTCAGGGAGGCGGGTGACTAGGTGGTAGAGAGTGAGCCAGAGCGGGGGTGGGTTCTTGGCAAGGAACTCATCAGGCATGGCGGCGCGGAAGCGAGCCTCACTAGTGCGAAGGTGCGTAATGAGGTCAGCGACTGTGTGGAAAGAGGCTAAGTCGGGGAACAGGTAGGGAAGAGAGAGACGGCCTAGTGCGGCAGAGGCCGGTGAGGAGTAGCGGGCAACGACAGCAGTGTACAATGCATGTGCAGTCTTGTGCTCCCCCAAGTGCTCGCGCTCATCTATCCGCAGGGAGTTGCGAATAGCAAAGCGAGCGTGGGCGTCACGAGTCTGCCACTGTGAGCGGGCAGTGTTATCAGCAGTAGCAGCAGGGGCAGTGACATGGCCTAGAGCGTGGTCGTACAGTAAGATGTCGTCCTTGGCAGTGAGCTGTAGATAGAGGTGCAGGTCATCTAGCCAGGTGTCAAACTTCACTGGGCGGCCCTCAGCATCAAAAGCTAGCACAGGTGGGCTAGCCATAGGAGTAGTAGGAGCAGCAGTAGGAGTAGGAGGGTGAGACAGGTAGGGCGGCTCGGACAGTACGCGCGGCGCGGTTCAGTTCAGGTAGGGCGGCGCGGCTCGGGTAGGGCGGCGCGGTTCGGTTCGGGTCGCGCGGCTCGGCTCGGACTGGGCGGCTCGGTTCGGTTCGCACGGCTCGGCTCGGTCCTGGAGGGGCTGTGGCGGTCATGGGCCGTTCGGGGCCTCTAGGGGCGAGCGCGGGGCCGTTCGGGGCCTCTAGGGGCGAGCGCTGGGCCGTAAGGGGCCGCTAAGGGCGAGCGCGGGGCCGTTCGGGGCCTGTAGGGGCGAGCGCAGGGCCGTAAGGGGCCGCTAGGGGCGAGCGTGGGGGCCGTTCGGGGCCTCTAGGGGCGAGCGCGGGGCCGTAAAGGGCCTCTAGGGGCACTCGCGGGGCCTTAGGGGGCCGTGAAGAATGAGGCGCCCTAGGGCGCAGTTAGGTAGGTAGGTAGGTAGGTAGTGGTGGGCCCTAAAAAAATACGGTCCTAGCGAAGGACCTGCTCTGATACCATGTTGAAGTGATTGCTGACGCGCAGAGTCACGTTCCGCCGTGAGCGTTGCAATTTCGAGCGCCGAATCTTCGAGTTGGCGCACCAGACGGTCAAGCTGTCCTTCGTCAATGTGGCGAGCATGAATTCGGCCATGGCGGGGGTGTCGGGCGAGCTCAGCGAGAGCCTCGGTCGTGGCCGTGCGTGCTTACGAGAGAGCACTACGAGCGGCGGTGCTGTGTCGCTGAGAGACGTCTACCGCCCCCAAAAATTGAGATAGTGGGGAAGCGAAGGTGTGGGTGCAGTCCGAGAGGAGATCGTAGGCTCTGAATACCAAGTGTTACAAGTGCAATTGAGTGAACGAACGAGAATTGCACTATCGAAGCAAGAGTACAATGAGCGAAGGCATGAGCGAAGAATATATAGCGAAACTACAGTGGTAACCAGGGTCGTCGCTAGCAGAAATTTTTTGTCTGTTTGTCTTATATTCAAATCGAGTTTTTAGAGATCATCTGATTTTTCAGAAATTGGTTTTTGTAATTTCTGATTGGTAAGGGGTAGTTTTTAAGTTAATCTGATCAATCAGGTTCATGTTTTGGTTTCATCTGATACCGAATCCAATTACTGCAGGGGTGAATATGGGATTCGAGTTGTGAATGGGTGAATCTGATGCGTCAGGGGTGAATCTGTTAGTGTCAGGGGGCGAATCTGCTGTGTCAGGGGCGAAATTGTTGTGACGGGGCGAATCTGCTGTGTCAGTGTGACAGCGAATCTGCTGTGACGGACCGAATTTGCTGTGAGGGGGTGATTCTGCTGTGATTGGTCAAGTCCGAATCATTTGCCCATTCGATTGGCCAGACACGCATTTCGAAAGTATCTGATACATCAGACACGGTAAAAAACAGAATCTGATGAATCAGACGGGCTCGAAGGGCCCGTCTGATGCATCAGGCACCCTCAAATCCTAGCGACGTCCCTGGTGGTAACGGTAATGGACTGTGGTTGTCGCGCGACGGGCCTGGGACTGAGGTTGGGAAAAAGTGTCGAAGCGGAGGCCCGGAGCGCGGGTTACCCGCCGAGCCGTGATGTCGGGGTGCGATGTGCGAAGGTGGCGGGCGGATTGTCGATGCGAGGGTTGCAAGTGGTAATGGTGCTGACTGTGGTGCTACAGTGATGTACGCGTTGAGCAAGGATGCGAAGTAAGGAAAAGGAATTTTCCTTACACTACCCCTCCCCTAAGGAGGTCCTCCTTACGAAAGTGCGTGTACATCCTTAAAATTTCGGCTGCGTAGATACTCGGTGAGGACAGGGTGGTTTTCGATTCTGTCCAGGGGAACCCAATTGTCTTCGGTGGGTGTACGGTCCTTCCAGCGGAGTAAGAACTCGATCCTTCGGGCTCCTCGAGGGTCGCGAACTCTGTGACTCAGGATTTTCCTTACAGTACGGAGGAGGTCCTAGGCGGTACAAAAAAAATATGTACCGTAGCTATACAGACTAGTGAAGTGACATATTAGTAATATAATTACATAAGGAATTCTTTTAACACATCACTGAGCACACAAACATGACTCAAAAGCGTGAGTTCAGTAGAATGTGAAGAGAAAGCGAGGACCATGCGGTGCTCCACTCCGTCAATGTTTTGTGGGGAGAAGCGTAGCGAACAAGCCAGGACTCAAATGGTTGAGTCTAGCACATGCAATTACTGGCTCAGGCACCTCATTCTGGTTGTTTCCCTGAAATATTGGGAGCATCACAGGCAGACAGGCATGCAGGCAGACAGGCCATGTCAAATGGCAATCACAGAGGATGGGGTGGACAGCAAAAATTGATATTGGTTGCCACACACCCACTCACCGCATCAAGTACCAACTGACGGAAAAAAACATGACCTGCATATCGACGCAACTAAGGAACGAGGGCAAGGCACCTGGGCAATGAGGGCAAGGTCGAGAGAGGAGTCGGGGAGCGTGCAGAGGAGAGGCAGCAGGGCCTTGCGGGACGATTGAGGCAGCTGGTGCAGGTCTATGTCTATCTCCAAGTAGTCGGGTCCCTGGCATGCATGGTGATGGGGAGACGCATGCGGAACAGCCAAGACAGAGGGCATGGATCACCAGAAACGATTAAGGGTGAAATCAAGAGGCACCCACTGATACAGTTGCTGCAATAAGGAAGAATATTTCCAGAGAATTTGGATTTGAAGGAGGGAGAAATAAAGGCTGAAAAGCGAAAGAAGCATGGAGCAATCAAGCACAAGGCAGAAATGAAAAGTGTTGGGCAGCAGAGACAATAAGGGAAGAGCGAGCACAGACCCGGAAGAACATCTGGTATGGGTGTGTTAGGATTGCAGCGCTCTCCTCCTTTCCCCACTCCTCTCTCCGCCCCCTCCCTCCTGCTGCTACACCCCCTGATTTGTCCCTAACTCCCATCACTCTCCCCACCGTCCTTGATATTCTCCTTCTCACTCCCCCCTTCCTCCTGCGCACACAGCTCCTCCCAACTCCTGCCTCCACCGCACCATCCTCCTCCTCTGAAATCCCTTCCTCATCACTCCCCCCCCTCTCCTCCTCCTCCTCCTCCTCCTCGTCCTCCTCTCCCTCCTCTACATGCAACCCTCCAGCCTCGCCCCTCATCCCTCCACACCCCCTTTCTCCTGCCCTCTCCCTCCTCGCGTCCCCATTCCCGTCCTCCCGTGCTAGGACTGTCCGGGCGGCGTCTTTCGCCCCATCTCTGCGCACAACCATGAGCTTGAGGCGCTCTTTAAAGGGGACAAACGCAGCAGCGCCTGACAGCATGGCAGAGACTCGCGCCACCTCCTCCTCCTTCATTGTCTCCACCCCGCCCTTGAGCCCCTGCCAATGGAATTAGGGACGGAGGGAAAGATGGAGGACCGGGGGAAAGGCGGGAGGGAGGGAGGGAGGGAGGAAGGGAGGGAGGGAGGGAGGGAGGGAGGGAATGAGGGAATGAGGGAATGAGGGAATGAGGGAATGAGGGAATGAGGGAATGAGGGAATGAGGGAATGAGGGAATGAGGGAATGAGGGAATGAGGGAGGGTAGAGGAAGGGAGGGAGGGACGGAGGGAGGAGAAAGGGATAGGTAGCACTGGCATGTGTTGGAAGCTTGAACATGGAAACAAGGAACACTGCAGAGATCTCGTCAACTTCCAGCCTCCCAGCTACTCGGCTACCGAGTAGCCTAATCCATGCACTCCCTTCCCTGTCTCATCTTCCTCCCTCAGTTAGAAGCAGCCTCTGGCAGCAAGCCTGCGGACTAACTCACCCGGAGCAGCGCCAGCATGTGGGGGGGCGCGGATGAGAAGAATGCGGGGCAGAGGTACGCATAGAGCACGAGGCTAAACCCCTCTGATGCATGTGAATCAGATGACAGCAGCGGGATGTGAGAGCGCGGCGTGTGGATGGGCACCTGATGGGGGCAGTGGGATGTGAGGGCGAGGGGAGTGGATGGGTGAGAAAGCGGAGCAGAGAAGGGAGGGTGATTTGGATTGAATAGAGGGGACTGTTGGGATAGGAAAGGTGGTTGGGCTAGTGCAAGGAAAGGCAAACGAGAACAGCGAATTGGATTCAGAAGAGGCTGATGTGGTAAGGGCAGAGGGAATAGGTTCGGGGCGAGGGAGCTACAGGTAGCACCCTTCCCACACTTGCCTGCACGTGAATCAGCAACATTCGCGGCAGCGCAGCAGCAAGAGCAGCAGCTTCACGAGAAGCTAAGCCTGTGGCAACCGCAGCAGCAGCACCGGGGGGTGCAGTGCGCGGGGAGGAAGCAGCTGAGGAGTGGGCGGTGGCGGTGGCGGCAGCGGTGGCAGCGGCGGCAGCAGAAGGAAGGTCAAGGAGGCGAGCAATGTGGGTGAGCTTGTGGGGCGTGTGAAATACATCCACTGCTGTCACTGTGTATGGCGTCATGTGATGCCCTGCCTGCTTCCCACCCGTGCTGTTAGGGCAAGCGTGGCGGGGAGGAGGGGAAGAGAGGAAAGGGGAGAGGTTACGGGGGGTGGGGAGTGGTGGTGCTCGAGGGGCCGAAAGAGCATGAGAAACGAGGACGAATGAGAACGGAGAGACAAAATAAGAGAAACTGCATTGCTCCCTGCTGCATAGCCCCCTGCCACACCTGAAGTAGCTTGTTCCGCGCACAGGCAAGCATGCTGGGCTGACGGTCATCCAGCAGTGGGGGGGTGGTGGCGCGGACAGGGGAGGCGAGGTGCAGGAGGCACGGTCAGGAGAGGAATCGGGGGAGATGACGAGCGGGGAAGAGCGACGGCGGGGAGGACGGGAGAGGGACACATGGTGTGGTAGCTGCGACCCTGGCTCAGGCATGTGAAGGACCTTGCGGGGGGCTGTGACAGGGAATGGTTGGGAAGAGGACAGAAAAGAGATGGGAAGAGAAGGGAGGGGCAGGGTAGGGGTTAGATGCATACAATGGGTAGACATGTCAGGGAAAGGTAGGTAACAGATAAGGGAGAGGAGTAAGAGCAGCTTCAGGCAGCTTGAAGATTCAATTGGGTGCAAGAAAACGTGGGGAAACGATAGAATGGAGAATATGAAGATTTGAATTCATCACCTAGTAACATCTTGGCAACTGCAGTCTCCGAATCCACGCGCACTGGCACGCTCACTCGTGCTGGTTGCTCCTGCCGCCGCTCCCTCTCCCTCTCCCAGTAAACCCCTCTGAACGCCCCAAAGTCCTCCTCGTCTTCATCTCCTTCCTCCTCCTCCTCCGCATCTGTCATGCGCTGCCTAGGGGTCCTGACAGGAGGTGGACTCCTGAAGACAGGAGGCGTGGCAGAAGCAGCAGAGGCAGCAGCAGCAGCCACGGAGTGAGCGAGCTTATGCAGGGAGGGCACGGAGAAGGATGTGTGAAGTGACTTCCATCGAGGCAGCCCTCCTCGTTGTGCTGCTGCTGCTGCTGTGCCCTCTCCTTCTGTCCCATCTCGTGCTGCCCCTCCGTGTACTGTCACACGTGACCTTGCCCCCCCTGCCCCTTCTCGTCCCGCTCCTGCTGTTCCGGCTGCTTCCCCTGCTCCTGCTCGTGCTGCTGCTGCTGCTGCTGCTGCTGTTGCTGAGGTAAAAGAGGGAGTGGAGGAGGTGCGGGGCATTGGGGAGAGGGAGGCCCCGCGTTGGCGCCCTTCCAGCCCATGCACAGGGCTGTTAGTGTGCTCGCTGGCACCCTTACAGCGGGCTACAGACTCTGCAGTGCCACGGTTACAGGCATCTGCTGCTGCTGCTGCTGCTTCACCGTTTTGTGTTCTCATGCTGGTCGAAAGCACAGGTGCTGCTGCTGTTCCAGCTGATGCTGCTGTTGCTGTTGGCGCTGTGAGTGCGGCAGCAGGGACAGCACCACCCCCACCACCTCCACTGCTCACCACGTTTCTAGAACCTCCCAACTCTGCTTGCCCCTCTCTTCCCTTAGTCACCCGACTCCAAAGCTCTGGATGCAAAGACCAGGTCCGGGGCCGCTCCACTCCCGAACCTGAAGCATCGGAGAGCCTCCGAGGTGCGGCCGAACCAGGGGAGAAGGGCCGGTGTGTCTGCTTTGCCCGAACACGCGTTCGAGAGGACAAGGGGGAGTGGCGAAACGAGGTGCGAGGGGATGTGGAACGGAAGGAAGAAGAGTGCAGGGCAATGGTGGGCGAGCTTGGAGAGGAAAAGGGGCGACGGGAGGAAGAGGTGGGATCAGCAGCATTTGAATCGACGTGCAGGTGGAGTCGAGGGGATGGTTGTGCGGAGGCAGATACATGGAGATCAGAGAGAGAGGTTGGGATATGGGGGTGAGTGGAGGAGGAGTGAGAGGTGGAGGCGACTGGTTGAGAAAGTGTGAATGAGGGGCTGCTGGGTGGGGCTGGCTTGATCACTGTATCTGAATGCACAGCAAAAACTTCATTTTCCAGCCATTCCGCTGCTGACGCTCCATGCGCCATCCTTGCACCATCACCCCCTTCCTTACTTCCACTCTGCTGTGACCTACCCACCTCCCTCTCGTCCCCACTACCGCCCATACTCCATGCCCTGACTTTCCGCGTGCCAGCAGCAGGGCCAGGAGCAGTGGCAGGTGAGAAGGAGAAGCGACGGGAGGGGGAGAGTGCAGTGCGGGCAGCAGAGAGCATCGTAGCGCCAAACGTTTGGAGGGGAGAACGGGAGGCGCGGTGTGGGTGGGGTGCAGCAGCTGTAGCCCCAATGGTGGTGGCACCGGCATCATTGGCATCATCGCGAGCTGCAACGGCAGCAGCAGCAGGTGTAACAGCGTTGGCAGCCTGCTGTTGTGCTTGTGCAGCAACGCGCGTCCCAGACTCCACTTTCCCACAACTGCCTGTTGCGGTGCGCCTTCCCTCTTGATCCTCTGCCGCCTCCACCCCCTCTTGTGAATCATGCTCCGCCCCACTGCCCTCTCCTTCGTCCTCTGAAAAATCTCCAGGCTTGCCCGCACTTGGCGAGGGGAGGTGTGGCGGCGGGGTGGTGAGGAGCAGAGGCGCTGTGTTGAACATTTCTTCCAGCTCATCTGGAGCATGATAGGAAGTATGAATACACATGTACGAATGTTGATAAGAAAGACAGGGGGGGGGGAAACAGCAACTCAAGGATTAAAGGGTGACTTAATAGTGGTGAAAAAGATGCTTGTAAAAAGTGAGACGCTTTTCCATCTGTGCCTTGTCTTTGCATGTGCAACATCCGGTCACACACACAATGCCAACGCACCAGAGTTCTCACTCCCAGCACTATGGAACTCCTCGTCCTCCTGCTCCTCCTGCTCCACTCCCACTCCAAGCTCCTGTTGCCCCCTCCCCACGGTCCCATCCTTCCTCCTCCTTAATCCTGCCTTCCCATGAACCCTCCTCTCCCCACTCAAGGATGGCACGCATGGCTTGCTGCCGCCTGCCATAGCCCAGGGTGGTGGGCAGGAAAGCGGGGATCCAAGAATGTCACACCAGGCATCACTTTGCCGCACCATGTTTCCAATGCGAAATCCATGACATGCCTTGATAAGGCATGCAGCAGCACAGCAAACTGATGCAGCAATGCAGTATCATAACTTAAACGACAGAGCTGATGAGGCACAGGAGAGCAGCAAGTAGGCTAGCAACAGCAGCACAAACAGCGGCAGCACAGACTCAGTCGCGAGTCAGCAAAAAATAACGGCAACAGGGCACATCATTCAAAGTGATAAGTGCTGGCAGTGAAAGTGTAGGCAGACGGACCTGCTTTGGAAGAGGAGGAGGATGCTGACACGCGGGCCCCACGAGGGGAGAGCACCTTGCGAGCAACTGAGAATACGGAGGACAGGCCCTTGGAGCAACGGGGGGAGGAGGGACGGACGCTCATACCACCTGCATCTGCCTCTGCAAACGCGATGGTAATGGTGATGGTGATGGTGAGGCAGGGTGGGGGAGAGTGGATGGTGATTGGCATAAGAACGGTAATGGGGGTTCAGCTGAGTGGGTGGTTGATGGAGAGTCATGAGGGAATTCACGGAGAGAAATGCTAGGACGAGCATCAGGGTCAGTCAGGGAATAGCATTGCGACGACACAGACGCCGTTGCCTATCATACATAAGAAACTGGTGTGCCGATACCCAACTCCACAGGCTGACCAGACCCAACGAGCCCACACACGCACCTGGAGTAAGCATGGGAGTAGCGGGCTGCTGCTGAGTGCGCGAGTCACAGTGGTGGATGGTGAGCAACGCTCCTGCGCCCTCCTGCAGCTTGCCCACTAGTGCCCTGCCTGCCTGCGCCGGCAGCATCATGCCTGCTTGTGCGCCTCTCTGGCACAGGCTAGCTGCTGTCATGGAACTCGCCTGTGACAGGGTGTCTGTGGAGGGCGACAACAAGGGGTGTGGGATGTGGGAGAGGGAGGAGGGGACAGGCGGAATGGTAAGGAGTAGAGGAGGGGTGAAAGGAGGATGGGAAAGCAGGGCGCTGAGATCAATATTGTGAGAGACTGAGGCAAGGCAATGCATGCACATGGCAAGCAAGCGCATGCCCACAAATCACATGCCAGAGAATGCCTGCACGTCAAGTGCTTCGCACAGCGAACAGTGCAGAGAAGGCGAGCAGCCCGTACCAGCACGTGCAGACTGGAAGTCATCGTCAGAATGGCTGTTTGCATCCACGAACTCAGGAGGGGCCGCCCCCCACCATGCACGCTCGCCCTTCGCTGCCTTTCCTGCTGCCCCTGCTGTTGCTGCTTCTTCGCCACCAGCTGCTAGCCTTGGTTTGCGCTGAATACTACCCTTCTTTCCCCTCGTGCCTTTCTCTGTCGCAAGGGGGAAACAGGATTGCGCCAAGAAGCTTAACAGCGTCTTAGGAACAAGGGAAGAAGGAGGATGAGAGGATTGCAGGAAGCGAGGAAGCAAGCACAGGAGCAAAGCCAGGCAATGCAAGAAGCAAGAGAACTTACGAGTCATCATGAAAACGTTAAGCCCGTCGTTTGCATTCACAGGAACCCTCTGCTTCTCCTTCTCCTCCTTCTCTTTCTCTCGTCCTCGTCTTCTCTTCACCACCTGTACCATCAAGCCCTCCTCATTCCCACGCGCCCCTCCATTAGGCTCCTGCACTTGATCATACACCTCTCCTCTCCCTCTGGTGCTACTTCCCACAAGCCCCCCTTCATACACAACCCTACCATCTCTCTCTGCACCGCTCTCCACCACACTCTTACCCTGCCGACTCGCCTTTCTTTTCCTCCTGGGAAAGCAGTACCCATCCGTTCCATCCCCATCCAGCCCATATTCGCCACCCAAACAAACCCTAGCCTTGCCCTTACCCATCCGCCCTGCATGCATATCCCCCTCCTCGCTATCACTCCCACTCGCCTCATACTGCAGACAGCCCTTGCCACCCCCATCGCCCCGCCTGCTGAACTCTCTGCTCCTGCCCCTCCGTGACCCTTGTTTGAGCAGCGACGGTCCATAGTAATCAAGAGCAGCGGAGTCAGACAGTACTGGGCCGAGCAGAGTTGATGAGTGCCTGACAGCCGCTTCTGCTGCTGCTGTTGATGCTGATGCTGATCTTGCTGCTGCTGGGTTACCTGGTGCTTGAGTTGCCTTTGCTACTTGTGGCGCCACCGCCCTTCCATCTTCGCCTTTCACTCCTCCCCTGCTTCTGCTGTCTTCCTGCAGCTGTTTGTCACCATTTCGAGTCCGGCCTGCTGTGCCAGCTGCAATGCTCTTCCCATGACGCACTTGATTTTCTCCAGATAAACGTCTCCTGCCACTGGAATTCCTTTCCACCGCTCCATCTACACCGTCCAATCTCATCTCTTCCCCGCTGTACGCCTCTGACCCCGCGGGTACCCCTTCTCGCCTCGCTTCCTCTGATTGAACCCCTTCCGTCGCTCTTCCTTCTACATCCACACTACTCGCAGTCCTCTGACAAGCCCAATCTTCTGCAGCCGATGCTTCTGTCGTGGGAGGAACGTTACGAGCAGGCCGAATCTCTGGCAGATCAGAACCCGGACCAGGACCACTGGCCATGGTAGGCACGTGGCGGTCAGTCACACTGATTTCTATATCCGCTCCACTTGCTGCTTGCGAGCTTGAGTCTGAGACAAGAACGGTAGAAGAGAGAGAACAGGAGGTGTCGCTTCAGGGCTACAGGCCATGACCACGGCTACAGAGATCACAGCAAGAATGAACGGAATTCGCTCCGTTTGATTCATGAGACCAGCTATACTGAATTCAGCGTACCTTCTCTGGCGCTCTGGAGCTCATCTTCCCCCGAGTCCTGCCTGGAGGGCGCATCTGCAAACTCCTCGTTTGCTTCGTCCTCGCGCCCCATATCCGCTCTGTCAGCAGCAGCAACATTAGCAGCAGCACCAACACCACCACTGCTACTACCTGATTCTCTTGCTGCTGCTAGTTCTGCTTCCGCGGTAGATATCGCAGCTGACGCTAGCTGCGCAAACACTTGGCCATTCTTTGCCTCGGCGTTCATTTTCCGCACGTGTTGGCCTTGCTGCTCGACGGTCGAGCTCCCTCGTGCGGCCGTTTCAACATCAGGCTTCTTGCCAGACGTTCTGCTGCTCTGCCTCTTCTTCCCTCCGTTCTCAGAAGAAGCATCGCCTCCCTCCACCCGAGGCTTTGAGAAGCACGAACCCATTATGTCGCTTCCCCTGCTCCCCCGTCCCCCCTGCCTTCCCTGCTCCCCTGATCCCCCTGCTCCCCCTACTCCTTCTGCTCAGACGACGAAGACTGGCACTGCGGTTGCTGACACTACTGCTGACGGTGCTGGCACTAGTGCATGCTCGAACAGCATGTGCTACAACGGAATGAGCAGTTCGTGACACCTCTCATAGCCCGGGTCAGGGCAATCAGTGTAGCTTACGAAGATCTCGTTAGGATGGTGTCATGGCGGGTCCTAAGCTACTCTGTGAAAAGGATGCGTGGAAAGGCTCCAGTCGAAATTCCTGAAGTGCACTGGAATCAAGATTCCATAAGCTGGTCAGAATAGACCAACGAATCCAAAACCTACGAGGTTGTTGGGAATAACTTTTATTTGTAGAAGCTGGATGCGATCCGGCCAAGTCGAACCGCTAACGTCTATGTTACGCAGCGCAGCTCACGTGCGAACCGGCCTGAATATTAACATGGCGTTAAGAGCCCCCTAGCTGCACTAGGCTGGTACGTTTCGGGGATCGACAATAACGATCACTATCGCAATGGTTCTACGACGGACAATTAGGGTATCAGTAACGCCGAGTGGGACAGTTCTTGAGAGAAAAAAAGATGCCACAAAGTCCCTTGACATAGGGGTGCTAAGAGTTTCGCAAGAACAATGATGTGTCCTGCTGGTGGAATTCAGGTTCAAAGGTGCGACGGAGGTAACCAGCGGCATTTGGAAAGGAACGAACGCCAGAGAAGTCGGCTTGGTCAAACGTAGCAGACTCACAAGTCCATTCGTGTTTCGTTAGGTACGAGGACACGGTTGCAGGGTGCAAACATAGAAAACGCTAGGCAGTGGTGAGAAGGCGTTGCATCTGCTGTGTGGCAGCAGTACGTGGCAGGAATGGGAAGTCAAAATCAGGTTTGTCAAGCACAGGGAAAGGCAGGCGGTGATCTTGTGTCAGCGGGTCACACACTCACCTCATCACAGTTCAAACGATTTTCCACCACACGTGAAACCGATGGGTCGAACCTTGGGAATGTATGGCTAGTGTTACATAAACATTTCTTCGCCTGCCCCTCGCCATCCTTGTCGCTCAGCGAAGCCGAGAGTGAGCGACATATCGTTGACAAAGTTCCCCAGCAGTGACGCGCGGCACAGAGCTGATGGGGCGAGGACCTTGGGTTTGGTTTTCCTCCTTCCAGGTCGGAGGGAAAGCGAATCGGGGTCTGGCGAAAAGTCAGACCGATAATGAAAACGGACGGCCAGCAGGGATGGTTTATTGTTGTCAGTTGAGGCATCAGGCTCAGCGTCCAGTAAATCTTACGAAACATCCCTGTATGGATGGGCTGTGGTATACCCTAAAGCAAAAAGCCAGGGCTACCTTCTCACACCTAAACAAAAAGGTTCATACGAGAAATGCTCAATGTGCAACATTAAACCTGTGACCTCTGGTTGTCTTGCCCTACTTAACCAAGGTAGAGCCTCCATCATCTCAATAGTACGCCTGATGTGAAAATGTAACAAAACGGTATCAATAAGGGCTCCTAATGGAAACCCGTAATGCTGTACAAGAGAGTAACAAAACATTCTCCCAGCAGTCTTAAGTACGGTACGACATGCATCACGCATCTAAGCAGTATACCGAACTGATCAGTCCATTTTCACAACCACCTTCCCCACCACGTGGCCTTCCATGCTCCGTGTCCATGCATCCCTGGCCTTCTCAAAAGGCACTGTAACATCCAGTGTCACATTCAGCTTCCCATCAACCACCAATTTTGCCAGAACCTCCAGATCCGAGCCCTTGCCTTCCATCAAAATGGGGTACACCCTCTTGGGGCGAAAAGCAATGGATCGCCACAACCCCAGAGCCATGATTGAAGGTGGTGGCGTGAGGTGCAACCACTTACCGTTTGGAGGAAGCACCCGGTCCACAGTGGCAACAGACAGGCCGCTAGTGCCGTCAATCACTGCATTGTACAGCTCAGCCGGGGGCAGTGGGGTAGCAGCGGAGGCAGACAGGCGCTGCCCAGCCTCTGTCTTGTAATCCAGCACCTCATCTGCTCCCAGCTTTTTCGCAAATTCGAAGTTGCGTGCTCCCACGGTGGCTGTCACATGTGCTCCTGCCAGCTTGGCCAGCTGCACTGCCAGATGCCCCACACCTCCTGACGCGTTCGCCACCAGCACACGACCGCTGTAGCCGCCCTTGATGTCATCAGCAGGAGTGGCGGGCAACGGCAAGCCGGCGGTATTACGCAGGGCCTGAAGGGCTGTCTCGCCCGCGATTGGAAGGGCGGCTGCGACTTCAGGAGAAAGGGCGGCGGGCTTGGAAGCACTGCCTGATTCTGGGAGCACAGCATATTGTGCTAGCGCACCCAGTTTCTGAAACAAACGCACACGAAGATCACCACATTGGAGTGACATTCAGCAGACGAAGATGATAAACACCAAACACACTTGGAAGCGACGGAGATGGGAGAGAAACGTGCGAAATGGAAGGGATACGAAAAGCTTTGCAGTGGGCAAGAAACTCACGAAAGGCGTTGATGAGCCGAAGATACTGTCGCCCACTTTGTACTTGGTGGCCCCTGGGCCCAAGCCCACCACATCACCTGCGACATCCATCCCTGCACCGCCAGGGACGGAGGGAGACGGAGGAAGAGTGAAAGAAGAGTGAAAGAAGAGTGACTGACGAGTAAAGAAGGGAGAAAGGGCAGGGAGAGGGAGGGAGGGGAGGGAGGAAGGGAGCGACGGAAAGTGGGAGGGCGGGAGAGAAAGGGAGAGGGGAAAAAGAAGACGGAAAGCAAGATGGATGCGAGAAGAGAGGGAGGCGCGGGAGATTACCAGGAGTGGCCGGGTAGCGCAGCGGCAGGATGGGGATGTAGCCGTTTTGGATCTTCCAGTCCACGGGGTTGATGCTCGCCGCGCTCACTTTCACCAGCACCTCGCCCTTGCCAGGCTTCGGCACTGGTGCGTTCTCGTTCAGCTACGATTGTGGACGCGGGGGGAGGAGAGGGGTTCGGTGGGATGGAGAAGGGTGTGTAAGGAGGAAGGAACGGTGAGGAAGATGCGACGGTGTGACGGGACTAATCAGAACATGCTTTCAGATCTGACGTCGTACAAGAAGAGAAGGGTAAGTTGGAAGTGATAGGGAATTGTGGGACGAAACAGCGGTGCGTTCTTACATGCAAAGCCTCTGCGCCGCCGCCGCGCTTCGAGTATTGCCAGGCCGACATCTTTTCCGG
Source organism: Closterium sp. NIES-65 (assembly GCA_948144175.1). Lineage (NCBI taxonomy): Eukaryota > Viridiplantae > Streptophyta > Zygnematophyceae > Desmidiales > Closteriaceae > Closterium > Closterium sp. NIES-65. The sequence goes on from CANXME010000584.1 coordinate 1,145,044, forward strand.
CACCACTGGATCTGCACCCGCCATGGTGAACCGCGTATCGGACGGATCTGCAGTCTAAAGAAATACAGCTCAAGTCCGCTTCAGGCTTGAAGTCAAACACAAAATGTGGTGAGGTGGAGATGCAAGTGAAATTGAATTTGGGCCTGGTGGGTTGAAAGGAAATTGAGCGAGACTGGCTGAATGTGGAGCTCCAAAAGGAACACACGAATTTCTGCACACAGGCGTCGCTTTGCTTGGTCGTCTCATTTTGCAAGCAAGTTGGACGGAGGCAGTTGCAGGTAGCGAACGAAGTGAGGGCACCGCGTGCCTTATATTGTGCGTTGCAGTACGGTTCAGTGTTCTTTATTACGGTTTACGCTATCAGAAATTTTTGTTGAGCGACGCATGCAGCGAAACACGCGATAGACGAACGTTGCGAAATGTTTGGCACACGCCATCGGTGCGCAATGGAATGACGTAAGGCGCAGCAGCGCGGAATCTTCGACATGATTGCGCATGTACGCGCAGAAGGGAGACCATCTGGACTGACTACACCACTGATAAGTTCATTGATGGTCTTAAACAGGTTTTGAATGGAATTACACTCCGACCACAGCACCATAATCTATTGCACCGACCGAATACAACACAAGCCCATGAACATTCATTGTTGCTGATCACGTGACGCATTAGCATAAGAAGAGGGCATTGCTAATCCATGAAGTGGTGCAGGTGCTGCAGATGCAGCATCAGCAGGATGTACAGGAATTAAGTCCCCCCCGCCTGGTCCCTGCCTTAAAGTGCTCACTCCATTTCCCCTTGCTTCACCTGCACCCACAACTGCTGCAGCCCCAGCAGCAGCGCGACTCCTCTGAAGCTTCCAGAACTTCTTCATCTTGCGGATCCTCGGCAACGGCCGCGGCGTCCAATCAAGCGGCGCCACATAAGCAGCTCTCGGCAGCACTGGCGTGGACTCAGCAGCGAGATGCTTGGATGCCACAGAAATAGCGGTGAGCTGGGAAGAAGCGATGGGGCGCGCGGGGGCAGAGGAGCGGCGGGGAGGTGGGAGGAAGGAGTAACCAGGAGGCACTGGGGGAAGCGGCCCAGATGTGGGTCTTGAGGAGTGAGAAATGATTGCGGTGGAGAGCGGTGGGGCTGGAGCAGATGCTGGAGGGAAAGCGGTGGGCATGGTTGGTGTGGATGTGGGAGCAGAAGTGGGTGGTTGAGTGTAAGGAGGGGGCTTGGGGACTGGTGGGGAGGAGAGGAGGGTGGAGAATGGGGCCTTGGAGAGGGCAGTGGGTGCGTGGGTCGGTGCTTGCCCTGACACATCCCCATGCTCTTCCTTGGAAGAGTGCATAGAAGCCCTCGCAGGCTGCTGCTGCTGCTGCTGCTGCTGCTTAGAGTCCAAGGGTGTTAAGGGAGAGCTCTGAGTGGGCAAGGGTGAGGGCGCAGAGGGGGGAGCCGGAAGGGACAGAAGAGGCGACCGCGGGGGACCAGCAGACTGGTTGCTGGTGTGACGGGGCTGGGAGTGAGGAGAGGAAAGCTTGGGAGAGGACAGGAGGTGATGAGACGAGGAGTGCAAAGTGGTGCCACGCGGTGAAGTGATCTTATGTGAGACATGAGTCGGGGACTGCTGTATTCTGTCCTCGGCGCCCCATCCGTCCTTCCCTGCCTCCTGTGCCTCTCTGCCCTTCCTGTCACTGGCAGCAGCAGCAGCACCTGCTGCTGCGCTGTCACCACCATTACCAGCAACAGGGGCAGTGGACCCAAACGGTGGGATGACTTGAACATCATCTTCCTCCTCTTCCTCTTCCTCCACCATGCCAATCCCATCTCTGGCATACAGCCCTTGCTCACTGTCAGTCGCCCGTTCCATTCCACCCCGCCTGTCAGCACCTTCAGCCCTCTCCTTGCCTGCTATCCCACTCTCCCTCTCCCCGCCCTTCCTGCTCTCGCTATAGGGAACAATGGCGCCAGCACCAGCACCAGCAATACTCATGTCCCCTACTCCGCTCTTTCCGTGTGCATCTTGTTGTCTTGCAACTTGATGTCTTGCACCCCCAACCCCACCATGCTCTAGTTCCTCTGCACCTTCTGCTGATGCCACTACTCTCTCCTTTTTCCTCTCTCCACCCTTTTCTTTCTCAAACCCTCCTACACCCACTCCCACCTCTTCATAAGACCTCACCCCTCTCCCTCCTCCCTGCCCCTCTCCCCGTGCCCTCTTCCCCACCACACGCTCCCTTTCATCTTCCCCACTCTCCCTGCCGTCCCCTCCCTCCACCTCCATTTCACCAACCTTCCGCTTACCATCCCTCCTCTGCACATCTCGCCCCTTTCCAGAAACGTCCCCCCCTCGCTTGCTCCTCTCCCTATGCACCTCATCAGCCCCCAGCATTATAACGTCATCTGCTTCCTCCTCCCCAACCTCCAACTCTTTCCCTTCTCGCTTCTTCTCTCTCTCCCTCTCCTCCCTCCTTTCCTGCTCCGCCTCAGTCCACCCCAGAACCCTCCTCTCCTCTTCAGCCCACCTCTCCTCTACCTCCGCCACTGTCCGCCCATCTCTCATCTTCAGCTTTCTGTCTTTCACAATAGCCTTCCATTGCCCTCGCCCATACTGCCTCACACCCATCCACAACGCATCCAGCTCCTCCTCACCCCACTGCCTTCCTGCACCTGCTGCCCTGCTCCCTTGCTCCACTTCCTTCCCGAGCGCTGCCTTCTCGCCACCAGCACCAGCAACGCTAACTCGTCTGTCCTTATCCCTTGCTTCTCCTGCTGCAGCAGCTGCTGCTTCCGTCCCTTCCACCAGCCAGTCCCGGTACCCTCCCTTCGCCTGTGCGCTTCTCTCCTCCCCACCTCGTCTCCCTTCCTTCCCTGCACCCGACCTCCCAGCAGCACCTGCGTCACGTGCTACAGCCCCCCCTTCACGCTGTTCCCTCGGGTCCCTCTCTTCCGCACCCGCCTTACCCAACCCATTCGCTGCATGCATATCCGCATCTGCCGCTGCCCCCGTTGCACCCCTTGCACCGGCGGCACCAGCAGATTTTGGCAGCGCAGCATTCTGAGCACCTGCTGCTGCAGCAGTAGCAGCAGGAGAAGCAGCACCAGCACCACCGGCAGCAGCAGTCCCAGCAGTAGCACCAGGAGTGGAAGCAGAGGCGCGCGGCTGTGGGGTCCCCCCCGCTGCCAGCAACTCCTTAGTGGCAGCAGCGATTATATCCGCAGAAGCAGGCACAGCCCCTGCACCTCTGGGCCCTATGGGGACCCCAATGACGGTGTATATGCGCTGGGGGAACGACACGTTCTGGTACCTCAGTTTTTCCACGTTGATAGCCGCGCCGCTGCCGCTGTCACCAGCAGTACCACCAATGCCCTGCTGTTGTTGTTGCTGCTGCTGCTGTGACCCTGCCTGCTCGCCTTCCTTGCCTCTCTGGCCTTCCTTTGGGGTGTCTTTTTGACTCTGCTTATCTGCACGCTTCTGCCCCTTGGCCTGCCTTTGCTCCTCTGCCTTCCCCGCTGCCGACCCTTGAGTTGCATCAGGAGGGGGTGACTTTAACGGTCCCCCTTTTCCTGCCATCTGTGTGCCATGCTGCTGCTGCTGCTGCTGGTACTGCTGGTGGTGGTACTGCTGCTGTTGCTGCTGCTGGTGCTGCTGGTGCTGATGCTGCTGCTGCTGGTGCTGCTGCGGCTGTGGATTCATCCAGACAGCCTTCCCACCGGGGCCCACACCACCCATAATCCCCGACTGATCATGAGTGGGCATGTGAGCAAAGGACGGCAGAGGAGGCGGCTGCACGGACGTGGACTGCTGCCCAGGCGTGCGAGAGAAGGGCGGGAGGTGCGGGTAGGGGAAGCTGGGGAAGTTGGGGAGGAAGAGGAGAGGCGCTTTGCCAGTGGCCTGCTGCTGGGGGGACGAGGCGCTAGCCATGCCTGCTGCTGTGCTGCTGCCCATGGAGCCGGGTGCAACAGCAGCACCGGCTGATCTTGCCATGTGAGAGGTGTCCGTTGTGTGGACGACGCTTGACGGCTTGCCTCCGAGAGCCGGGTTGGGTGATGGCGACGGTGATTGCGACGGCATGTTGCTAGGACGGGCGTGTTGTGCGTGTCTGCTCCCTTGCTGCTGCTGCTGCTGCTGCTGCTGCTGCTGCTGCTGCTGCTGCTGATGATGCTGGTGCTGGTGCTGGTGCTGGTGCTGCTGGTGCTGGTGTTGGTGGTGATGCTGCTGCTGGTGCTGCTGATGGTGCTGCTGCTGGTGCTGCTGATGCTGCTGCTGCTGGTGCTGCTGTGCCATAGGACTTGCGTTACCTGCCTTGCCTGCAGGAACAGCATTCCCGCCGAACTTAAACGTGCTGGGAGTATTCAAAAGGCGACTGTTCCCACCACCCTCTCCACCTCCTCCCCCGGCTTTTCCTGCTGCGTGCGCCCCATTGCTGCCTCCACGCCCGCTGCCTGCTGCAGCTGCCGCCGCTGCTGCTGCATGTGCAGCAGCAGCCGAAAGAGCCGGATTCGACACGCCTGCCCCCGCCGCATCACCCCCGTAATTCCGCAGAACCGGGGGGCGGGGAAGGAAGGTGAGAGACGAGGAGTCGACATACAGACGTTGAGGGCCCCCTGTCGAAGAGTTTTGACCCGCCCCTCCTGGCCCAGCCCCTGCCCCTGCCGCTGCCCGTGCCCCTGCTCCTGCTCCCCCCATACCTCCACCCATGCTTGACTTCCCGAGCCCAAGATGCTGGTTCGGACTGAAAGGTCGAGGCTCGGTCTTCTCCCCAGCTCTTCCCATGCCTGCATGCGCCATGGCCCCTGCTCCCCCCTGCCCTGTGCCGTTCCCTGCCCCACTCGCCCCCCCCGCACGCCATTGCCCTGCTGCTGCTGCTCCTGTGGTGGCTGTGCCAGGCTTGCCGGCACCAGCAGCTCCGGGGTGATTCCAGAGCCATTCAGCCGGCACCTTGCCTACCATGTGAGACTCCCTCCTGCCCTCCATGCCCATCACCCCACTCGCATTCCCACTCGCTCCGCTTGCTCCCCCTGCTCCTCCAGCTCCTGCTGCTGCTGTTGCTGCTGCGCCTGCAGCAGCAGCTCCAGTGCCAGACTTGCCAGCTGCCCCTGCTCCTCCTGCTCCTGCCGCTGCTCCCTTGTGTGCGTGACCAGCTAAGGCTGGTTTGCCGGCCGCATGGGAAGGGGTTGAGGCGGTGTGAGTGGCTGATGGGTGGTGGGGCCGTTTGGAAGAGGCATGGGTGGTTCTTGGCTTGGGGGGAGGCGTCTTGCCTCGGTTGGCTATGCGCTCCTTCTGACGCTGCCTCAGCTTCAGCCTAGTGTGGGGAGGGCGACAGTGGGTGGCATGAGAGGAGGGAGGAGCGGAGGGAGGAGGAGTAGGACAGGGTAGCTTGAGAGAGTCAAGAGATGGTAGCAGAGAAATGAGAGTTGGGAATAGGGAAGTTGCTGCAAGCAGTAAACAGCCAGATGCTGATGACGATGGTGTAACAAATGGCCGAGAAGCACGGGCAGAGGAGCACGGGCAGAGGAGCACGGGCAGAGGAGCACGGGCAGAGGAGCACGGGCAGAGGAGCACGGGCAGAGGAGCACGGGCAGAGGAGCACGGGCAGAGGAGCATGGGCAGAGGAGCACGGGCAGAGGAGCATGAGCAGAGGAGCACGAGCAGAGGAGCACGAGCAGAGGAGCATGAGCAGAGGAGCACGAGCAGAAGGGTGGATGGAATGGAACACTTGCCATTTCTCTCTATGTGCCTTTCCAGCTGCTGATAGCTCTCTTGCTGGCTCCTCCTCCTCCTCATGCTCCTCCTGCGTGGCGACATTTCACCCACACACAAACGCACGCCGACAAACATGCACACAAGCACACATGCACACAAGCACACATGCACACATGCACACATGCACACAGCACACATGCACACACATGCACACACATGCACACACATGCACACACGTGCACACACGTGCACACACGTGCACACACACATGCACACACGCACACATGCACACATGCACACATGCACACATGCACACATGCATATACGCACGTCCGCCCCAGCATTCCCCCCCTCAGTCCCAACGCACAAGGCAGATTGATGAAAGCACCCACTCATGACCCCTCTCCACACATATCGGCGAACAGAGATGCACAGGCACGCACGCACACACACACAAATGCGGAAGAGAATGAGAGTGAGGCGGAAGGGTGGGCGGATTAAGAGCGAGGGAGAGAGGGACCGCAGGAGGTAAGATCAGGGAGGGTGGTAGAGCGAGGGAGGCTAATTGAGAAAGGGGGGATGCAGAAAAGAAGATGGCATGCAATATGCAAGTGCGCATACATTGGTGTGTGTGTGTATGCGCGTGCGTGCGTGCGTGCGTGCGTGTGTGTGTGTGCATGACTGTGTGTGTGTGTGGGCGGGTGGATGCATGTGCGTATGCACATGACTGTGCGCGAGTGCTTTCCCACGTGTGCGTGTGGCCATGCGTCGTGTGAGCGTCCATGTGCATGCAAGGCTGACCTTGGAGGCGGCAGCGGCAGCAGCGAGAGCAGCAGCATCAGCAGCAGCCATGGCGGCCACAATGCCCTGCTCGTTGTACGACACCGGCCGCCGCGTGCGCTTGCCCCGCCCCAGCAGCGCACTCGTCTCCACCTGCATCTGCTCCCACCTGCCACGGGGAGGGAAAGAGTGGGTGGAAGGAAAGAGGGGGGAGAGGGCAGGAGGTGGGGGGAGAAGAAATTAGGCAGGGGTTGAGACGGGGAGAGGGGATGCGGGGCATGAGGTGACTTTTGAGTCGACTCAAAAGTCACCTTGGATGCGGAGCATGGGCATGACGAGGATGGGTGGAGGGGTGGGTGGAGCGAACGTGCAGGGAAAACGCAGGACAACGAGACCGGAGGGGGGGCAAGGAGAGTGGAGTGGGCGAGGAAAGAGGAGGAGCGTGTGGTGCAACGGACAAGAATTTTACAGCACACTACATCCTTGACGAGTGTCAAGGGCCGTCTTCCCACTCCCACCGCATGCTATCCCACTGCAATCCATTACATGGCAATGACACCACATAGTATCCCAGGCCATGCCATGCCATCCCATAGCATGCCATTCCCTCCCCAACCCATCCCATCCCATGGCCTCGCCTGCCCTAAGCCCTGAATCACACATACCGGTTCTTGAGCAACCTCTCCCATTCGCCAGACGCGTCTTCCTTGTCGTCCTTGTGCTCCTTGTGCCCCTTGCCCTTCTTCCCCGCTGCCGCTGCCGCTGCCACCGCCTCTTCCCCCCCCTCCTCCCCCTCCACCTCCACCACCCCCTCCTCCTCACCCCCTTCCTCCTCCACCTCCTCATCCGCCTCCTCAAATGCCCACGCCTGTTCACATCACATCCCACGGAAAAAAGGGGAAAAAAAAAAAAAAAAAAAGGGGGCGGGGGGGGGGCGGGGGAAGGGGGAGGGAGAGAGGGGGGGAGGGGGGGGGGAAATATGGGGAGGAGCCAGGGAAAGGCAAGTCTTGAGCCTAGTCAGCATAGTCGAATCAACAACAGCATGAGAGCCAGCAACGCCAATCGAATCAGCCAAGTCAACATAAGTCAACCAGGAAAGTCAGAAGCCCCACCTTGATGGACCCCAGCAGTGGCTCCCCAGCCTCCTCCTCCCCATGCGCCCCCTCTGCCACCGTACGGCACAGCAGCCTTGAGATCGCCGACTCGTCCCACTGCAGCTTGCGCCGCCCGCCCTCATGACACGTGTCACCATACACGTTGCCCAAACTGCTCCGGTCCTTGCGCCCCTTCTTGTGCTCGCCCATATCGAACGTCCCTCCTCCTGCTGCCGCCACTGCCTCTGCTGCTGCTGCACTGGCGTCAGTTGTCGCGTCCCCTTCTCCCTTCACCTCCTCCACCTCATCACTGTCCCCCTCCTTGCCCTTCTCCTCCCCTGCTTTCTCCTCCTTGCCTCCTGCGCCCCCTCCCGCCTCCCCGGCAGCAGCTGCAGCAACAGCGGCAGCAGCGGCGGCGGCGGCAGCAGCAGCAGCGGACGCAAGAGGAGTCATCTCTGCCTCCCCATCGCCCTTCCCCTTCTCACTCTGCCCCAACACTCGCCTGCTCCTCCTCACCTGCCCCTCGCCCCCCTCCCCATCCTCCTCCTTCCCCTCATCCTTCTCCCCACCCTCTTTCACCCCATCTTTCCCCGCTCCCTCGCCCTTCCCCTTCCCCTCCCCTCCTTCCCCCTTCGCCCTCTCCTCCCCGCCCTCCACATCCACCTTAGCATCTTCCTCAAAAAGCTCATCCGCGCCCCATCTCAAAATATCCTGCAACTCTTTCACGTTCCCAGCGTTGCCCGACTTGCTCGCACCACCGGCAGCAGCAGCGCCGCCGGCGGCGCCACCGGGGTTGGAGGCGGAGAGGAGGTGGTCGAGGAGCAGCTTGCGCTTGGCCAGCTGTAGGATGCGCTCCTCCACGCTCGCGCGCACCACCAGACGGTATACCAGCAGCCGCTTCGACTGCCCTATGCGGTGCGCTCGGTTCATGGCCTGGCGGTGGCGGGGGGTGGGGAGTGGGAGGAGGGGGAGGGGGGAGATGGGGGAGAGGAGAGGGGAGAAGAAAAAAGGAGAGGGGGGCAGGGGAGGAGAGATGGGAAGAACGGAGAACGGGTGTGGAGAGAGGGAAATTGGGAGAAAGGTAGGGGAGTGTGGAGGGCGGATCTCAATGGCAGGTTGAGGGCTGCTGAATGGCTGTGCAATGTTGAGAGGTGGGGAGAAGAGTGTCAACACCTCCCTCATCTCAATGCCCCCAATGAAGCCCCACACGGGCGAGTGACACCCCTCCACCCAAATCCCCCCCAGAACACAACACATGTCCCCCCTTCCCCCACACCCCACCCCACATCCCCGACCCCACGCCCCCCACCCTCCACCCCCCATCCAAGCCTGCGGGCGGGCCAAGCAAGCTAGCTTGCGGGAAATGCACGCACCTGGATGTCAGCGTGGGGGTTGAAGTCAGAGTCGTAGATAATGACCGTGTCTGCAGTGGCCAGGTTGATGCCCAGCCCACACGCGCGCGTTGACAGCAGAAACACAAACCGCGACATGTCCTGCTCATGGGAGTGCGCGGATGGGGGGAGAGGGGAAAGCGCGGGTGGTTGAGTGGGGGGAGGGGAGAAAGCGAACGGGGGAGATGGGGCAGGGGGGAAGTGAGAGGGGAGAGGGCGGGGTGGAGAGAGGAAAATGAATGGGGTGGGTGCAGGGGAGATGAAAGGATGGAGCAGACGAGGAAGAGAAGGACAGCACACAAAAGGGTGATAACGATTTTGGACAACTGGGAGGTTGACGCGATCATGACAAACACTGGCAGCTTCCATCCCATCCCATCCCATCCCATCCCATCCCATTCCATCCCATCCCATCCCATCCCATCCCATCCCATCCCATTCCATCCCATCCCATCCCATTCCATCCCATCCCATCCCATCCCATCCCATCCCATCCCATTCCATCCCATCCCATCCCATCCCATCCCATCCCATCCCATCCCATCCCATTCCATCCCATCCCATCCCATCCCATCCCATCCCATCCCATCCCATCCCATCCCACCCACCCCACCCCACCCACCCCACCCCACCCCACCCCACCCAAACCCAACCCCACCCCAACCCACCACACCCCACGCACCTTATTAAACCGTGCAATGGCCACCTGCCGTTCCGCCACGCCCACGCTCCCATCCACCCTCTCATACGTCCTGGGGCCAAACTTCACAGCCAGGTACTCCTCGAGAATGTCCAGCAGGCGCGTCATCTGCGAGAAGATGAGCACGCGGTGCCCCGCCGCTCTCAGGCGCTCCAGCATGCGGTCCAGCAGCTGCAGCTTGCCTGACGCTGCCACGCGCGCTGCCTGCAGCGACTCCATGCTGCCCACCACGGGCTCCGTGCCTGGGATGAGGTACGGGTGGTTGCACACCTGGTGGGACGGGGAGAGCCGGGGGAGAAAGGGGGAGCGCGGGATGGGGGTAGAGGGGCAGGGAGGATGGAGGTGATGAAGGTGGGGGGAGAAAGGACAGGTGGGAGAGAAACGTTTGGGTAGCTAGGGTGCGCAATGGAAGGAGACGATTGGCTTGTATGAGCATAGCAACAAACTACCAGCGTATATCGTCCTTCCCACACACAATTGTAGTGGCCATGGCTGTGGAACCCATTTCGGTAGCCCCCATGGGCATGGCTGTAGCAACGCTGCTGTAGCGTTTCCGCAAGTGGGTGGGGCAGTGACGCACCTTGCGCAGCTGCATGACAATGTTGAGCATGGACTGGTGGCCGCCCTTGCCCGTGCGCAACACCTGGTAGTTCTTCGTCAGCAGCGCCCGGTAGTACTCCGCCTGCTCTCCCCCGCATGCACACGCACGCACACACACACGCACAGACACACACACACACACACACACACACACACACACACACACACACACACACACACACACACACACACGCAGCACATGGTGCACAGTGGGCATGCATCAGTGCAGGGATGCAAAAGAACCACGCCATACATCATAAAAGGAACATAAGGAACATAAGTTTATGATTATAAGACCATGATAGGAGACAAGCAGAAACAGCAAAACGCACAATCACAACTCCATACTTACATCCCCACGAGCACCCATCCCAGTGCCCCTTCTCTTCCCCCACTCAACCCCCCATCCCTTCCTCCCACCACCCACCCACCCAGTATCCACCCTCCTTCCTCCCTCCCCCACCCCGCACCTGCACAACGGAGAGCTCCACAGGCACAACCCTCTCCTCCTTGGGCGGGATGTGCTTCATGGTCTCGCGCTTGAGCCGCCTCAGCATGTGCGGCGCCACCATGCGCTGCACTTCTGCCACCTGCCCCGCCGCGTCCATCGCCGCAAACCTCTCTTTAAACGCCGACAGCGACGGGAAGTCGGAGGGGTGGAGGAAGGAGAGGAGGTTGTACATCTCGCCCACGTTGTTCTGCAGCGGCGTGCCTGTCAGCAGCACGCGGTGGTTGAAGGAGAAGGTATTGAGCAGCGTGAACAGCTTGCTCTCGTTGTTCTTCAGTCTGTGCCCCTCGTCCACTACAAGCACCTCCCAGGGGATTGCGCGCAGCACGGACGTATCTGCCAGAACCATCTCAAACGTTGTCAGCATCACGTGGAACCGGTACCGTCGGTTCCCCGCCCCCCCTGCCCTCAACTTCTCCCCACCCGCATCCCCGGAAGCAAAGAATTCAAAGTCACGGATAACCCCACGCGCCTTGGCGCTGCCGTGGTACTCCACGAGGTTCAGGTGCGGCGCCCACATGGCAAACTCTGCAGACCAGTTGGGCATGGTGGAGAGCGGTACCAGCACCAGGCACGGCCCGGGCACCTTGAGCTCTGTCTTCACACACGACAGGTACGACGCGGCTGATATGGTCTTCCCCAGCCCCATCTCGTCCGCCAGAATCACATTCCTGCGCCGCGCCCAGGAGCGGCGCAGCCAGTTGATCGCCTCCAGCTGATGCGGGAACAGCTTCCCTGCCAGGTTACTCGGCTGCTCCTTCAGGTCGGGCACGGCTGAGGGCTTGCGCGGGACAGGGGCGGGTGCTGGGGCCCTGGCCATGCGGTCGAAGGTCTCGTAGGCTTGGAGGACCTTGGGGTTGGCGACCATGGCAGGGCTGTTCACGTCCTCCCACGTGCATGCATCGTATGGTAGTCCGCACCACTTCACCAGCACCTCCCGCTGCTGCCTCTGCTGCTGCTGCTGCGCCCCTTTCCCTCCGCGTGCCGCGCTCGCGCCTGCCCGGCCCCCGCCTTTGGCTTTGGACGGCAGGCGCGGGCGGGAGAGGAAGCGGTGGGCGATGATGCGGTGGGGGTGGTTCCACTGCTCCTCCATGAGAGACAAAGGCATGCGCCCGTGGCGCTGCCGGTAGTTGTCCAGCTTGCGCTGGTTCAGCGCTGCTACCTGCTCCTCCGACAGCCACGTGTTGTGCACATGCGCCTTCCCCGCCCACTTCACTAGATACTCCACCACAGCCTCCTCCTCCTCCTCTTCCTCCTCGTCCTCTCCCTCCTCCTTCTCCTTCCCCTTCTCCTTCTCGCCGCTCTTCTGCTGCTTCTGGTCCCCGTCTTTGCTTTTGCCAGAAGCCTTCTCGCCGTCCTTGCTGCTTGTCTCTCCTGCCTTCGCCAACTCCTTGCCTCCCTTCTCATCCTTCTTCTCTTTGCCATCTGTTTCCTTTGCCTTTCTCTCCCCCTCCCCTCCCTCTTTAGCCCCACTCCCCTCCTTGCCTCCTTCTTTCCCACCAGCATCCACCATTACTTTCTCATCACTCTTCTCCTTCTCACCCTTCTCCTTCCCCACCTTCTCCTCCTCATTCTCCGCCTTCTCCTTCCCTTGCTCCCTCTCATCCTTCCCATGGCTCTCCCCACGACCATCCATCCACGTGGCACGAGCACCACTGCCCCCAACACGAGCCATTCTCGCCCCTGTCTCCCCATTCAACCCCCTCCCCGCATTGCCTCTCGTCCGCGCACTCGTCCCCTCTCCCCCGTCACCTGCTGCTCCTCCATCCTCCTTCCCCCCCTCTTCTTTCCCTGCTTTCTTCATATCCCGCCCTGCCAAACCAGAATCAGGCCCAGCAGTGGCATCTCCATCAGTTACAGCACTCCCACTCGCTGCTGCCTTAGCTCTCACCCGTGCAATCTCTGCCGCATGCCCATCAGCATCAGCACCAGCATCTTCATCAGCGTCACCAACCGTCACCACATCCACCTCCTCCCTTTCCTCCTGCTCCTCCATGTCCGTCGCCCCTACATCCTCCGCAGCACCAGTAAGGAGGCGCCGTTTCTCCTCTTTCCCCCCTCCCTTGCCCTCCTCGTCGCTCCCCTCCACCTCCCCCGCCTTCTTGACAGCGCCAGCCTCTTGCTTGCCCCGAATCCTGCACCCGAATATGCGCTCGATCTGGGACAAGGGCCGTACAGGAAGGGGGGGAGCACAGAGGAGGGGGAGAGAAAAAACAAGAGTTGGTGGCGGGCGGGCGGAGGAGGCTGCGGGAGCGACAGAATCGAGAGTTGCGATCATGGTTCAGGGGTGAATTGTCCTCGAGTCCCAAGGTGAAAAGAACGTATTGTAAAAGTCACAGGTGCTTGTAACAACACTGCATTTGATTCTAGGTGGGATAGGTGGCTGGTTGTGTGAGTTGAGAGGGTACCTCGAGAGTGGAGGCCTCTGTACACACTGGGCAGATCCATGCTCCCTTGGGTGCTTTCTGGTGTGCGGGGAACGGGTAAGAGTAAGGGATGCGGGGGCAGGAAAGATGGGGGGAAGGGGGAGGGGAAAAGGGTGGTTGGGAAGAGGAGAGAGGAGTGATGGCACGTGAGGTGAGGGATAGAGATGGAAAAGAGCCGTTTGACTGTTGCAACGACGAGACCACTACGAAGATAAAGATGGAAACAAAGATGGGGGAAGGGGGGGGGGGGGGGGAGGGGTTGTGACGGCAACAAAGAAGGACGAGGGGGAAAGGGGAGAAGAACAGGCAGAAGCATGGTGAGCGGAGGGGAGGTGGAGAAGATCGGGGGAAGGAGGGAGGGTACCTTGAGGGGCGGGGTGAGGCAGAAGAGATGGTAGAGGCGAGGGCAGAGGTCGCAGCAGAGAAGGTACCCGGCATCGCCACACACCGCACACACCCATGACGCCTCCTCATCCTCCGCCGCATCAACCCGGCCCTTCCCCCCATCCGCCAGCCCCCCCACCAAGCTCTCAATCCGCCTCTCCATCCGCCCACCGCCCACCGCCGCCATCCTGCCTCCCCCTGACACCTTCTGCCCTGCACCAGCCGCCTTCCCCCCACCCACGGCCCCCTTCCTCCCCGCCTTGTCCCTCGAAAATTCCAAATCAAGCCCTGACCGCCCCCACACTCCACCCCCCTCCTCTGCACTGTCATCTGAGGCCACCACAACCTCTGCTCCCTCCTCGTCCTCCTCTCCACCCCCATCATCTTCATCCAACCGCACACACTCCTCGTCCTCCTCCTCCTCCTGCTGCTCCGCCTCCTCCGCTTTCCCCCCACCCGGCCTCTCCTCCTGGTCACTATCATCAGACTCCGCCAGACTGGACCAACTCATGCGGGGGGCCTTGCGCCTCTCCCTCATGCTCCCCAGGAATGTCTGTCTGTTCGGATCTGCCTGCCCTGGGCCTGCACCTGCCCGACGGGCAGCCGCGAGGGAGGCGGACGGGGGAGAGGAGGAGGTGGGGTGTGGAAGGTCGCTCACCCTGCGACGCTTGAATGTTCTTGGATTAGACAGCGGATGCCCGTGCAGCTGCTGCTGCTGCCAACCCCTCTTACTCCCTCTCACACCCTGCTCGCTCCCTCTCTCCTCATCCCCCCGCTCCCTCCGTTCCTGCCTTCCCCACTCCCTCCCCTTCTCCCTGTCATGCTCCTCCCTCCCTCTCCCTTCCCGCTTCCCGTCCTCCCGCTCCAATGCACCCTTACCAGCCGCAGCAACAGCAGCTCGTGCTAGCCTCTCCGCTGCCGCTGTCCTACACTTATTGCACTGCCATTGAGGCCTCGCCTTCTCCTTGGGCGCATCAGCACAGCCAGTGTGGTACACACGAGGGCACCACACACAGTGTAGGGAAGAGTTGTCACCATCAGCACCAGCACCACCGCCTCCCTCCCTGCTCTCGCGCTTCACAGATTTTGTGTCTGCAGCAGCGGACGGTGATGCGGTGCAGAGCGGTGCATTGCACTTGAAACACTCTGTGTACTCCTGCACGTTGTTGGGGAGACAGGATACAGAGGGGGGAATAACCACAACGAGTGAGACGCATAAGACACAGTTACAACATGAACGACACACCACAACCACGCACAGCAAGGACTTGACGGGTTTCCAGAACCCACTACCACCCCCAAAAAACTCCCCTACGTCTTACGGCCCCTCGCCTTTCTTTAAAGCCCCCAGACTGAAAGAAAACTCCAATCTATAACAGCCTCCCAAACCCCTACCCTCATCCCACCACACGCCTTTAACCTCAACTCAACTCAGCACCACTGCAACACATACCCTTTTCCCATCGCGTCTCCTCGCCCTCCACGAGGCCCCGTGTGCCCCTTTCACCGGCACCACCACCTCCTCCTCCCCCAGCCTCGCACCACCACTCCTGTGCGCCGGCCCTGGCGCTCCCACGAGCGCTGCCAGGCTTGTTCCATCTGTGTCGGGGTGCTGCTGTGCATGCGCGTCCGCCCATGCGAGGGCTGCACGGAAGAGAGAGCGCAGGTTGGGCGCACATGGCATGCGCTGGAGAGGGGTGGGGATGTGGGTGATGTGGCGCAGGGGGGATGGGGAAGGGAAAGGGAAAGGAAAGGGTAAGGGGAAAAGAACGGGGATGGAAAAGCAACACTGGAGCGGGGAGGGGGAGAAGAAGGTTTACACACAGATGATTTTTGAGGCGCCTCAAAAATCACTGGAGCGGGGGGGGGGAGAAGAAGGTTTACACACAGATGCTAGCTGAATGCTTCTGTGCATGCGTGTGGGGTAGGCAAAGTAAAGTAGAGTGCCAGGCGGAGGTGCACAGGCTGCAGAGGGAAGACACGTGCACGCACGCAGCTTACCTGCCGCCCTAGCTGAGTGCGAAGCGGAGCGAAGGGAAGGACAAGCACGCTTGCGATGGTGGCCCTGCAGAGAAAAGGAAGAGAAAGTTGGAAATGACAAAGGCAGTGCAGTGGGGACAGGGTTGGGTATAGCAAAGACAATTACAAAGACGAAGCATGTGGGGTATGTGGAGAGAGGCATACGCAGCAGCTTTGGAGAGCGTATGCTGCAGCACAGGCAACTGACCTCTTGCCAATGCGCCCCTGTAACGTTGCTGTGCCTTGTTCTCCTGCCGCCGCTGCCGCCTCTATGCCAGTCTGCTCTCCCTTCCCTTCCTCTCGCTCGTCCTTCACTTTCGCCCTCTCACCATCCCGTTTCTTAAGACCTTCACTCTTCACCTCCACCTCATCCTCCTCCGTGCTACCACCATCACCATCGCACCCCTCGCCCTTTCCCCCCACAAGCACCACCGTCAGAGAACCCTCGTGTGAGTCCCCTTCACCAGCCGCCTTTCTCCCCTCCTCCGCCTCGTCTTTATGCGCCTGAGCATGCACTTTGCGGACCAGGCCCGGCCACCAAGGCAGTCCCGGCAGCAGCTTCGCCCACACAAGCATCCCCTGCCTGTACGCTGCTGCAGGCACTTCCGATGGGATCAGCAAAGCCTCTTCCTCCCCCTCCGCCTCCCCATCTCCCCTCCTCTCTCTGCCCCTCGCTTCCTCCTCTCCATCCGGCCTCCCCTTTCCACCTCCTCCGTGCGCTCTGCTCCCGCCCCCTGCCAGCCTTACCCCGCGCCTCCGCTTCGACCCCTGCGGCGCGGACGGAAGCTGCCGACCCTGCTGCCCAGGCTCGGCAGCCGAAGCACCGTCGCCGTCATTAAAAGTGGGGGGGCGGGGCGGGAGGAGGAGCAGTTTGCGGTGCGCAGCGGGGGAGGGCGAGGCGGTGGGGGACTGGGAGAGCGGCAGCATGATGACATCGGATCGGAACTTCTTTGGTGGCAGGGACGAGCGCTTGCTGTGGGCGCGCGATGACAGCTGCGGTGATGGCGCTGGGGGAGACGACCTGCTGAGGAAAAGGAAAAGAGGTGGGGAGTTGGAGGAAGGGGCATAAAATTGGATCGTTTTGAAAGGACACAGTAGCAAGAAGGCATGGCTTGGCTTGGGAAACATGGCCACACGAAAACGTGCAGTTGCATTACAAGCCTGGCAATCGAAAGCCAGTTGATTCCAGCAGATGAACGAACGCTAAGGGCATGTGCGGGAGTATGAGTGGCGACTTACGCTGGCTTGCCGGGCTTGGTAGGCGAGCTTCCCTTGGACCGCACCGTTGCTGCACACGGACATGCGCACGTTGAGCGGACAGGGATTGGGGGACAGCGGAGCGAAGCAGAGCAGGTGCAGCAAAGCAGAGACGAGCAGGTATGGACAGTTGTGCCGATTTGAACAGGCCAAAGGCGTGAAGGAAGAGCAAGAGTAGTGGTGGTGGCGGGTGGGTGGTGGCGGTACTCACCGCACATGCCGAGCAGCTTCCTTCGCAGCCATGTGCTGTTGTTGCTCGTCGTCACTTCGCCCAGCCGGCTCGTGTACAGTTGCTGCACGGGAGAAGGGGCAGCAACAGACGGAGAGAAATACCGACAGAGGGATGAACGGAGGAGGTTCACGAAAAATCAAGCAACCGAAATGACAAGCAACAAGCTACCTAGGCATTACAACCGAAAGGAGGAGCCCTGCCTATGGTAGGCACGGCAAGGGAGGAAGGAGCAGCGCGCGGCGTGTTGCACTGACCCGTAACTCCTTGAGCGGCATGTGCTCCAGCTCTGCCGCCTTCAACGGCGGTGGCACGCCCTCTTGCACCTCCTCCTCCTCCTCCTCCTCCTCCTCCTCCTCCTCCTCCTCCTCCTCCTCCTCCTCCTCCTCCTCCTCCTCCTCCTCCTCCTCCTCCTCCTCCTCCTCCTCCTCCTCATCCCCCTCTTTCGTTTCCTTCTCCCCCTCCCCCTCCTCCTCATCCTCCTCCTCCTCTTCCGCCTCCTCCTCTTCCTCCCCCTCCTCCTCCCCTTCTACATCGCCCTCTTGTTCTGCGTCGATCTCCTCCGCCTCGCCGTCCCCTTGCTCCTGTTCCTCCTCTTCCGAGTCGTCACTGTCACCTACGCCCGCCCCGGAGTCCCCCCCGTCCTCATCCTCCGCAACCCCAACGTCCACATCTTCGCCTGCTAGCACTTGAGACAAAAGCTTCGCATTTTCTGATGCCTCTCCCTCTCCATCCGCAACCCCAAACCCCTCTAGCTCCTCCTCCTCTTCTTCCTCCTCCTCGTCCTCCTCTTCTTCCTCTTCCTCCTCCTCTTCTTCCTCCTCCTCTTCGTCTTCCTCCTCCCCATCAAGTCCCCCCTCCTGCTCGTCCGCCCTGCCACCAACCGCGCGCCCAACGGCGACCGCGCCCAGTCCGCCGCCCAGATCTGTCTCGTCCTCCTCTTCCGCCAACTCTTCCGCCAACTCGTCACCGCTTGACCCATCCCCCGACTCTTCCCCGCTACCATACTCCCCAGACCTCCCGCTCCCTCTCCCTTCGACCGCCATACTAGCCCCTTGCGCGTCCCCTTCCCGCCGATCCGCCTCTCTGGTGATGCCCGGACGGGAGATCACGAGCTTGTTGCCGCGCCGCGCCACGCCCGCGACCAGCAGCTTCTTGCCGTGCGCCGGGTGCGCTTGCGCCCGCGGACGCGCGCCTTGCGCGTGCTCCCGCCCGCGCCCGCCTTCCTCCTCGTCCTCGTCTCCGTCTTGATTTCCGTCAACGTCTTCGTCCTCGTCTATGTCTTCAGATGCCTGCTCGTCCGCCCCGCCCTCGCTCCCCGCGCGACCTGCGACCGCCGCACCTTCGACCCCCTCCTCATCCACGTCCTCCTCTTCTTCTTCCTCCTCCACTTCCTCCTCGACCTCCTCCTCCTCCGGCTCTTCGCCTTCCTCGTCGTCCGCTTCGTCTTCAATTTCTTGTTCTTCGTCAGCTCCGCCCACGCCTTCTCGTCCCTCCGCACCCGCCTCCTCCCTCTCCTCCTCTTCCTCCTCGACCTCGTCCCCCTCCACCTCCTCCTCCTCCTCCTCGCCTTCACCTCCGTCCCCTCCCACCTCCTCATCCTCTCCCCCCTCATCCTCGTCCCCCCCATCTGCCTCCCCCTCCACCATATCCTCATCCTCGTCCTCCTCACCGTCCGCCTCCCCCTCCCCGTCCCCCTCCTCGTCTTCCCCCTCCGCGTCTTCGTCCTCCTCCTCGTCCTCCTCCTCCTCATCTTCATGCTCCTTCTCCGCCGCATACTGCAACCCCCTTGAGCCTGCGCCTTCTCTTGCACTGCGACCCGGAACCGCATTCGCCGATAGATCCGCGGGACGAGATCGCGCGCCAGCCATGGACGGCGCGCGCACGGGGGAGCGCGCCAAGTACCTCCCCCGCGGAGCCTTCCCCTCGCCGTCAATGTCCATCGTCCCCCGTGCGACTCAGCACCCGTGTATTCACAAGCAACCGAAAGAAACGCTTGATGATTAACCCGCAACGTCACTTTCCCAAGATTAGGACTCCACTGACGAGCGATGTTGGCACACCAACCCGAGTCTTTAATCTACACTCCGGAAGACAGTGCCCCGCACAGTAGCCCACTGCGGTTTCCAAGTCCTCGGAGTGGTCGATAAGTTGCGGTGCACTCCCTTGCAAAAATACCCGACGATCGTGCCGGTCGAATGTAAGAAGCCGCTTAGTCGATGGTAAGTAGAGACTTCACATCCCAGTTCCACGATGGGCAACCAAGAGGGTGTGCTTACCCTCCAACATCTCCGATTAAAGTGGTCCCCTTAGCGATCCGAGCAATATGCGATCATACGTCACTCGTCATCAAGAAACTTCGCGACTTTGCCGAAACGCGAAGAGATCCCACAGGAAGGTGACTAATAGCCGAACCCTCAGCGCAGGTCGCGGACAGACATGGACGCCTTACAAGAGCAATTAACGCGACCAAACCCTAGCCAACGACTCTACGAAAGCGATAAGACTTGCGCTCATCGCTGCCTCTTCTTCTCCGCTCGTTCCGCCACCACCTGACCTGGCGTGCAGCGCGCCACGGCCAGGCTGTGGGGTAGGATAAGCGGTTGGGGGAGGTTGCGGTGGGGAGATTCCGTTTGGCGGAATCCCCATGCCACGTGGCAAACCCCTCCATCAAATCACTGTTGCGGAGGTTCGGAAATCGCAAGTTCGGGCGTGCGAAGCTGAAGCGACGTTTCGCGGTGGGCGGATTCATCGCACGCAAGGGCAACGGTGGGTGAACTTGCGGAAACGCGCGCAGATCTTGCGCAAGGTGGCACACCTCGTCCGCCAGATATTCCCAAGGGGAAAGGCCACCAACATCCACCGCCATCGCCACTGGGTTTGAGTGGGGACCCGCAAAGACGGAACCTCATGAAGTGCTGCAAATTGCGCTGTCAAAGGAATAATCAGCCCTTACATAAACATTATGCGAAATGTATACAGTCGCACTGAACAAAAGTGTTCCCTTACGAAAAATGGGTCTGGCAACAGACCCAACCTGAGCGGCCGGTTCGGTCTCGAGCCTACAATTTGAATGGCAACGAATCGAGCCAGTCAGAAGCAAGACTGCCGAAGCGCAAGCCTACAAGGAAGCAGCGTCGAACCGCGCTTCTGATTCCGCCACCCTGTCATCCTCGATCTTGCCTTGAAGTGCATCTGCTGCAGATCGACGGCGTACAAGTATGCTCGATGCAACTAGCGCGCAGTGCCAGCAAGATTCATTGGCTCTCCTAATCTCGCGGCTTTACCCAAATGACTACCGCTGGGCTTGGTCGGTGTAAATGGTGGCGGGGTCGAGTGACCCAGTCAGTGTCCATGGCGGCGTAAGTCTCACATGCCTGCCCCACGGTTGTAAAATAAGCAAATCTGAGTGTGAAAGTCCACCGACCGTCATCCGATAGCAGTTCCCTCAGTAATTTCCTTTGAGAGGAATCAGTTCAGGCGTAAGCAGTCGCTACTTGCAATCAGGAACGACTGCATTCGACCACGAAAGCAAGACGAACAGATTTGCCAACCTTGAGAACACTATTTCACTCTCCCATATTCCAACGCCAGACGTGTGCTTTAGATCTAGACCACCAACCTTCGCGGCTTTAAGTATTGAGTGTCTTCCTTGGTGCGTTAGTGCTCGCTTTCCTTAACTCTCTTTGAGCGAGCATCGAGCAGGCAGCACTTTTTATCCCCGATGCGGCCTTAGCGATGATACGCATCAGTTCATCCGCGCAACTACCCTTCCCTCTCCTCCTGCTACTCCTCAATCATTTCGCAAGAAACGATGCTTTGGCGTTTCCATCAGATCCACCCGCCGCCGACAGCGGCGCCGAGCGCGCGGTCATATCCGCCGGCGTGGACGATCCGCGGTCAGACCACGGTGTGGGTAAGCGGAGGCAGCGTTTCGTTCGACTATGCAATCCGAGGCTGCGTCATCATCGCCCTTTCAATCGCCTTCGTGCTACCCTGCTTAGATGATGGCCCGCTGATTCCGAAAACGACAAGCAGCCCGTACTGCTTTCCCCCAGGAACAATTGTATCGCGCGTACGCGGATCGCGCTGTTTATTATCGTAGCGCGTTCCGCCTCACTTCCGCGCCGACGATCTCCTGTGCGTTCTGTACCCCATCCCTTCCCCTTCCCCACGCACTTCACCCCCTCACCCCTACCCCCTTCCCCCTGCCCCCTTCCTGCTTCCCCTTTCCCCCTTCCCCCTTCCCCTTGTCTTTGCCCCAGCGGAGCCGGCGGAGGGTAGCAGGGCGGTGTGCAGGTTCGACAGGGAAAAAGGCACCTTCTCACACGAGCCGTACAAACCAAGCAGGTACGAAGTGGATAGGTATCGCCGGACAAGGGGATGGTCTTAGATCGAATCCTGTAGTATTCTCCAATGGAGGCCCGGAAGTGTTGTCTTTTGGTTCTGAGTCTCCTCCGCATCCCGTGACCCGTGTGTCCTGAACAGCTTATAATGCGCCTGCTCCGCCCGCGAAGCAATGAATGACACCCTATCTGTGCACTCTGCTCTGCCGTCCTCTCTCTTCTCTCACCCTCCCTCGCCCATCCTCCCAGCACGCTCACCTCAGACGACTCCTGGGCACCACATGGCACCGCACTGCACCTCTCTGGATCCTGTCGTTTCCTCTTGAACGCCTCCTGCGCTGTGGTTGCCGCCTTTTCAGGTAGCTGCCCTCCTCCCCCAGCCTGACTGCTAGCTGCATGCTCCTTAGCCCGAAGCTTCCGACCTCGTCCTTTACCCCATAAACCTGAAACTTTCAAAGTCTCCCATCTCATTTCATGTCCCATCCCTCCGTCCCTCCGTCCCCCCATCCCCCCATCCCTCCGTCCCTCCGTCCCTCCGCCCCTCCATCCCTCCGCCATCCCTTCCACCAGAACCATGTGACGACAACGATCCCTGCACTCTCGACGCCTGTGCCTGGCACGGCCATGGCCCCTTGTCCCTCTCGCCCTGCCTGCCCCACCCCCACTGCTTCTTCCACCCGCCCCACTGCACACACACCCTTCTCCCTGACTGCACGCACAGTACCACCACCACCACCACCACCACCACCACCACCACTGCCACCACCACAACCGTGTCTCCCCTTCGCCACCTCTCCTCCTCCTCGCCCACTCCCAAGCACAATGCCTTGCAGTCTGAAACTACCACTCTGGTCGCTCTCCATGCCCAACCACACACACATGCCCTCCCTCTGCTCTACCCCCCGCCCGCACCTCTTGCCCCATCCCCACCTGCACCTCGTGACTCCCTCATGGTCGTAGCACGCTCCCTCCAGCCACACAACCTCGACTGTGCATTCCACTCCCACCCTCCGCCCTCCACTCGCCCCCCCTTTGCAGCACCCGCTCTCCCATCTCTACCCTCCCTCCCCGGCCACACACCCACTAGCACACTCTACGCCATGCCCACGTGCCCCTCGCCCTTCTTCCCGTCTGTCTCATCCAATCCCCTCTCCTCCCCCTTTCCCCTAGCTCTTCCAAACACCCTGGTTCGTTCATCCCTCCCATGGGGCCTCCTCCCTCTCAGCGTCATCCCCCTGCCCTCACACCAACTGCCCTCGTCCTCAGTAGCTCGCCGGGAAGCCATGGAGGGGGGGAGGTTGGCGGAGGGGCGGGGAAGTGGTGAGGCGCAGCTGGTTCCGCACCACATGCACTTGCATCCCCCGCTGCCTCTTCTCCCGCCAATGGCACGGCGGCCACCACTGCTGCTGCTGCCGCTGCAGCTGCCAAAGCTACATCAGGAGGAGCAGGAGGAGCAAAGCGGGGGTGTTGTACTGTGGGAGCTGCAGATGCAGGAGGGGGAGGGGGAGGGGGTGGGTGGTGGGGAAAGGCAGGAGGAAGAGGAAGAAGGGGAAGGAGGGGGAGGGGAGGAGGAGGAGGAGGAGGAGGAGGAGGAGGAGGAGGAGGAGGAGGAGGAGGAGGAGGAGGAGGAGGAGGAGGAGGAGGAGGAGGAGGAGGAGAAGAAGGAGGAGGAGAGGGGGGGGGGAGGGGGAGGAGGAGGAGGTGGGTGGGAAAAAGAAACAGGAAGAGCAGCAGCAGCTGCAGCTGCAGCTGCAGCTGCAGCAGCAACAACAGCAGGAACAGGAGCAGCAGCAGCAGCAACAGCAGGAGCAGGAGCAGCAGCACCAGCAGCAGGAGCAGCAGAAGCAACACCAGGAGCAGCAGGAGCAGCAGAAACAACAACAGGAGCAGCAGCAACACCAGCAGCAGGAGCAGCAGCAGCAGCAGCAGCAGCAGCAGCAGCAGCAGCAGCAGCAGCAGCAGCAGCAGCAGCAGCAGCTGGAGCAGCAGGAGCAGCAGCAGGAGCAGCAGCAGCAGCAGCAGCAAGAGCAGCGGAAGGGTGAGGGGGGGGCAGGGGAAGCCCATAGCGGGCTTGCGTCCATCGCATCTGTAGACCCCTTGCAACCACGTACCCACCACGCCACCTCCTCTCTGACTCATAAACCACCCCCCCACTCCCCCCAACCGCGTCCTCCCCACCACCCTCTCGTGACTTCTTCAGCCAGCAACACGCACCATCCATCCTCTGCCACTTTCCCCAAGCGCAAACACACGCACCCGCCTCTCGCACCTCTCTCCCCGCGCACCACCCTTCGCACAGTGTCATCCTCCTCGCGACTGCCCCTCATATCCCCCTCCCCCCCCCTTCACCAACTCCCTCCGCTGGCCCCGCTCCCCCCCACCCTCTCTGCACCGCCCTCGCCCCCGCACGTCTCGCTCTCCTCTCTCTCCCCCTCCCAGCTCCTCCTCACACCATCCCTTCTCGCGCCCTCCCAGCCCTGCTGCTCCCAAACCCCATCCTTCCAAGCTGCATCCTCCCAAGCCTCATGCTCCTAAACCCCCGACCAATCGAGCAGCAGCGCTGCTTAAAAAGCCCCCGCCACCCCCCAGTGCCCCTCACTCCAGAGCCGAAGCAGACTCGAAGCAATCATACGACCCGTTACCGTTCGCATGGGACCGCCCCTACTTGTCCCCAGCCTCGCCCCGCCACGCCCCCAGACACCACTCCTCACGGCACCCACCCCCTCCTGCCAAGAGGACGGGTCGTGCAAAGCACAAGAAGCGAAAGCCCCCGCCAGCAGGTGGAGCAGATGTGACGACAGGGAAGAAGCCCCCAAGGGCACGCCAGCCAACCCCACCCCCTCCACCAGCACCTTTGGTTCCGCCCCCCACACGACCACCAGCAGGCACTGCAGCACCACCTGGTGCACCACCTTCAGGGGAGGCACGGGGACCAGCAGCACCAGGCAGGCCACGAAGACGTAAGAGGCCACCACTGCCGGGAGCAGGTGGAGGCTCAACCATTGCCTCGCCACCTCCCTCCTCGCGCTCTACCTCCCCTTCTCTCCGCCCCCGTGCTCCCCCCCGCCCGCCTCCGCCTCGCCCCCGTGCGCCTCCCCCTCCGCCGCCCCCGCCCCCTCCCAGGAGGCGCAAGCGGGGAAGGAAGAGACCTAGACCCCCGCTCTTCTTCCCTCCTCATTCTCCTCCTCCCCCTCCTCCCGCCCCTCCTGTCCCTCCTCCCGCTCCTCCTCCTCCGCCTCCTCGCTCCCCTCCTCCCGCGCCTGTGGCTCCGCGTGCACCGCAACGCCCCCCGCCACCGAGGGGGAACGCCAAGCCAGTACCGCCAGAAGTGGAAGGCAGCAGCGTGGAGGGAGGGAGCAGTGGAGGCAATGGCAGCACCACCACCACTGGCAGCACCGACAACGGTAGCGGCAGCAGCAATGAAGAATCTCCCCCTCCCGTGTTCCTTCCTGCGCCTCCCATGTCTCTCCCGTTTCCTCCCCCACCATCATCTCCATCCCCGCTCCCCTTTCTCTCGCCTCCGTCCTCATCTCCTTCCTTGCTTCCTCCTCCGCTCATGCCCTCTCCTCCCTCCACGCGCTCCCCTCCCTCTCCCCCCCTTGTCACACCGTCTCCATCCCCCTTGTCGCCTTCCAAGCCCCCCACACGCCGCCACCCGCCTCTCCGCCCCCCACCACCCCTCCCTGCTCCTCCTATTCCCACTCCTGCTCCCCCTCGCCCAGCTAATAACACCCCCGGTTCCTCACTCCCTCCCTCCTCCCCGTCCCCTTTCCTCTCGCCTTCTCCTCCACCGCCCCCCCTCGTGCCCCAGATTCCCTCAACCCCTCCACCACCCCCTCCTGTCCTCCCCCCTACCAGACCCCCGCCCGGACCTTCTCCCAGACCCCCTCTCAGACCCCCTCCCAGGCCTCCCCCTCCCTCCAAGCCCCCCCTCAGTCCACCCCGCCTCCCCCCACCAAGACCCCCTCCTAGCCCACCCAAGTTCCCCCCTCCTTCCCCACCTCCCCGCCCACCTTCCCCCCCACCCAAGCGCCGCCACCCTGCTCCACGTCCCCCTCGCCCCCCTCCCCCTCCACGCCCCCCACCACGCCGCCCCCCTCTCCGTCCCCCTCCCCGTCGCCCTCCCCCACGCCCGCCCCCACGCCCCCCTCCTCCAAAGCCCCCATCGCCCCCTCCGCCCATCCTCCCTTCCCCCGAGGGCGTGTTCAACGTGAGGGCGTTCGGGGCGGTGGGGGACGGGAAGGTAGACGACACAGACGCCATGAGCCGTGCGTTTGCAAGGGCGTGCGAGTACGATGGGGGGCGGCAGGGCAGGCGGGCCACGCTGCTGTTCCCGCGGGGCTTCACGTTCTTCATGAAGGGGCGCAACGTGGTGTGGCGCGGGCCGTGCAGTAGCGGCGGACTTGTCTTCAAGGTCCGCTGCGCTTTCCTTTCCCAGTGGCTCAACTCCTGCATCTCTCGCTGTCATGCCATGCCATGCCCTCTCTAGTTAAACCAAACGAACATGGACCATCCCGGACGATCCCGTATCCACACACACCATGCAACTCTTCGTGCACTCGTTTCACATACTGCCCTCTCCCCACGCTATCCCCTCCCCACACTCCCCACGCACCACGCGCCCAGGTGGATGGCATGATATCGAGCTACCCGCGCGGGGTGTCGTACCTGACGCCCATCATTAACCTACTTGCCATCCCGCGCCTCCTCGTGACTGGCTCCGGGCGCATGGACGGCCAGGGCTACGAGGTGTGGCCGCGTGCGGCGCGCCGGCCCTACCTGCTGCAGCTGGAGAACTGCACGGATGCGGAGGTCACAGGCATCACCATCAGGTGAGTAGGCTGCGCTGCGCTTGGTTGGGTGAATCTGGTTGTGGTGAATTTGGATTCAGACCGGGTTGAGTCACAGGAATTTTACATTCTCCTTGAGGGCTCTGCTTCCCCACATCCTCTTCCCCTGCACCATTGCATGAACCCCTCCAGCAACCCAGCAAGGTGCATCTGGAGATTCAGCTCCTCATGCGATTTCTGAGGCGCCTTAATAATCGCTTGGTTTCGAGGCATCTTAGTGGAAAAGTTTTTCCACATCCCTCTTCCCTGTGCCCCCCGTTCCTTAACCCCCCAGCAACCCAGCGAAGGTGCACCTGAACATCCGGTTCTGCGAGCGCGTGTGGATCCATGAGTTTGAGACGCGCACGCCGTACAACGGCGGCAACACGGACAGCATCCACATCGTCTTCTCCTCTGACGTGCTCATTGAAGACTGCACCCTGCACGGCGGTGAGTGCGGCCCCGCTGCTGCTGCCACAGTGGGGAATGTGGGGAAAAAACGGGGATGGGGAGGTGCAATGTTCTAAGGCGATTGGTGGAGAGTAGTAGAGTTCTTGCGTCTGTACTTGGTGTATCACGCTCTTTCCGCCGTAGCGCTCCCCCCGACCTGTGTGTGGTGCATGTGTGTGTGTGAGTGCAGGGGACGACAACGTGTCGATAGTGGGTAGCTCGTCCAACATCCTCATCCAGAACGTCGTCTGCACTGCCGGCCATGGCATCAGGTGCGCCCACACAAACGCTTACACACACGCTCACACTCACAGTCTCAATCACTCATGCTCCCACACATGCTCGCGCTCACACTCACACCCCAACTCATGGTCGCTCTCTTGCTCAACACACGCCTATTCTGCTCGTTCCCTCAACATATCACCCTCATCCTCGCTCTCAACGCCCTCATCATGTGAAGCACGTACGGGCGCTTCTCTAATCTCCCTTGAACGGTCCTTGTCGCCGTGTTCTCTTCTCTCTCCTTCCCGTTCTCCTCCCCACCTCCAGCATCGGCAGCCTTGGGAACTACGGTGCGCTGGCATGTGTGAGCAACGTGACGGTGAGGAACGTGTTCATGTCAGGGCTGCAGAACGGGCTGCGCATCAAGACATACGAGATGGGGCAGGGCGCCGTGTGGAACATCCGCTACGACAACGTCACCATGGTGGACGTGGGTCGCCCCATTATCATCGACCAGGTGAACTTCACTCCCTCACGTCGCTCCCTCAAATGGGAGTCAGCGTGAAATGTGCCCTTTGGCACGAAATGCTGCGGCTGCTTGTTAAGCACCCCTCTTTTTCCATCCAAACGTTGACCCCCTCCTGGCTCCCGTCTACCACCCCTGGTATCCCCTGCTGCTCTGACTCACCCAGTACTACTGCGAGCGAGCGCCATGTGATGACGGGCACAGCGGCATTGCGGTGTTCAACGTGTCCTACTCGCGCATTCGCGGCACCACCAACGGCAGCACCGTGGGGGGCATCGAGTTGCGGTGCAGCAACCACGTGCCGTGTGGGCAGATCTCGCTGTGGGACGTGCACCTCCGCCACACCAAGTCCAAGGTGCAGCTCAAGCCGCTGTACATGCATGCATACGGCAGCAGCAGGAACGTGCAGCCGTGGAGTGAGGAGAGCACGGGCACGTGGAGTAAGACGAGCCTGTCCAAGGCTGCAGCTGGCCGAATCACCAGCGAGTTTGGCAAGTGTGGCGGGTGAGTGGGCCCAGTCTGTGATAGCTCGCTTCCTTGCTGCGCCGTCTTGCCTGCCCACTTGTTGTCCCACCCGCTCCACGTCAGATATGAGGTTTGCTACACTACCAACCTCGATCCCTGTGCCATGTGCTATGTCTGCCTTGGCAGAAGCGGATTTCCTTGGAACAAGTTACCCTCGACGCGCATTCTCCTTCCCCCATCAGCAACTGCTGCATCTGTCCCTCCTGATGCGTGATTTCTCCGCATGCCGCTGCTTCAAGCTCTGCATCGATCTAACCTTCAAGAGGCTACCTACTTGCTCAACAGTTGCAAAAGTTGTCTCCACTGACACAGCTCCACAAAGCACTTGGTACGGTGGTACGGTAATACTGTTAACGGACTTAGGATCCGTTGTGGTAATACTGTCAACCATTGTGTTGCGATAACATTACTATGGGGTAAGTGATTGTCTTCGTAACTTTATTGAAGAAACAGTGCAAGCCGAACAACCACAACAAGAGATTCAAATGTCGAGGACGGTTACCCACAGTACAGAAATAGGCACCTAGAGGAAAGATTATTGAGCTGCATACGGTTACTGAGACATAGAGTAGCCATAAAGGGGTATGTACCTTTCATGGCTATGATCCTGCGCATTCCTTCGTGTTCCCATACAAATGACAGTATCATCCTACCATCGAATTCAACTTCTTAGTGACAGTGTTACGTTCCAATCCTAAGCGCTTCTCCTGCTACACTACTTTGATTAATCATGACGACCCTGAAGACCTTGTTGGTTATACCGCAACCCTTCGTGTACAACACCCTTCCCTAGGATACTTAGAAAAGTGCATGTCAGAATCACTGTGCAGGAATGATTGGATAGGTAAGAGTTGGGGTACAAGTACTGACACTAGAAGTGTTGTACCCCATAAGGAGTGCCCCACTATAGCCTACAAGTAAGATCGTACTTTGACACACCCCCATATGCTAAGTGGGGGACAACAAGATGGTCACAAGACCAGTCAAGCAAGACAACAGAGCAAAGCAAAACAAAGCAAAGCTCAGGGTGGATCTCAAGGACACCACACAATCCAAGCACAAGTAAGCGACCACAAGGACAGTTCACTTGCAGAGTTATAATAGCAAGGCAGTACACTGATCACAACCTAGCAAGAGAAAACATGCAGGTATAAATATAGATATTAGTGTACAACAAGTGTAAGGTGAAGAGGCAAGCAAGTGAGGTAGAATGGGCAGAAGCTCAAGAGCGGTGCAAGATCACAAGGCCCGAGGGCCTTGGTGAAGACCTCAGCAGTGTTGGCCCGAGAGGCCAGGTAAGAAAGACGAAGCTGACCACACTGCTGCAGCTCTCGAGCAAGAAAGTAGTGAAGAGCAATGTGCTTCGTTCTGTGCTCCAGTCTCTGCTCCCGACACAAGGCAAGCATTGCCTTTTTGTCGACGTACAGGACTGGAGGAGAACGAGACCGCTCCCTCAAGTCGGTCATCAGGTAGGTCAGCCAGCATAGCTCTTGTGCAGCCATGGCCCCAACGTAGATCTCGACCTCACAGCTGGAACCAAGCACGGAAGAAGAACGAGTGGACCTCCACAAGACAGAACCAGAGCCAAGACTGAAGGTGTAACCATGTGATGAATGCCGAGTCGCCTAGTCGTCGGCCTAAGAAGCGTCGGAGTGTCCTGTCAGTACCACTGAACCCTGTCCTCCAAGCACAAGCCCCATGTCCGATGTACTGCACAATTAACGCAGTACCCTCTTCGCAGCATCAAAGTGCACTTTTTGGTGTCTACTGGGAGCCACGTAGCGAGCTAGGCGCCTGAGAGGGTACGCGAGGTCAGGTCGAGTGCACGTCATCAGGTACATGAGGCAACCCGCAAGCTCTGGGTACGGATCACTCGGCTCTACGGACTCGTCCGAAGGTGGAGCTAAGAGCGAGTGGCCAGTAGACAGAGGAGTGGGTTGTGGCGAGGAGTACGGGAAGCCGAAGCGCCAAAGGACCTGGTGCACCATGCGTCGACGTACACGAGAACGTAGAACGGCGGCAGGGTAGTGTTGGTACGTAGAAGTAGCCACGAGTCAGTAGAGGAAGGAGCAAACCCAAGACCCACAAGTGTAGTCCTCAGTGTGTCGTGCCACTCTCGGGGCGCCTGGCGGAGACCGTAGACTGGCCGTCGGAGGCTCCACTGGGTACCCATAGGAATCGACCCAGTGAAGCCAGGTGGGCGGCGCAGCCAGATTTCCTCGTGAAGGCTGCCCTGCAAGAAAGCTGTGGAGAAGTCGAGGGAGTGCAACTCGTAGTCACGCTGTGCTGCGACGTGCAGTAGCACCCGAAGAGTAGTCATCTTTGGGGTGGGGGAGAAGGTTTGGAAGAAGTCGACCCCTTGTTTTTGACTGAAGCCTCGAGCATCGTAACGTGCCTTGAAGGCAAGCGGAGAACCCGGCGGCCGCTTCACTCTGAAAATCCACATGCCATCGAGCATGTTCGCCCCAAGAGGAGGAACATCATCGACGTAGGTGCCTATGGACTTCCAGTAAGCCATCTCTACGTCCATGGCTGTCTGCCACTGAGAGGAGTACTCACCCGCGATCGCCTCAGCGTAAGAGTACGGGATAGGGATGTGAAGTGCATCCGGGTCTCCCTTGGGGCAAAGCAGCATGGATGCGAAACAAGGTAAAGCGGCCGCAAGTCACTCAAGCTCAAAATGCCTGTCTTCAAGGACGTTACTTATAAGGGCAGGCTCACCCCCGACGGACGGAGGACAGACAGACTCAGACTCAGTAACAAGACTCGCCATGTAGTCGAGACGACTCCTAGCTGCAAAATTGACTAGCTCAGTGACTAGGGCAAACGCAGCAGTGGACTAAAAGTCAGGGTCAGTGACGACAGTAGCGAGGAGACGAGTGACAGTAGAACTGGCAGCACGAGCAAGGTCGGACTCAGGGTCAAGAACGTGCGGAAGAGAGGACGCAGGAGGCTCAGGCAGGACAACACGCTGTGGAACAGAGGAAGGACGAAGTGCCATACCGTGAGTGCCTAGGATAGCAGGAGGACGATGACGGGCGACACGACGAGCACGAACAGGTCTGGAAGCACGATTCTCAGGCTCACGACGCTCAGTTATGGACTCAGTCACCTCAGTGTGAGGAAAAGGAGCAAGCAGCGGGGAGCTAGACAGTATCTATGGCTGAGACTGATCTGTTGGTGGACACAGGAGAGGTGGAGTGAGGCCTGTGGAAGACGGGAGACTAAGAACCTGGCAAAGGACCGAGTCAGGCGGCAGCAGGGACGACTGCGGCGGCGGGTAGAAAATCACTTGGCGCGGGGCAGTACCAGCAGCTCCAGCGCCTACAGCACCAGCAGCACCAGCACCTCCAACACCAGCAGCTCCAGTAGCACCTCTAGCACCTTCAGCACCAGCAGCACCACCTACTCCGGCAGCTCCAGCACCTCTAGTACGAGCACCTTCAGGACCAGCAGCTCCAGCACCTCCAGCTCCAGCGCCTCTAGGATTAGTAATAACTCCAATACCTCCAGTGCCAGCAGCTCGAGTAGCACCTCCAGCACCTCCAGCACCACCTGCTTCGGCAACTCCAGCACCTCTAGTATGAGCACCTCATGGACCAGCAGCTCTAGCACCTCAAGTACCTCCAGCTCCAGCGCCTCCTACACCAGTAGCACCAGCACCTCCAGTGCTAGCAGCTCCAATAGCACCTCCAACACGAGCAGCCCCACCAGCTCCGGCATCTCCAGTACCTCTAGTATAAGCACCTCCAGGACTAGCAGCTCCCGCAGCTCCAGCACCAGTAGCACCAGCACCTCCAGTGCCAGCAGCTCCAGTACCCCCAGTAACTCCAGCACTAGCAGCACCACCAGCTCCGGCAGCTCCAGCAACTCCAGTACGAGCACCTCTAGGACCAGCAGCTCCAGCACCTCTAGTTCCTCCAGCTCCTGCAGCACCAGCACCAGCACCGCCAGTGCCAGCAGTTCCAGCACCTCTAGCACCAGCTGGACCTCCAGGACTAGTAGGTCCAGCACCTCCAGCACCAGCAGCGCCTCCGAGACTAGTAGCTTCGGCACCTCCAGCACCAGCAGCACCTCCAGTACCTCCAAGACTAGCAGCTCTAGTACCTCCAGCACCAGCAGCACCTCTAGTACCTCCAGCACCTCCAGGACTAGAAGCTCCAGCACCAGCAGGACCGTACCCTCCACCACCAGGTTTGCCTCGCCGAACGATCCACGCACGAATTGCCTGCAGCGAGAGAGTCTCAAGTAGATCAGGTTGCGGTGGCTGTCCAGCTCCAAGACCTCCAGTAGGGTCGGCCACAGCTCCACCGCCACTAGGACTCGCAGCACCCCTAGAGTCAGCACCCCCAGTCGCTGCACCCCCAGAACCAGCACCCCCAGTCACAGCACCCCCAGGCGCAGCACCCCTAGAACCCTCACCCTCTGTCTCAGCACCCCCATGCTCATCACCAGCAGTCTCAGCTCTAGAGTCCACAGCAGGCTGTGAAGGTGGCGAAGACGGCCGAGGTAGAAAACCAAGGGGAGTTTCCAAGCGTGGAGAGCGGCGATTGGCCGTCGTGTCGTCAGCGGCGGGGTCACCCCCCTCAGCGGGGCCAGAGGAGTCGGAAGAGATCTCCAAAGGCTCAACCAAGGGGGGTGGGTCTACTTGAGAAACACCTGAGGGAGCAGGACCCTATGGGGGAGGGGGTCTACTAGGGGGGGACTGGTACCAGGAAGAGAGGCACTAGGGGGACCGGGTGGGACGCGTACGAGTGTAGCCTGTAAAAACAGACTGACTCGTCAAAGGTGACGTCCTGGGAGGAGAACATGCGACGGTCACGCGGGTAGTAGAACTGCCACGGCGGGGCGTTGGTGGGGAAGCCAAGGAAGACGCAGCGGAGAGTGCGAGAGGAGAGCTTGCTCGCTTTGGCATCGCGAACAAGGGAGAGCGCTCCCCAGACCCAAAACACCGACGCATCGCCAACCTTCCCCGTCCAGAAGAGGGTGGGCGAGGTCTCTGGCTCAGAGACACGAGGCCAGAGGTTCAGCTGATGCGCAACGTATCGGACCGCAAACGGCCATAGAAAATGGGGAGCAACCGCATGGATCATGGAGGTACGAGCAACCTCCATGATCAAGCCAGTGCGACGCTAAGTAATCCCATTTTGTTGAGGAGAGGCCGGAAGCGTGAACGACTGGCGGATGCCCTCGTCTCAACAAAACCCTCAAGGAGGCCAGAAGAGAACTCACCACCCCTGTCAGAGTGCAGACGCAGGACTGGCAAGTCCCAACAAAACCGCTCGCGCAGGTGGCGTCAAGTAGCACGGATCCAGGGGATCAAAACACCGCTGGCGTCTGCCTTGCGCCGCAAGGGGAAGACAGTGGTGTAGCATGTGTAGTCGTCAACAACTAGCAGGAAGTAGCGCTTCTGGACCGTTCCACCAACAGGGGCCGGGCCCCACACGTCCATGTGGAGAGTCTGCAAAGGAGCAGTGGTCGGAGGAAACTCGGAGGAGTGAGGAGCGGCGCGCTGCCGCCCCTCGACGTAGGGAAGGCAGGGCGGTGCAGGCGAGCGCGGGAGGGAGGGCAGGGACCTGGGAAGCCCAGAAACAAGGAGACAGGAGTGCATGCTGTGGAGACGCGGCGTTGAGGGGTGACCGAGGCGGTGGTGCCAGAGGAGAGTCTGGTGGGAGAGTACCCGACACGAGCAAGACGCTGCAAGCTAACCAGACCAGAACACCTGACTCGACGCAGCCACCTGACCTGCGTCAGCCACCTGTGCAGACGCAGTGGTCAGTGTGTACAAACTGGACCCAGGCCGTCGAGTGAACGTCGCAAGGTGACGGCCTACCCGAGAGCACGTGCAGATCGCCACACGCTGCCCTCCAAGAATAGAGGTATCAACCCAGACATCTTGAATGGCAGCGTTGCTCACCAAGTTCGTCGAGAACGTGGGGAGGTGGAGACCTGACAGAGAACTAGAGGGGACTACTAGACACGGAAGGTCAGTGGAGGCTCGTGCGACTACTGGGCCCCCAGTGGGGTCAACCAGTGAGCCTGGTACCGGTGCAGCAAGTGGTGTGAGTGTGGTGCAATCATGAATGAAGCAACGTGACGCGCTTGAGTCAAGTGTGCAAAGCCTCAGCTGAGGCAGGACCTGTGGCGGGAGACGCATGAGCACCTAAAGCTGCAGCAGACTCACTAGCACCTGGAGCGGTAGCCAACTCACTTGCACCTAGAGCGGCAATAGACTCACTAGCACCTAGTGCAGCAGCCTCAACAGAACCAGTGATACATCGCTGAGGAACCAACTCACTAAGCACCTGCAAGGAGAAGGTCTCTTGCTGACTCTGCTGCTGCCTCTATGCAGTACGCAGAAAACCAAAGCATCCACCACCTGGACGGGTTTGCTGAAGAACCCACTCACGAAGCTGCTGAGGGGTGGGGTCCTCCAGGAGAGGCAGTGACCACCGCTGTCCACCCCTAGCCGCTGCAACTGCCGTGATAGTGGCCATGACAGGCAGTGATGGTTAGTAGTAGGTCTAGCACCTCCAGTACCAACAGCACCTCCAGCACTCCCAGTCGCACCTCCAACACCTCCAGCACCAGCAGCACCTCCAGCAGCACCTCCACCAGCAGCAGCAGTAGTAGCAGCAGAGCGGCTTGGTGGGGCTGGGCGGCGGCACCTCCAGCACTCCCAGCAGCACCTCCACCAGCAGCAGCAGTAGCACAAGCAACAGAGCGACTCAGGTTGGGCAGGACGGCTCGGGCTGGGCGGCGCGGGCAGTAGGGCGCGCGCTGTGCAGGGCAGCAGGGTGCGACGCGCGGGCTGCATCAGGGCGCAATGCGTGGGGCAGTAGGGCGCGACGCGCGGGCTGCAGCAGGGCACGACGCGCGGGCTGTAGCAGGGCGCGACACGCGGGGCAGCAGAGCGCGACGTACGGGCTGCAGTAGAGTGCGACGCGTGGAGCAGCCGAGCGCGGCGCGCGGGCTGCAGCAGGGCGCGATGTGCAGGTTGCAGCAGAGCGCAACGCGCGGAGCAGCAGAGCACGACGCTTGGGCTGCAGCAGATCGCGACGCGCAGGGCAGTAGGGCGCAAACCCTGCAAACGCAACCTTGCAAACGGGGCGCGCTGGGACAGGAGTTGCTCGCGGGCAGAATGGGCGCTCGGGGCAGGGGCTGCTTACAGGCAATAGTGGCGCGCGGGGCAGGGGCTGCTCACAGGCAGCAGTGGCGCGTGGGGCAGGGGCTGCTCGCAGGCAGCAGTGGCGCGTGGGGCAGGGGCTGCTCGCAAGCAGCAGGGGCACGCCAGGGCAGGGGCTGCACGCGGGCAGCAGGGGTGCGTGGGGCAGGGGCTGCTCTCGGGCAACAGGGGCGCGCTTGACGGTAGGGCAGCGCGCTAGGGCAGGCAGTGTGAGTAGCTGCAGGGCAGCGTGATACTGTGCAAGAGGGCCGGACAGCGCAAGGGTGCTTTGGGCAAGAACTTAGCAAAACGATCGGTGGACCCTAAAAACTTAACAGGTTTCCTGCTCTGATACCATGTCAGAATCACTGTGCATGAATGATTGGATTAGCAAGAGTTGGGGTACAAGTACTAACCCCAGAAGTGCTGTACCCTATAAGGAGTGCCCCATTATAGCCTACAAGTAAGATTGTACTTTGACAGTGCATGCTGCAAAAAACGAGTGTGTGCTTTTGTGGATGGGTGAACAATGTCAACGTACAAATATGTATGATTGCACATGTACTTTGTAGGCTAGGTTGAGTTGTGCTATGGAGGGTTTGGCTTGCTAGATATACCACCTCTATATGCCGTCATCAGCCATTCATTCAATTTTTGACATGGTATCACGCTAGGTTAGATTACTCGTATCTGCCCTGCCTACCTCCCTTGCTACCCTCATGCCCTCATGACCCTCTCTAACGACCCCTCCCTTAGTGGCCCCCCTTGGCAGCCCCTTAGCAGCCCCCCCTTTAGTGGCACCCATCACGACCCCATTGCGTGCCAGCCACACCCAGCCCTGCAGAACCTTTACGCACCATGCCGCGTGCTTGACGCGCCCTGCCTTGCGCCTGCAGCGCCCTGTCGCGCCCTGTCGCAACATGTACCGACGCTAGCACCAGGGCACCTCTTACTGCGGGCCCTATGTGAAATCTTTTTACATTGCACACTACGTGCATTCAGGTTCTCACTTTTGGTCATGTAGCTGCGTCGTGCTCATGTCAGTCGCTCACTCGCTTGTCACTCTTATAGCACCACCATCTACGTCACCCCACCCTCCTGCATCTCCGTCACTTGGCTCAGCACCGTATTCTGGTCTCTCGTCGTTGCTCCACACCCTCCGACCACTGCGCCTCCGTAGAACTTGCACATGGACGTCTGGGGCCCTACCCCCGTCCCTAGGCCGCGCCGTGAGCGGTCGTTGTGGACGATTACTCCCGCTACACCACAGTGGTCGTTGTTTTCCTTGGAGCAAAAGGCTGGCGTACTTGATGTTCTCCTCCTGTGGCATGTAGCCGTCTACACCTTGCATGCCTAGCCTGTGCTTCGTCTGCACTGTGACCGTGGTGACGAGTTCGCCTTGGCCAGTACTTTCGTGCGGAAAGCATCATCCATACGTATTCTCTGCCGGACTCGCCGTTCCAAAATGGGGTAGCTGAGCGCAGCATCGGCTTGATCATAGAGATCGCTCATACCTCCATGATTCATGCCAGCTACCCCCATTTATTAAGGCCGTTTGCAGTCCTCTACGCTGCGCACCAGCTTAACCTACGGCCCCTTGTCCCACTGCCACAAGTTCCGCCGACCCTCCTCTGGACTATGTCCCTTGGTGCTACGACTGCGTTTCGCTTATGGTGCTACCTTGTTCACGTCTGCGACCCTTGCGTGGACAAGCTTTAGCCCGCTCTCTCCCGTGTGTCTTCCTTGGTTTCCCCCTCGATGCCCCTGACTGATTGTTCTACCACCCGTCATCTCGCCATTTCCTCCGCACAAGTCTGTCTGCTACTACACTCGCTTCTCTTACCAAGGTACCATGGTTTGCCCCTCCCTTCCCCTCTTTCTTACTGCAACTCCCCCCCTCTTCCCATTTCTCTGCCAGCTCTGCTGCCCCCGCATCTTGCCTCGTCTGGTGTGTTGCACTTCACCCTCGTTCCCTCGGTTGGGCATGTGTTGGAGTCTACTGAATCTCGAGGCCTGGTACATGAGGGTGCGCCTCCTGTGTCGGCCTCTTTGCCGCCTTCCCCCCGTCCCCCGCAGCCGATGCGAGTCTTTGTCGTAACCAATGCCTTCCTTGCAGTTGCTACAGCAACCTCCGTTACCACAGCTCATCTACGGTCTGCGTAAGGCACCTTGTGAATGGCACGACACACTGCTCACTACTCTTACTGACCTCCGCTTCTTCCCATCCACAGCTAACCCATCTCTCTTCTTTCACTCTGCTCTGCTCCTTTCTGCATCATTGTTCATGTCAACGACCTTGTCTTCTTAGGTCCTCTAAGGGTACCTGCTCTAGTTCTGTTGCAAGAACTGTCTCATGGAGGTCATTCACTCCTCGTCTGTGGCATAGTCCAACTATGAGGCAAAGATCTACGTTGGTACTACGACTTCTCACAAGATTCGATGGCTGACGTTCGAGCTCACTGACTTAGGTGAGCCCCCTAGCGCTGGCCCGGTCCCATTCGCTGATAACATGACCATGATCCTCTTGTGCCAGAGCGTAGACTAAAGGGGAGAATGAAGCACATTCAACTGTGATACTTGTTACATGAGCGACACCAACGCAGCCAGGCACGTGTAGCACACTTGGCATTAGGGGCCAACAATGTTGATATATTTTCTAAGGTGCTCCCGTCTCGTGATCATCAACGGCTCTACACATTGCTTGGCCTTGTCCTAGTAGGACTTAACTTAAGGATCTTTATCTTGATACACAGTACTTGGTTCTTTTTTTGTTTGGTTGTACTTACTGAGTGCCCTTGTGGCCCTTTGTCTTAGAGGCTAGGCTAATAGTACCACCCTGCGTTGTACCTCATACACCATGTTACTCTTACTTTATGGTCTTATGACCCCTTCCATCAAGAGGCTCGACTAATGGTGCCGCCCAAAGTTCTTTCTCATATTCTACGTACTACCCCTTACCTAGCCTATGTATAGTTGCTTTTGTACTTTGTAGGCTAGGTTGAGTTGTGATATGGAAGGTTTGGGTTGCTGTTACAAGTGCAATTGAGCGAGCGAGCGAGAATTGTACGATCGAAGCAAAATAGTACAATGAGCGAAGGATTGAGCGAGAACTAAATAGCGAAGGCCACAATGGTAACGGTAATAAATTGTGGGTGACGCGCGATGGGCCTGGGACTGAGGCTGGCAAATCTCAAGGCGGAGGCCCGGAGCGCGGGTTACTAGCCGAGCCGTGAGGTCAGGGTGCGGCGGGCGAGGTGGCGGGAAATAGTTGAGGCGAAATGTCGTGAGTGGTAACGGTGACGAGTGTGGCGAGTACAGCGATGTACGCGATAAGTAGGGATGTGGCGTGAGGAAATATGAATTTCCTTACAATATGCCCCCCCCCTAAGGAGGCCCTCCTTACGAGAGTGCGTGTGCATCTTGAAAATTGCGGCTACGCAAATAATCGGTGAGAACAGAGTGGTTATCAATCTTGTCCAGAGGAACCTAATTATCTTCAGTGGGGGTACGGTCTTTCTATCGGATCAAAAACTCGATCCTGCGGGCTCCACGTGGGTCACGAACACGATGGCTCAGAATCTTCTTGGGTGTGATTACTGGCTCGGTGGGTGGTCGTGTCATGCTGGCTGGTCGGTGGCAAGGCAGTTGGCTTGTGGATGGTACGTAAGGGCGGAGGAGGCTGACGTGGAATGATGGGCTGACGTACCAGTCAGCGAGGAGGAGGAGGAGGTGGGCGGTGACAGGTGTGATCATGTGGCTGATGTGAAATGGCCCGCAATATCGAGGGCGGAGTTTTGGGGTGATGGGCATGCTTAGGTTTTGAGCGTCGAGTACAACTAAGTCGTCGGGCTGGTAGGTGACGGGACGGCGGTGGCGATTTGCGTTGCATTTAGCGATTACGTTTGATTTTTTTATTGCGTCTGCTGCCCGGGTCCGTGGTGCCTCTAAGATTTTGGCAAACTGCTGTGCACCTGGTACGGGGCTGTCGGGATTCGGGGTCATGGGTACTGTGGGGTCTTGACCGTAGTTTAGGTGGAATGGTGACTGTTGCGTCGTTGCGGATGGCGAATTGTTATATGCGAACCCGATGAGTGGCAGTTGCTGTTCCCACGTGCTTGGGTCGTCGCACGTGGCTCGGATAAGCTGCTCCATGGTCTGGTTTGTCTGTTCTGTCTGTCCGTCTGTCTCGGGGTGGTACGAAGAACTGAACTGTAGTCGTGTGCCGAACTGCTGCCACAAGTTCCGCCAGAAGTTGCTCGTGGATTTCGTATCCCTGCCGCTAATGATTGCTGCTGGTATCCCGTGTAATCGAATGATGGTGGGGATGAAGAGTCGAGTTGTTTCCACGGCTGAGATGGATTTCTTGCATGCTGCGAAATGCGCCATTTTCGTCAACCAATCGACGATGACCAGGATCACATCGTTCTCACTTGCCCCGGCCGGTAACCCCGTGACGAAGTCCATCATCACATGCTGCCAAGCACGCTCTGGGGGCGGTATCGGCTGCAGCTGCCTTGCCGGCCGCTTCTGTAATGATTTCATGAGTTGGCAGGTGGGACACGACGCCACGTGTCGCTGTACGTCGATCAACGTTTCGGGCCAATAGAAATACCGTTGCAGCTGCTGTCGTGCTTTTTCTACCCCAAAATGGCCCGAGGTAACGCTGTCGTGTGCCTTCTATAATAACAGTTCCCTTAGCAAAGTATACCTTTGCACCCAGATGCAGCCGATGCCGGCTTTTACATAATAGACTCCTTTTGCTGCTGTGAACTGCTGCGAATTGCCTCCTGTGAAGAATGGGTCCGTTTGATACTCGTGGGTAGATAGTCCTGTCAGTAGCGGGCTGGTTTGGGTGAGTAGCGTGGCATGAATTTGGGCAGTGGGGGGGGTCAGTGCATCGGCGATGTTGGAAGCTCCTTTATTGTAGGTGACCATGTAGTAAAATTTTGACTCGAGGAAATCAAGCAAGTGAATCTGTCGTGGGTTGAGGTTTGGCTGTGCACGGAGGTACTGTAGCGACTTGTGATTTGTCTCTACTGTCACGTCGGCTCCAGTCAAGTAACAGCGCCACACTTTGAAAGCCTGCAATCGCGAGCATTTCACGGTCGTGTATCGGGTACTTCTTCTCAGGCGGGTGCAGCTTCCGTGATTCGTACGCGATGGGCTGGGTGGTGTACAGAGAACATTTTTCAGGGTAGAGAAGGCAGCATGCTCTTTCTCCCCCCACGTAAACTCTACCCCCTTTTGCAGTAGGTCAGTTAGCGGGGGAGTCATCTGCGCCATGTTGGGGACGAACTGACGGACGTAGTTAACGAACCCTAAAAAACTCGGTAATTCTGTGAGGTTCATCGGGGGGCGCCACGCTTTTACCGTATCCAGCTTCTTTTGGTCAATTTTGACCCCAGCCTCCGAAATCACGTGCCCCAGAAACTCTAACCGATCCTTAAAAAAAAAAAATCACACTTCGATCCCTTAGTCAGTAGGCAATTCTCGTCTAAAATCTTAAACACTGCTTCTAAGTCCGTTAAGTGCTGCTGCTTATCCCGGCTGTAAACGAGGATGCCATCAGGGTAAACTATCACCCACTTATCTAATAGTTGTCCAAAAGTCTCGTTCATGGTCATCTCAAATGTCGCAGGGGCATTTGTCAGTCCAAAAGGCATGACGGTGTACTCGAAGGATCCGTATCTAGTGCGAAAAGCTGTCTTGGCGCAGTCAGATGGTTCGACCCTAATCTAATGGTAACCCCAGTTGATCTATCAGTTTGTCAGCGCGGGGAATCGGGTATCGCGATTTGATGGTTACTCGGTTCAGTGCTCGGTAATCAATACACATGCGAAAACCTCCGTCTTTTTTCGGTGTGAACAATATCGGTGCGGCGAACGGTGACGAGCTCGGTCGGATGAACTGCTTCTCTAACAGGTAATCTAACTGCTTCCTGGGCTCATCGAGTTCCGGCTGTGTCACTCTGAACTGGCGCTGTACAGTTGGCTATGCCCCCGATCCCTCTCTATTTTGTGGTCGTGTGCACGCTAAGGTGGCAGTCCTTCCGGTAAGTCATCTAGGAAAATCCACGGGTACCGTCTCAACAGTTCTTGTAGTTCGGGCGGTACAGCTGCTAGCAGTTTCTGAAAATCACTCGGCGCCTCTGCTTTTCCCACTACTGTTATATCCACTGCATACACGTTAGCTCCAGCGGTGACAGCCCGTTTCATCGTGATGGCGTTGAAGTGGACCGTTGAAGACTCGGGCGACTGCCAGTGAGGTAATTCGACCCAATTACCGCTACTTCGCACACTGCAGCTACCCGTCGTCCAATCAATTCGGGGATTGTATCATCGCAGCCAATCACGTCCCAGTAAAATGTCGTGCCCATCCAGTGTCGTCGCGAGCATTTCATGTGTAAGCTCGAAGTTCCCCCCGCAGCGGACTTTTACTCTCTCCACTTTCTCCCGTATAGCCAGAGGCGTGCCATCGACTAAGCATGCATCTGTCTCCGGTAAACACCGACTAAGTGTCAGCTACAG
The DNA here is from genome assembly GCA_948144175.1 of Closterium sp. NIES-65. Lineage (NCBI taxonomy): Eukaryota > Viridiplantae > Streptophyta > Zygnematophyceae > Desmidiales > Closteriaceae > Closterium > Closterium sp. NIES-65. The sequence goes on from CANXME010000584.1 coordinate 1,186,714, forward strand.
CTTCCGTGCAGTCGCAGTATTAACTAAACTGCTACTTGCCCCTCCATCTATGAATATCTTTACAGCTGCTCCCTGTATTTTCCCGTGGATCAGTACTGGGCAATCCGTCGCTGTACCCTCCTTATTCATCCAAGCCCGATCGATGGCGTGAATTGGTACTGTGACTTGGTGAGGGTCGGTGAGGTTGGGCGAGCATGTAATCTCGTCAGTAGTTGGCCCGTTTTCTACTGACTGCTGGCGTTTCATTGCCTCTTAGAGTCCCTCCCCTGCTCTGCTCCATGGCGCCTTAATTCCTCTGGGCACTCGCTCTTGCGGTAGCCCGGCCTATTGCAAGCAAAGAAGTGCCCCTTAAACAGCGCGGCAGCTCCATTCGTTGCAACGGCATGTACGGTGGCGTGCTCGGTTGGTCCCCGAGGGCGGTGTTCGTAGTAGGGCCCCGACCTCGGTTGGCGCAATATGTCGATTTTCTCGACGAACACGATAATCTCGTTGAAGTTCGAGAGTTCGCGTAGCATAATTTTGTGCGAGATGTCCGACTTCAGCCCTCCGACAAAACGGTCCACCCGCTCCGCTTCGTGCATGTAGCCGACTTATTTGCATAGGGCGAGAAAACCGCTCGTATAGTCTTGAACCGACCCGAGTTGTCGCCAAGTGCGTAGTCTCTGACGCGCCGAGATTAAATCTGCGATCAGCTCGCCCGAAGCCCTCCACACTACGCATCTCATGTGCTGTACTGGGCGGTTTTGCAGAAAGAACGTCAGGCAACAGCCGGCCCCATGGGCTCTTCCTCTTGCGACGGCGGCTCGTAGGCGTGCGGCGAAGTGACTATCACTTGCCACCCGTCCATGGCGGGGCCCCGTAGTAGCGAAAATTTATATCGAATCTTCGTTGCATCCGCGACGACGTAATTAGCGTCGAAAAACACGAGCATCATGAAAATCCACGATTGACCCGTCGGACTCCCGCGTTGGCTAGGATCAAAGCAGGGCGGGCGCTGCGGCATGAGCGGTATCGGCTCGTAAATGTCGTCAGTGCCTGTTGGTGCCGCGAATTCGACGTGACGACGCGTTTCGCGTGGCGTATTCACAGTCGGAGCGGCCCTGTTCCTCGTCATGCCGCACATTGACTGGGCTGCGCCATCACTGGCTACGCGTGAGCGCTGTCCCAAGCTGTCGTGCTGTGATGGTGTTCCGGACGAGATGACGATTGGCTCGTCCGACTGTGTAGGTGCATTTGCTTGTGTTGGTGTTGCTGCAGGTGCATTCGTCGCCGACTGCCGGTGAGCGGGGTCAAGTTCCGCCGAGAGTGTCGCAACTTCGAGAGCGGAATTCTCGAGCTGGCTCACGAGGCGAACAAGCTGCTCCTGCGTCAGTGCCGCGAAATTAAATTCAGCCATGGCGGGGGTGTCGGGCGAGTTCAGCAAGAGCCTCTGTCGTGGCAGTGCGTGCTTACGAGAGAGCACTTCGCGCGGCGGTGCTTGTCAAACTCATATTATATAGCTTGTCTAGGCTATAGTGGGGTAGACACTATGGGGTACAGTTTCCTAGGGTTTCCTACTTGTACCCAACCTTGTGCTAGTTCATTCATTCCTCATTTCTTCACATGGTATAGAGCAGGTTCCCTAGTGGGAACGCTTCCTTGGGCCCACCACTGAAACCTTTTTTTTTTTTTTCGAACCGGAGCGACAGTCGCTCCTGCCCGAGGCGCGCCTTGTGGGCCGCCCTTCTGACGAGCTCTCTTAGAGGCCCCTCTCACGGCCCCTCGCGCCACCCTTAGCGGCCCCGTTGCCGCCCCTAGCGGCCCCGTTGCCGCCCCTACGCGGCCCCGTTGCCGCCCCTAGCGGCCCTGTCGCCGCCCCTAGCGGCCCCGTTACCGCCTCCCTCCCTACGCGGCCCCGTTGCCGCCCCTACGCGGCCCTGTCGCCGCCCCTACTGGCCCCGTCGCCGCCCCTAGCGGCTCCGTCGCCGCCCCTAGCGGCCCCGTAGCCGCTCCCCTCCCTACGCGGCCCCATCGCCGCCCCTACGCGGCCTCGTCGCCGCCCCTACGCGGCCCCGTTGCCGCCCCTAGCGGCCCCGTTGCCGCCCCTAGCGGCCCCGTCGCCGCTCCCCTCCTACGCGGCCCCGTCTCCGCCCCTACGCGGCCCCGTCGCCGCCCCTACGCGGCCCCGTCGCCGCCCCTAGCGGCCCCGTTGCCGCCCCTAGCGGCCCCGTCGCCGCTCCCCTCCTACGCGGCCCCGTCTCCGCCCCTACGCGGCCCCGTCGCCGCCCCTACGCGGCCCCGTCGTCGCCCCTAGCGGCCCCATCGCCGCCCCTAGCGGCCCCGTCGCCGCTCCCCTCCCTACGCGGCCCCGTCGCCGCCCCTACGCGGCCCCGTCGCCGCCCCTAGCAGCCCTGTCGCTGCCCCTACGCGGCCCCGTCGCCGCCCCTAACGGCCCCGTCGCCTCCTCCCTCCCTACGCGGCCCTGTCGCAACCCCTACGCGGCCCCGTCGCCGCCCCTAGCGGCCCCGTCGCCGTCCGTAGCGGCCCCGTCGCCGCTCCCCTCCCAACGCGGCCCCGTCGCCGCCCCTAGCGGCCCTGACGCCGCCCCTACGCGGCCCCGTCGCCGCCCCTAACGGCCCCGTCGCCTCCTCCCTCCCTACGCGGCCCTATCGCCGCCCCTAAGCGGCCCCGTCGCCGCCCCTAACGGCCCCGTCGCCGCCCCTACGCGGCCTCGTAGCCGCCCCTACGCGGCCCCGTCGCCGCCTCTAGCGGCCCCGTCGCCGCCTCCCTCCCTACGAGGCCCCGACGCCGCCCCTACGCGGCCTCGTAACCGCCTCTACGCGGCCCCGTTGCCGCCCCTAGCGGCCCCGTCGCCGCTCCCCGCCCCTAGCGGCCCCATCGCCGCCCCTACCCGGCCCCGTCGCTGCCCCTAGTGAGCAGCCGAGCAGCCGAGCCGCCCAGCAGCTGAGCTGCTGAGTCGCCCAGCAGCCGAGCCGCCCCTGGAGAAGCCGCCACTGCAGCAGCTGCCCCTGGAGCAGCCGCCACTACAACAGCCGCCCCAGGAGCAGCCGCCACTGCATCAACCGCCCCAAGAGCAGCCGCCACTGCAGCAGTCGCCCCTGGAGCAGCCGCCACTGCAGCAGCCGCCCCCGGAGCAGCCGCCACTGCAGCAGCCGCCCCTGGAGCAGCCGCCACTGCAGCAGCCGCCCCTGGAGCAGCCGCCACTGCAGCAGCCGCCCCTGGAGCAGCCGCCACCGCAGCAATCGCCCCTGGAGCAGCCGCCACTACAGCAGCCGCCCCCGGAGCAGCCGCCACTGCAGCAGCCGCCCCTGGAGCAGCCGCCCCTGCAGCAGCCGCCCCTACAGCTGCCGCCCCTAGAGCAGCCACCCCTGCAGCTGCCGCGGAGCTCTCGCTCTACAGTGGTAGCGGCCTCGCCGTTGCCGCCGTCGTACGCCTGCCCTTCTCGCCACTCGTGAGCACTGCCCTGCCCGTCCTGCTGTTGCTGCTGCTCTTTCTACTGCTTCTGCTGCTCCTGGCGTGGCCAGATGCAGCTCCAACGTCGCCCGCGTGAGTCCCTCACCCCCCAACAGCTTCGTGCGTGGTACGCTAGTTGGGGTTGTAAGGGTGGCCGTAGTGGGAGTCGTCCTGGAGTGAGAAGTTCCACAGCTGCTTGTAGTGGCCAGGTGGAGCCGCAACGTCGCTCGCGTGAGTCCCTCAACCCCCAACAGCTTCGTGAGTGGTACGCTAGTTAGGGTTGTCGGGGTGGCCGTAGTGGGAGTCATCCTGGAGTGAGTAGTTCGGCAGCTGCTTGTAGTGGCCAGGTGCACCTTCAGCATCGTCCGCGAGTGGTCCTTTCGCCCCAGCAGCTTCGTGAGTGGTACGCTTGGCGTGACGGGTCACGGGGTACTGCTCGCTGTCCGTACGTCATTCGCACTGGTGCTTGGACTAGTCAGCCTTGCAGGACGTTTGGTCACGCAGAGTCCCGTTGCTTCGCCCGTCTGAGCGACACCTGGCGTACGGAGTTTGGCGACGCGGCTGAGCTCCCCGACTGGGTGGAGCTGCTTCGGCTGAGGGTAGATATCTCAACTCTTGACTTTGATGCTATCCTCACTGCCATGTATGCATTGCCTACTAGTGATGAGGGTGACGGTTACCTGTGTGTTCCGCCTGACCCGGGCATTGAAGCTGCTGCTCTAGGTGCTGGTGAGGCTGCTGCTCTACGTGCTGGTGCGTCTGCTGCCCTAGGTGCTGGTGAGTCTGCTCTCTCAGGTACCACGTCGTCTCAGGCCTTACACACCTTCACTATTGACTCGGGTGCTTCCCGCTCCTTCTTTCGACACCGCACCACGCTTACGCCGCTCAGTCGGCCGGTTGCGGTCTCCCTGGCGGACCCCTCTGGGGGTCCTGTCCTTGCTCGCTTCTCCACTGTCTTACCGTGTCCGGCGGCCCCCTCTGGCACCCTGTCAGGTCTCTACCTCCCCTCGTTCTCTACGAACTTGGTGAGTGGTGCTGATCTACAGGATCGGGGGGTTGACCAGCTCACTCCTGCGAGTCAGCGGGTGACCCACTGTACGTGTGCGCGGACGGGCTGACACTTGGCCACGTTTACCCGTCGGCCGGGGTCGAGCCTGTACACACTGACTCGTGAGTCTCCTCCGGTTGCTGAGTCTGGTCAGGTAGCTGCGTCGAGTCAGTTGTTTGCTGCAGCGTCCAGGTCTGGTCCTGAGTCTGCTCCCTGCTCGTGTCGTCTCCTGTCTTACCAGACTCTCCTTTGGCACCACCGCCTTGGTCACCCCTCCCTGCCTCTTCTCCGAGGCATGGCCTGTCGTGTCCTTGTCTCTGGTCTCCCCCGGTCTCTCCCTCCCCTACCTCCGGGGCCTGCCCCTACCTGCGTCCCCTGCGTCGAGGGACGACTGCGCGCCGCCCCTCACTCCTCCGAGTTTCCTCCGACACAGGCTCCGCTGGAGACTCTTCACATGGACATGTGGGGCCCCGCCCGCGTCCGTGGCCAGGGTCACGAACGTTACTTCCTGTTGGTGGTTGACGACTACTCGCGTTACACCACGGTCTTCCCCTTGCGCAGCAAGGGTGACGTCACTGAGGTGTTGATCGACTGGATCCGCGCAGCTCGTCTCCAGCTCAGAGAGAGTTTCGGCTCGGACTTTCCTGTTCTGCGTCTGCACTCTGACAGAGGCGGGGAGTTTTCCTCTGCCCGTCTGGGAGCCTTCTGTCGTGCACAGGGCATCTGCCAGACCTTCACGCTTCCGGCCTCTCCACAGCAAAATGGGATTGCTGAGCGCCGCATTGGCATGGTCATGGACGTTGCTCGTACGCCCATGATCCATGCGACTGCCCCACATTTTCTGTGGTCGTTTGCGGTTCAGTACGCAGCGCATCAGCTCAACCTTCAGCCCCGGGTCTCCTTGCCAGAGTCCTCCCCCACCTTGCGGTGGACCAAGAAGGTTGGCGATGCGTCTGCGTTTCGGGTCTGGGGATCTCAGGCGTTTGTCAGCGACTTGTCTGCGGACAAGCTGTCCCCCCGTGTTGTTCCCTGCGTCTTCCTTGGCTTCCCCCCTGACGCGCCTGGTTGGCAGTTTTACCACCCCACCTTGCGCCCTGTTAGAGGTGCTGAGCCCGCGGGTGCCGGGTCTGGAGGTGCTAAGCCTGTGGGTGCGGAGCCTGGGGGTGCTGAGTCTGGGGGTGCTGAGCCTGGGGGTGCCGAGTCTCGGCTTGCTGAGCCTGGGAGTGCTGAGCCTGGGGTTGCGGAGCCTGGGGGTGCTGGGTCTGCTCGTGTGGCCTCTTGCGGTGCTTCATCGAGGCGGGAGCCACTCTCTCCACAGGAGCTGCGCGAGTGGTTTGCTCGGCGCTGGAGCCGTGCTGCTGGAGCTGGAGGTAATACTGTTGCTGTTGGTCCCGGTGGTACTCGTACTGGTTGTGCTAGAGCTGCTAGGACTGGGGGTGCTGTTGGGGCTGCTGGAGTTGGTCCTGCTGGAGGTACTGCTGGAGCTGCTGGCGGTACTGGAGCTACCGGTCCTACTGGGGTTGGTGCTACTGGATCTGCTAGAGCTGCTGGAGCTGGAGCTGCTGGGGGTGTTGGCGCTGGTGGTTCTGCTGGCGCGGGTGCGTCTGAGGTGCTGGAGTTGGCGCTGTTGGAGCTGGAGGTGCTACTGGCGCTGGTGCTGCCGCTGGGAGTACTGGTGCTGTCCCTGCTGGGTCTGGAGGCGCTGCGCGGCCGCGGCCGTACTTCGTTCCGCTCCTTGAGCAGGTTCTTGGTCTCCCGCCCTCTACTGGTCCTGCTCCTCCCTTAGAGTGTCCATAGCCTGTGCAGTCGCGGTCACAGTTACAGCCCGCCTCCCCCCTAGCTGCTCCTTCTCCCTACATTGGTCCTACTAGAGGTCTTGCTGAGGGTCGTGAGCCTGCGTCTCGTCCTGCGTCGCTTGTTCGTGCTGCTTGCACTAGTGGTCGTGCTTTGCGTCCGTGTCCTCTTGCGGTCCCAGGCACACACCAGATGGCACTGCGTCCTTCCACAGCTCCTCTGCGTGTCCCGTTGCCGTCTCCTCCAGAGTCCTCTCTTCCTGTTCTTGCTGACCCGGAGTCTGACTCTCTTCGTTCTGCCGGTCCTACTATCACGCGTCTCCCGGCTACTGTTATCACTGACCCTTCCTTTGAGTCCACTACTGCGTCTGCCTTGGTTGCTGAGCTTCTCGACTTTGCAGCTCGCTGTCGTCTAGACTACGCCGCTAGTCTTGTTGCTGAGTCTGAGTCTATCCGTCCTCCGTCCGTCGGGGGTGAGTGTGCTCTTAGCACGGACGTCCTTGAGGACAGGCAGGAGGAGTTCCAGTGTTTTGCTGCTGCTTCGCCTTATCTCGTGTCCACGCTGATTGCCCCTGAGGGAGACCCGGATGCACCAGACATCCCGACTCCTCGATCGTACGCTGAGGCGATCGAGGGTCCCTACTCCTCTTAGTGGCAGTCAGCGATGGACGCAGAGATGGCTTCCTGGAAATCCACAAGCACCTACGTCGACGAGGTTCCCCCACCTGGGGCGAACATCGTCAATGGCATGTGGATTTTCAGGGTGAAGCGGCCGCCGGGTTGTCCGCCTGTCTTCAAGGCGCGTTACGTGGCTCGAGGCTTCAGTCAGCGGTAGGGAGTTGACTACTTTCATACCTTCTCTCCCACCCCGAAGATGACCATTCTTCGGGTGCTGCTACACATAGCCGCTTAGCGCGACTACTAGCTTCACTCTCTTGACTTCAGCACAGCTTTCTTGCAGGGCAGCCTGCACGAGGAGATCTAGCTGCGCCGCCCACCTGGCTTCACTGGGTCGTTTCCTCCTGGTACCTAGTGGAGCCTCCGGCGGCCAGTCTATGGTCTCCGCCAGGCGCCCCGTAAGTGGCACGACACACTGAGGACTACACTTGCGGCTCTTGGGTTTGCTCCTTCTACAGCCGACCCGTCACTGTTTCTGCGCACCGACACCTCTTTGCCGCCGTTCTACATCCTCGTGTACGTCGACGACTTGGTCTTTGCCACTTCTGACACTGCTGGACTCGCCCACGTGAAGTCCGAGCTGCAAAAGAGACACACGTGCACAGACCTGGGTGAACTGCGCAGCTACCTTGGCTTGCACATCACTCGAGACAGAGCACAGCGCACCATTACCCTGACTCAGTCACACATGGTGCAGCAGGTCCTTCAGCGCTTCGACTTCACGTACTCCTCGCCTTAGGCCATTCCTCTGTCTACTCTCCACTCGCTCTCAGCTCTGCCTTCGGATGAGTCCATAGAGCCGAGTGGCTCGTACCCAGAGCTTGTTGGCTGCCTCATATACCTGATGACCTGCACACGACCTGACCATGCATACCCTTTTGGCATCTTGGCACGCTATGTTGCTCCTGGGAGACACCGACCAGAGCACATGGCTACAGCGAAGAGGGTGTTGCGCTACTTGTGCAGTACGTCGGGCATGAGGCTAGTGCTTGGAGGGCAACGTCTAGTGGTCCTCACAGGTCAGGCAGACGCTTCTTGGGCTGACGACCAGGCTACGCAGCGGTCGTCACAGGGTTACACCTTCAGCCTTGGCTCCGGCTCTGTTTTGTGGCGGTCTACCCTCTCGTCTTCTGTTTTCGGCTCCAGCTGTGAGGCCAAGATCTACGCTGGGGCCATGGCTGCACAGGAGCTTTGCTGGCTCACCTACCTGCTGACTGACCTAGGAGAGCAGCCTCGTTCTCCTCCAGTTCTGTACGTAGACAACAAGGCCATGCTGGCCTTGTGTCGGGAGCACAGACTGGAGCACAGAACGAAGCACATTGCTCTTCGCTACTTCCTTGCTCGTGAGCTGCAGCAGCGTGGTCAGCTGCGCCTTGCTTACGTGGCCTCTGAGGCCAACACTGCTGATATCTTTACCAAGGCACTTCCGCCTTGTGATCATCAGCGATATCCTGGCCGCCGGCGGCACAACACCGCCGGAGGCTCCACTGGGTATCAGGAGGAAACGACCCAGTGAAGCCAGGTGGGCGGCGCAGCCATATCTCCTCGTGCAGGCTGCCCTGCAGAAAAGCTGTGCTGAATTCAAGAGAGTGAAGCTTGTAGTCGCGCTGAGTAGCTTTGTGCAGCAGCACCCGAAGAGTGGTCATCTTCGGGGTGGGAGAGAAGGTCTGAAAGTAGTCAACTCCCTGCCGCTGTCTGAAGCCTCAAGCCACGTAACGCGCCTTGAAGACAGGCGGAGAACCCGGCGGCCGCTTCACCCTGAAGATACACATGCCACTAACGATGTTCGCCCCAGGTGGGGGAACCGCGTCGACGTAGGTGCCTGTGGACTTCCAGGAAGCCATCTCTGCGTCCATGGCCGACTGCCACTGAGAGGAGTAGGGACCCTCGATCGCCTCAGCGTACGATCGAGGAGTCGGGATGTCTGGTGCATCCGGGTCTCCCTCAGGGGCAATCAGCGTGGACACGAGATGGGGCAAAGCAGCAGCAAAGCACTGGAACTCCTCATGCCTGTCCTCAACGACGTCCGTGCTAAGAGCACACTCACCCCCAACAGACATAGGACAGACAGACTCAGACTCAACAATGAGACTAGCAGCGTAGTCTAAACGACAGCGAGCAGCGAAGTCGACAAGCTCAGCAACTAGGGCAGACGCAGCAGAAGACTCAAAGGAAGGGTCAGTGACAACAGTAGCCAAAAGACGCGTGACAAAAGGACTAGCAGCACGAAGAGAGTCAGACTCCGGGTCAGCAAGAGTAGAAAGAGAGGACTCTGGAGGAGACGGTAACGGGACACGCAGAGGAGCAATGGAAGGACGCAGCGCCAACAGGTGTGTGCCGGGGACCGCAGGAGGACGCGCACGCGCAGTACGACGACTACTGCGAGCAGCACGAACAGGCGATGCAAGACGAGACGCAGGCTCACGACGCTCAGCATGACCTCCAGTAGGACCAGTGTAGGGAGAAGGAGCAGGTAGAGGGGAGGCGGGCTGTAACTGTGACTGGGACTGGATAGGCTGTGGACACTCTTAGGGAGGAGCATGACCAGTAGAGGGCGGGAGACCAAGAACCTGCTTCAGGAGCGGAACGAAGTACGGCCTCGGCCGCGCAGCGCCTCCAGAATCAGCAAGGACAGGACCAGCACCCTCAGTGGCAGCACCAGCGCCAGCAGCACCTCCAGCTCCAACAGCGCCAACTCCAACAGCTCCAGCTCCAGCAGCCTCAGCAGCACCCCCAGACGCACCAGCGCCAGTAGAAACACTAGCGCCAACACCCCCAGCAGCTCCAGCTCCTGCAGCACCTGCACCGCCAGCAGCTCCAGCAGGACCAACTCTAGTGGCCCCAGTAGCTCTTGGACCGCCAGTATGAGCACCTCCGGGACCAGCAGCAACAGGAGCACCTCCAGCTCCAGCAGCACGTCCCCAGCGGCGGGCAAACCACTCGCGCAGCTCCTATGGAGAGAGCGGCTCCCGCCTCGACGAAACACCGCCGGCGGCCACACGAGCAGACCCAGCGCCCCCAGGCTCTGCACCCCCAGGCTCCGCACCCCAAGACCCAGCACCCCCAAGCCTAGCACCCCCAGACTCAGCACCCCCAGTCTCAGCACCCCCAGACCCGGCACCCGTAGGCTCAGCACCTCTAGCAGCACCAGAGTCATTAGCTACCTGGACAGGCTCGACTGCGTCTACCTGGGACACACCTGACGGGGCAGGACCCTGAGGGGGGAGGGGGTCTACCGGGGGAGGACCTAACGCAAGGAAGAGCGGCGGCGGGGGGAGGGGCGCAGTGCGGTAGGGGAAGAGACGGTAGTAAGGCACCGACTCGTCAAAGGTGACGTCCTGGAAGGACAGAACACGGCGCGAGGTGGGGTGGTAAAACTGCCACCCAGGCGCGTCAGGGGGGAAGCCAAGGAAGACGCAGGGAACAGCACGGGGGGACAGCTTGTCCGCAGACAAGTCGCGGACAAACGCCCGAGATCCCCAGACCCGAAACGCAGACGCATCGCCAACCTTCCCGGTCCACCGCAAGGTAGGGGAGGTCTCTGGCAAGGAGACCCGGGGCTAAAGGTTGAGCTGATGCACGGCGTACTAGACCGCAAACGGCCACAGAAAATGGGGGGCAGCCGCATGCATCATGTACGTACGAGCGACGTCCATGACCATGCCAATGCGGCGCTCAGCAATCCCATTTTGCTGTGGAGAGGCCGGAAGCGTGAAGGTCTCGCGGATGCCCTGCGCACAACAAAAAGCTCCCAGACGGGCAGAGGAAAACTCCCCGCCTCTATCCGAGTGCAGACGCAGAACAGGAAAGTCCGAGCCGGAACTCTCCCTGAGCTGCAGACGAGCTGCGCGGATCCAATCGATCAACACCTCACTGACAGCACCCTTGCTGCGCAAGGGGAAGAGTGTGGTGTAACGCGAGTAGTCGTCAACCACCAGCAGGAAGTACCGCTCGCTCCCCCGCCCACTGACGCGGGCGGGGCCCCACACGTCCATGTGGAGAGTCTGCAGCGGAGCCTCTGTCGGAGGAAACTCGGAGGACTGAGGGGCGGCGCGCTGTCGCCCCTCGACGCAGGGGACGCAGGTAGGGCCAGGCCCCCGAGGTAGGGGAGGGAGAGACCGAGGGAGACCAGAGACAAGGACACGGGAGGCCATGCCTCGGAGACGAGGCAGGGAGGGGTGATCAAGGCGGTGGTGCCAAAGGAGAGTCTGGTAAGACAGGAGACGACACGAGCAGGGAGCAGACTTAGGACCAGACCTAGACGCTGCAGCAAACACCTGACTCGACGCAGCTACCTCGCTAGACTCAGCAGCCGGAGGAGACTCAGTAGTAAGGGTGTACAGGCTCGACCCTGGCCGACGGGTGAACGTGGCCAAGTGTCGGCCTGTCCGAGCACACGTGTAGTGGGTCACCTGCTAACGCGCAGGACTGAACTGGTCAACCCCCCTATCCTGTAGGTCCGCTCCACTCACCAAGTTCGTAGAGAACGAGGGGAGGTAGAGACCTGACAAGGTGCTAGAGGGGGCTGCCGGGCACGGTAAGACAGTGGAGAAGCTAGCAAGGACAGGACCCCCAGAGGGGTCCGCTAGGGAGACCACAACCGGCCGACTGAGCGGCGTAAGAGAGGTGCGGTCTCGAAAGAAGGAGCGGGACGCACCCGAGTCAAGGGTGAAGGTGTGTAAGGCCTGAGCCGACGTAGTACCTGAGAGCGCGGACTCACCAGCACCGAGGGCAGCAGACGCACTGGCACCTACGGCAGCAGACGCACGAGCACCTAGAGCAGCAGCCTCAATGCCCGGGTCAAGCGGTACACACAGGTAACAGTCACCCACAACACCATCATCAAAAGCATACATGGCAGCAAGAATAGCATCAAAATCAAGATCAAAGATAGCAACCCCCACCCTAGACAGCTCTCCCCAGCGAGGGATCTCAGAGGCCCCAGGGAACTGGTGACGCCATGCGTCCGTCAGCCGGCCGAAGCAGCGCTGGGTGGAGTGCGGGCCCCCGCACTGCTCACCTGCGCGGTCGCCGGTGCAGAGAACGTAGGTGCAGGGACCTGTACCCCCACCGCGCTGACGCCCAGCGTACCACTCACGAAGCTGCTGAGCGGACAGGGTCTCACGACTGCTTTGTTGCTGCTGGCGCGTACCACCACCGGAGCCACTCCTCTTCGCAGAGCCGCGACCAGGTCCGTTGCTGCCGCCGCCGCCTCCGCCGCCTCCTCCACCTCCGCCTCCTCTGCCACCTCCGCCGCCTCCGCTCCCTCTGCCACCACCGCCGCCTCCTCCGCCTCCACTGCTGCCGCTGCCGCCGCCACCCTTGCCACCACTCCCACCACCACCCCCACCCCTTCAACTGCCTCCACCACCACCTCCACCGCCCCCGCCAGCCCCTCCAGCGCCCTTGCCCCCCTTTCCCTTGCTGGTGTGGCGTCTCCCGCTAGGGGCAGACGCAGCGCCGACCGACTCGAAACCAGCGAGGTCGGCCGCAGCAGCAGAAGCAACAGAGGGCAAGAGGGGGGAGGGGGAACACCCCTCAAAGACGGGGGTGCGAGGGTCACCACGAGAGGCTCCTACAGCGACTATGCTCTTCTCAGCGGCTAGGAGGCCCTTCTCGAGGAGGTCAACGGTGAGAGTGGTGGGGCAAACTGAGAGGAAGTGGTCCCTGACTACGCGAAGGGAGTCAAGGAGCCGGGTGACTATGTAGTAGAGGGTGATGTAAATGGGGGGGGGGGGGTTCTTGGCGTAGAGCTCAGCAGGAAGCGCAGTGCGGTAGCGAGTGTCACTAGTGCGGAGGTGCGTAATGAGGTCAGCGACTGTGGGAAAGGCAGCAAGGTCAGGGAAGAGGTACGGTAGCATGAGGCGGCTCGGTGCAGCAGTGGCAGGGGAAGAGTAGCGTGCAACTACAGCGTCGTACAAGGTCTGAGCACTCTTGTACTGGCTAAAGTATGCACGCTCAGTGGTCGGTAAGTGGCGACGCACAGCAAGGCGAGCAGCACCATCGCGTATGGCCCACTGTGAGCGAACAGTGCTGTCAGCAGTGGCAGTCGGGGCAGGAGAGACACCAGAGGTGAGATCGAACAGAGAGAGTCCGTCTGCCCTATCGCACTGGAGAAACAGCTGGAGGTCATTGACTCAGACCACAAAGTCAACGGCACGGCCCTCAGCATCAAAAGTAAGGAAACTGGGGGTAGCCATGACTGCAGTGGCCTAGCAGGAAGTGAGCTCACCAGTCCGAGGAAGGAGGGCCGGGGAGCACCGGTAGGAACAGCAGCGGCTCGACAGTAGGGCGGCTCGGCGGCAGGGCGGCTTGGCTGCTGGGCGGCTTGGTTGCTGGGCGGCTCGGCGGCAGGGCGGCTCGGCTGCTGGGCGGCTCGCCTGCTGGGCGGCTCGGCGGCAGGGCGGCTCGGCTGCTGGGCGGCTCGGCGGCAGGGCGGCTCGGCTGCTGGGCTGCTCGGCGGCTCGGTCGCTGGGCGGCTGAGCGGTGACAGGGCTGCTAGGGGAGGGTGACGGGGCCGCAGGTGACGGCGACGGGGCCGTAGGTGGCGGCGAGGCCGCAGGTGGCGGTGACGGGGCCGCAGGTGGTGGTGACGAGGCCGCTGGTGGCGGCGACGGGGCCGCACGTGGCGGTGACGGGGCCGCAAGGGGCCTAGATGAGGCGGCGGAGGGGCCGTAAGGGGCCTAGACGGGGCTGTAGCGGGGCCGCAAGGGGCCTCGACGGGGCCGCGGAGGGGCCGTAAGGGGCCTAGACGGGGCCGTAGCGGGGCCGCAAGGGGCCTAGACGGGGCCGCGGAGGGGCCGTAAGGGGCCTAGATGGGGCCGTAGCGGGGCCGCAAGGGGCCTAGACGGGGCCGCGGAGGGGCCGTAAGGGGCCTAGACGGGGTCGTAGCGGGGCCGCAAGGGGCCTAGACGGGGCCGCGGAGGGGCCGTAAGGGGCCTAGACGGGGCCATAGCGGGGCCGCAAGGGGCCTAGACGGGGCCGCGGAGGGGCCGTAAGGGGCCTAGACGGGGCCGTAGCGGGGTCGCAAGGGGCCTAGACGGGGCCGTAAGGGGCCGGAAAGGGCGCCGCGAGGGGCCGAAAGGGGCCGCGCGAGGGCCGTAAGGGCGACGCGAGGGGCCTTAAGGGGCCGTAAGGGGCCGTAAGGGCGGCGCGAGGGGTCGTAGAGGGCGGCGCGAGGGGCCGTAAGGGCGGCGCGAGGGGCCGTAAGGGCGGCCAAAGGGGCCGTGAGAGGGGCCACTAAGGGCGGCTTGAAGGTAGGGAGGGCACACAGAGCGCGACTCGGGCAGGAGTGAAGCGCGCTCCGGGCAGGAAAAAAAAGTATCGTGGTGGGCCCTAGGTAGCGTTCCCACTAGGGAACCTGCTCTGATACCATGACGAGAAACGAGAATGAATGCATTGAGCAGAAAGGGGAGTACAAGTAGCAAACCCTAAAGTGTTGTACCCCATATGAACTGCCCCACTACAGCCTACACAGATTATAGCATATATGCCTGACATACTGCGCACGTGGTACGGGGTTGTTCGGATTCGGGGTCATGGGTAATGTGGGGTCTTGTATGTAGTTTATGTAAAACGGTGGCTGTTGGGTCGTGGCGGATGGCGAGTTGTTGTACGCGAACTCGATGAGTGGCAATTGTTGTTCCCACGTGCTTGGGTCGTCGCACGTGGCTCGGATGAGCTGCTCCATGGTCTGGTTTGTCCGTTCTGTCTGTGCGTCTGTCTCGGGATGGTACGAAGAACTGAACTGTAGTCGCGTGCCGAACTGGTGCCACAGGTTCCACCAGAAGTTGCTAGTGAATTTCGTATCCCTGTCGCAAATGATTGCTGCTGGTATCCCGTGTAATCGAACAACCATAGCGATAAAAAGCCGAGCTGTTTCTTCGACTGAGATAGATTTCTTGCATGCTGCAAAATGCCCCATTTTCGTCAACCAATCGACGACGACCAGGATCGCATCGTTCCCACTTGCCCCGGCCGGTAACCCTGTGACGAAGTCCATCGTCACCTGCTGCTAAGCATGCTCTTGGGGTGGTATCGGCTTCAACTGCCCTGCCGGCCGCTTCCGTGATGATTTCATGAGTTGGCACGCGGGGCACGATGCCACGTGTCGTTGAACGTCGGTCAACATTTCAGGCCATTAATAATACCGCTGCAGCTGCTGCCGTGTTTTCTCTACCCCGAAATGGCCCGAGGTAACTCCATCATATGCCTCCTGTAACAGTAATTCCCGTAGCAGTGTGTACCCTGGTACCCAGATGCGGTCGGTCCCGGCTTTTACGTAATAAACTCCCTTTGCTGATGCGAACTGCTGCGAATTTTCTCCTGTGAAGAATGGATCCGTTTGATACTCGTGGGCAAATAAGCCCTGTCAGTAGTGGGCTGGTCTGGGCAAGTAGTATTGCATGGATCTGGGCAGTGGGGCGGGTCATGTCAGAGTATTATAGCTGATGCATGTTTGTAGGCTATAGTGGGGTAGCACATATGGGGTACAGCTTTCTAGGGTTGTATTTGTACCCAACTCTGACTTAGTCATTTTCATTCCTGTTCACTTGTTTCACATGGTATAGAGCGGGTCCTTCCTTAGGACCGTTTTTTTTAGGGCCCACCGAAGCGCGCCCCGAGGCGCGCCTTTTTTTTAGCGACCCCTCGGGTCGCCATTTCCCTCGCGGCCCCGCTGTCCCTCTGACGCGGCCCCGCCACCCCTCCTGATCGCGACCCCGCCGCCTGCTTGGCGCGGCCCCGCCGCCGGCTCTGACGCGGCCCTGCCGCCCTCTTCGTCGCGGCCCCGCCGCCTGCTTGACGCGGCCCCGCCGCCTCCACTGACGCGGCCCCGCCGCCGGCTCTGACGCGGCCCTGCCGCCCGCTTCGTCGCGGCCCCGCCGCCTGCTTGACGCGGCCCCGCCGCCTCCACTGACGCGGCCCCGCCGCCGGCTCTGACGCGGCCCTGCCGGCCCGCCGCTGCACCCTACGGCCCGCCGCTGCACCCTACGGCCCGCCGCTGCACCCTACGGCCCGCCGCCTCACCTGACGGCCCCGCCGCTGCACCTGCCGGCCCGCCGCTGCACCTGCCGGCCCGCCACTGCACCCTACGGCCCGCCGCTGCACCCTACGGCCCGCCGCCTCACCTGGTCGGCCCGCCGCTGCACCCTACGGCCCCGCCGCTGCACCTGCCGGCCCGCCGCTGCACCGGTCGACCCGCCGCTGCACCTGACGGCCCCGCCCCTGCATCTCCCGGCCGAGCCGCCCCAGCAGCAGAGCCGCCCCAGCAGCCGAACCGCCCGGGAGCCGAGCCGCCCAACGCCGAGCCGCCCGGGACCCGAGCCGCCCTGCCGCCGAGCCGCCCGGGAGCCGAGCCGCCCTGCACCCGAGCCGCCCTGCCGCCGAGCCGCCCGGGAGCCGAGCCGCCCTGCGCCCGAGCCGCCCAGCCGCCGAGCCGCCCGGGAGCCGAGCCGCTGTGCACCCGAGCCGCCCGGTCGCTGAGCCGCCTTTCTGCAGAGCTGCACGACCTGCCCTGCCTGGTGAGCACAGTCCCACTGACACTGCGAGCTCTTTCCCTACTGCTTGCACTGCGTCGCTGTCGTCGCCATGGCTACCCCTAGTGTCCTAGCTTTTGACGCTGAGGGTCGCGCCATTGATTTTGAGGTCTGGTTAGACGACCTGCAGCTGTTCTTACAGTGCGACAGGGCTGACGACCTTTCTCTCTTTGACCTCACCTCTGGCGCCTCTCCTGCTCCTGCTGCTGATGCTGATCGCAATGTCCGCTCTCAGTGGGCCGCCCGCGATGCTGCTGCACGTCTTGCTGTGCGTCGCCACCTCCCTACCTCTGAGCGTGCGCACTTTAGTCAGTACAAGAGTGCTCAGACCTTGTACGACGCTGTAGTTGCGCGCTACTCCTCCCCTGCCACTGCTGCACTGAGCCGTCTCATGCTTCCCTACCTCTTTCCTGACCTCTCTGCCTTTCCCACTGTTGCTGACCTCATTACGCACCTCCGCACTAGTGACACTCGCTACCGCGCCGCCCTTCCTGCTGAGTTCTGCGCTAAGAACCCACCCCCCATGTACATCGCTCTCTACTACGTAGTCGCGCGCCTCCCTGACTCCCTTCGCGTTGTCAGGGACCACTTTCTCGCAGTCTGTCCCACCACCCTCACCGTCGACCTCCTCGAGAAGGCCCTCCTCGCAGCGGAGAAGAGCATAGTCGCTGTAGGTGCTTCTCGTGGTGACCCTCGCACCCCCATCTTTGAGGGGTGCTCTCCTTCCCCCTTGCTGCCCTCTGTTGCCTCTGCTGCTGCTGCCGACCTGCTTGGTCTTGAGTCGGTCGGCGCGGCGTCTACCCCTAGTGGGAGACGTCGCTCCAGCAAGGGCAAGGGGGGCAAGGGCGCGGGTGGAGCTGGAGGGGGCGGTGGCGGTGGCGGCGGTGGCGGCGGAGGGAGTGGGGGTGGCGGCGGGACTAGTGGCGGGGGTGGTGGTGGTGGTGGCAGCAGCGGCGGAGACGGTGGTGGTGGTGCCAGCGGTGGTGGTGGAGGCAGCGGCGGGGGTGGAGGCGGCGGAGGTGGAGGCGGTGGAGGCGGCAGCGGAGGAGGCGGTGGTGGTGGAGGAGGTGGAGCTGGTCGGGGTGGTACCCAGCAGCGTAGCGGCGGTGGTGGTGGCCAGCGCTCGCAGCGGCAGCAGCAGCAGCGCTCGCGGGACATCCCTCCGCCTCAGCAGCTTCGTGAGTGGTACGCTGGGCGTCAGAGGGGTGGGGGTACTGGTCCCTGCACCTACGTTCTTCGTTCCGGCGACCGCGCGGGTGAGCAGTGTGGGGGTGCCCACGCCACCCAGCGCTGCTTTGGCCGCCTGACGGACGCTTGGCGTCAGCAGTTCCCTGGGGCTAGTGAGATCCCTCGCTGGGATGAACTTCTAAGGGCTGGTGTAGCGATCTTTGATCTTGATTTTGATGCTATCCTTGCTGCTATGTATGCTGTGGATTATAGTGAGGAGAATGAGGGTTACCGGTGTTTCCAGCCCGACCCGGGCATTGGTACTGCTGCGCTAGGTGCTTGTGAGGCTGCTGCTCTAGGTGCCAGTGCGTCTGTGCTCTCAGGTACTGGTGAGACTGCGCTCTCAGGTACTGCGTCGTCCTCGTCCTCCCTCACTTTCACACTTGACTCCGGGGCGTCTCGCTCCTTCTTTCGAGACCGCACTACCCTTACGCCGCTCGGCCGGCCGGTTGCGGTCTCCCTTGCTGACCCCTCTGGGGGTCCTGTCCTGTCTCACTTCTCCACTGTCCTCCCGTGTCCGGCTGCCCCTTCGGGCACCCTGTCTGGTCCGTACCTTCCCTCGTTCTCTACGAACTTGGTGAGTGGAGCGGACCTGCAGAATGTGGGGGTTCACCAGTTCACTCCTGCGAGTCAGCGGGTGACCCACTGCACGAAGGCACGCACAGGCCGACACCTGGCCACGTTCTCGCGTCGGCCGGGGTCGAGTCTCTACACCCTGACCGTTGAGTCTCCTCCTGTCCCTGCGTCTGGTCAGGTGGCTGCGTCGGGTCAGGTGCTTGCTGCTGCGTCCCGGTCAGGTCCTGAGTCTGCCCCCTGTTCTTGTCGCCTCCTGTCTCACGAGACTCTCCTGTGGCACCACCGTCTTGGCCACCCCTCCTTGCCCCGTCTTCGGAGCATGGCTTCCCGTGTCCTTGTCTCTGGTCTTCCCCAGTCTCTCCCTCCTCTCCCCTCCGGGCCAGGACCTTCCTGTGTCCCCTGTGTCGAGGGTCGCCTCCGGGCTACTCCTCACTCCTCCCACTTCCCCCTGACAGAGGCTCCCCTGCAGACGCTTCACATGGATGTGTGGGGCCCAGCCCCCGTCCGTGGGCAGGGTTACGAGCGCTACTCCCTGTTGGTGGTTGACGACTACTCGCGTTACACCACAGTCCTCCCCTTGCGCAGCAAGGGTGCGGTCACTGAGGTGCTGATCGACTGGATCCGCGAGGCTCGTCTCCAGCTCAGGAAGAGCTTCGGCTCGGACTTTCCTGTTCTGCGTCTGCACTCGGATAGAGGCGGAGAGTTCTCTTCTCGCCTTCTGCGGGACTACTGTCGTGCACGGGGGATCCGCCAGACCTTCACGCTTCCGGACTCACCACAGCAAAATGGGATTGCTGAGCGCCGCATTGGCATGGTCATGGATGTCGCTCGTACGTCCATGATGCATGCGGCTGCCCCCCATTTTCTGTGGCCGTTTGCGGTGAGGTACGCGGCGCATCAGCTCAACCTTCACCCCCGGGTCTCTCGGCCTGCGATGTCCCCAGCCTTGCTGTGGACGGGGAAGGTTGGCGATGCGTCTGTGTTCCGTGTCTGGGGATCTCGGGCGTTTGTCCGCGACTTGTCTGCGGACAAGCTGTCCCCTCGTGCTGCTCCCTGTGTCTTCCTTGGCTTCCCCACTGACGCCCCAGGGTGGCAGTTTTACCACCCCTCCTCTCGTCGTGTTCTGTCCTCCCAGGACGTCACGTTCGACGAGTCAGTCCCCTTCTACCGTCTCTTCCCCTACCGCACTCCTTCCCTCCCCCCTCCCCCGGACTTCCTTGTGCCAGTTCCCCCCCCGGTAGACCCCCTCCCCCCTCAGGTTCCTGCCCCCTCAGGTGTGTCCCAGGTAGACGCCGTTGACCCGGTCGAGGTTACTGGTGACTCTGGTGCTGCTGCGGGTGCTGAGCCTGGGGGTGCTGACTCTTGGGGTGCTGTGCGCGGGGGTGCTGAGCCTGGGGGTGCTACTGCTGGGGGTGCTGGGCCTGAGGGTGCTACTGCGGAGGGTGCGGAGCCTGGGGGTGCTGAGCCGGGGGGTGCTGTGCCTGGAGGTGCTGGGTCAAGGGGTGCTGGGTCGGGAGCTGCTGAGCCTGGGGGTGCTGTGCTGGGAGCTGCTGAGCCTGGGGGTGCTGCGTCTGGAGCTGCTGAGCCTGGGGTTTCTCATGCTGCTGCGTCTCGCCGGGAGCCCCTCTCTCCACAGGAGCTGCGCGAGTGGTTCGCTCGCCGCTGGAGGCGTGCTGCTGCGTCTGGAGGTGCTGCTGGAGCTGGAGCTGGAGCTTCTTCGACCGTCGAGGGTGCGGGTGCTGCCGGTCCCGGAGCTGCTGGACCTGCGGGTCCTCCTGGAGCTGGAGCTGCTGAGGGCGTTGGTGCTGAGCCTGCTGCTGTTGGTCCTGCCGCTGGAGGTGTGAGTGGCGCTGGTGCTGTCGCTGAGGGTGGTGGTGCTGTCCCTGCTGAGTCTGGAGCTGCCGCGCGGCCTCGGCCGTACTTCGTTCCGCTCCTGCAGCAGGTTCTTGGTCTTTCTCCTCTAGTAGAGGGTCCACCGCCTGTCCAGTCGCAGTCCCTACTGGAGCCTTCCTCTCCAGTGCCTGCTCCCTCTCCTTACACTGGTCCTACTGGAGGTCTTGCTGAGCGTCGTGAGCCTGCGTCTCTTCCGCGTCGCCTGTTCGTGCTGCTCGCACTAGTGGTCGCGGTTCGCGTCAGCGTCCTCCTCCTGTCCCTGGCACGCACCGGATGTCTCTGCGTCTGTCCACTGCTCCTCTGCGTGCCCCTTTGCCTTCTCCTCCTGAGTCCTCTCTTTCTGCGCTTGCCGACCCTCAGTCGGACTCTCTTCGTGCTGCCAGTCCTACTGTCACGCGTCTCCTTGCTACTGTCGTCACTGACCCCTCGTTTGAGTCCACTGCTGCGTCTGCCCTTGTCGCTGAGCTCGTCGACTTTGCTGCTCGCTGTCGTCTCGACTACGCTGCTAGTCTTGTTGCTGAGTCTGCGTCTGTCTGTCCTCCGTCCGTCGGGGGTGAGTGTGCTCTTGGCACGGACGTCCTAGAGGACATGCAGGAGGAGTTACAGTGTCTAGCGGCTGCTTCACCTCATCTCGCGTCTGTACTGCTTGCCCCTGAGGGAGACCCGGATGCACTAGACATCCCGACTCCGCGTTCTTACGCGGAGGCCGTAGAGGGTCCCTACTCCTCTCAGTGGCAGGCAGCTATGGATGCAGAGATGGCTTCCTGGAAGTCCACAGGCACCTACGTTGACGCGGTTTCCCCTCCTGGGGCGAACATCGTCAGTGGCATGTGGATCTTCAGGGTGAAGCGGCCGCCGGGCTCTCCACCTGTCTTCAAGGCACGGTACGTTGCTCGTGGCTTCAGTCAGCGGCAGGGAGTTGACTACTTTCAGACCTTCTCTCCCACCCCGAAGATGACTACTCTTCGGGTGCTGCTGCACATAGCCGCTTAGCGCGACTACGAGCTTCACTCTCTCGACTTCAGCACTGCGTTCTTGCAGGGTAGCCTGCACGAGGAGATCTGGCTTCGCCGTCCACCTGGCTTCACTGGGACTTTCCCTCCTGGCACCCAGTGGAGCCTCCGACGGCCAGTCTACGGTCTCCGCCAGGCACCGCGTGAGTGGCACGACACAGTGAGGACTACGCTTGCGGCTCTTGGGTTTGCTCCTTCTACTGCTGACCCGTCGCTGTTTCTTCGCACCGACACTTCCCTGCCGCCGTTCTACATCCTCGTGTACGTCGACGACTTGGTCTTTGCCACAGCGGACACTGCTGGACTCGCCTACGTGAAGTCCGAGCTGCTGAAGAGACACACGTGCACTGACCTGGGTGAACTGCGCAGCTACCTTGGCTTGCAGATCACTCGGGACAGAGCACGCCGCACCATTACCTTGACTCAGTCACACATGGTGCAGCAGGTCCTTCAGCGCTTCGGCTTCACGTACTCCTCGCCTCAGGCCACTCCTCTGCCTACTCGCCACTCACTCTCAGCTCTGCCTTCGGATGAGTCCGTAGAGTCGAGTGGTCCGTATGCAGAGCTTGTTGGCTGCCTCATGTACCTGATGATCTGCACACGACCTGACCTTGCATACCCTCTGAGCATTCTTGCACGCTATGTTGCTCCTGGGAGACACAGACCGGAGCACATGGCTGCAGCGAAGAGGGTACTGCGCTACCTGTGCAGTACGTCGGGCATGGGGCTAGTGCTTGGAGGGCGGAGTCCAGTGGTCCTTACCGGCCACGCGGACGCTTCTTGGGCTGACGACCAGGCTACGCAGCGGTCGTCACAGGGTTACACCTTCAGCCTTGGTTCCGGCTCTGTCTCGTGGCGGTCTACTCGCTCGTCTTCGGTTCTCGGCTCCAGTTGTGAGGCTGAGATCTACGCCGGGGCCATGGCTGCACAGGAGCTTCGCTGGCTCACCTACCTGCTGTCTGACCTTGGAGAGCCGCCTCGTTCTCCTCCAGTGCTGTACGTAGACAACAAGGCCATGCTGGCCTTGTGTCGAGAGCAGCGCTTGGAGCACAGAACGAAGCACATTGCTCTCCGCTACTTCCTTGCTCGTGAGCTGCAGCAGCGTGGTCAGTTGCGACTTGCGTACGTGGCCTCTGAGGCCAACACTGCTGATGTGTTCACCAAGGCACTCGCGCCTTGTGACCATCAGCGCTTTTGCACCCAGCTGGGTCTTGTACCTGTCTTGCCTCACTTGCTCTCCTCTTGACTTCACTTGTACTGTGACATATATATATACCTGCTCTTGCTTGTCTAGTTTTATATATATGTCTGTACTCCTGCATGTGAACTGGCCTCTGGCCCTGCTCTTGTGCTCGGACTGTGTGGTGACTTTGTGATCCACCCTGAGCTTGCTTTGCTTTGCTTTGCTTGACTGGTCTTGTGACCCCTTGTTCTCCCCCACTTAGCCTATGGGGGTGTGTCAGAGTATTATAGCTGATGCATGTTTGTAGGCTATAGTGGGGTAGCACATATGGGGTACAGCTTTCTAGGGTTGTATTTGTACCCAACTCGGACTTAGTCATTTTCATTCTTGTTCACTTGTTTCACAGGTCAGTGCGTCGGCGATGTTCGATGCCCCCTTTTTGTAGGTAACCGTGTAGTGAAAATTGGACTCGAGGAAATCGAGCCAGCGGATATGTCGTGGCTTGAGGTGGGGCTATGCGCGAAGGTACTGTAGTAATTTGTGGTCCATCCGTACTGTCACGTCTGCGCCGGTCAGGTAACAGCGCCACACTTTGAATGCGTGCACGATTGCGAGCATTTCGCGGTCGTGTATCGGGTAATTTTTTTCAGGCGGATGCAGTTTTCGTGACTCGTATACGATGGGCTGTAGGCCGTTGCCGAAGTCCTATAGCAGTACGGCTTCGATGGCGATGTCGCTGGCGTCTGTAACTACTTCGAATGGGCGGTGCGGGTCGGCGATGCGCAGTACGGGCGGTGAACAGAGAACATTTTTCAGGGAAGAGAAGGCAGCATGCTCTTCCCCCCCCCCCCCCCCCCCACGTAAAAGCGACCCCCTTGCGCAGTAAGTCCGTGAGTGGTGCTGTTAAGCGTGCCATGTCGGGGACGAACCGGCGCATGAAATTTACGAAACCCAAAAAACTCTGCAGCTCCGTGATATTCGTTGGGGGGTGCCACGTTTTAGCGTGTCCAGCTTCTTTGGGTCAATTTTGACCCCAGCCTCCGAAATGACTTGCCCCAAAAAATCTAGCATGTCCTGAAAAAACTCGCACTTGGAACCCTTTGTCAGTAGTCGATGCTCGTCTAGAATTTTAAACACTGCTTCCAGGTCTGCTAAGTGCTGCTGCTTGTCGCGACTGTGGACGAGGATGTCGTCGAGGTAAACTATCACGCATTTATCTAAAAGTGGCCTAAACGCTTCGTTCATGGTCATCTGAAATGTCGCTGGTGCGTTGGTCAGCCCGAAGGGCATCACGGTGTACTCGAACGACCCGTACCTAATCTGAAAAGTTGTTTTGGCGCAATCCGATGGTTCGACTCTAATCTGATGGTAACCTCCCCGTAAATCTATTTTCGAAAAAAACCCGTGCTGTTCGCAGCTGGTCTATTAGTTTGTCGGGGCGGCGAATGGGGTATTGCGACTTGACTGTTACCCTGTTCAGTGTTCTGTAATCGATGCACATGCGAAACCCTCCGTCTTTTTTCGGTGTGAACAGTATCGGTGCGGCGAATAGTGACGAACTCGGTCGGATGAATTTTTTCTTTAACAGGTAATCTAACTGCTTTCTAAGTTCGTCGAGCTCGGGTTGTGTCAGGCTGAACTATTGTTGTACGGTTGGCTGTGCCCCCGGTTCTAATTCTATTCGATGGTCGTGTGCTTGCAGAGGTGGCAGCTGTCGAGGAGAAAAGGCCCCGCCCTCGCTTGGGCGAAGGCGACCATGCTTTTCGGAGCACAACGGTGTTTGTTTAGTGGTCATCGGCGACTTCAGGGACTCTTATCTCTGTTCGACGGGTCGATTTTCGAGAAGATAAAGTCGTCGAAATTGAAGTGTTGTTTCTGCTCTACACAGCTACCCGTTGACAAGGCAGTTGTCGAGGGGAGCAAATCGGCGTCGAAATCGGGCCTTGCGGGTCGACGAAATTGGAGAAAATGGCGTTTCGACGAAACGCTGGTCGACAGAATTAAGCTCAAACGAGGCATCGTCGAGCAGAGAAATTCTGGTCGACCAAAATTACTTGTCTTCGAAAATTACAATGTGCGCGAATTTCGACCAATCGTGAAACAACAAATTTCGACCAATCAGAACCTTTCGGGAATTGTACTCCCCAGGGGGTTTCGAATCTGTAAGGAAACTGTGAACATTAGAACGAGAATGATTGAAGTATGAAACAGTTGGGTACAAGTACTAACCCTAATTCGGTTGTACCCCTTATGGGCTACCCTACTACAGCCTACACAGATGTATAAGCTATAATGTTCTGACACACCCCCATAGGCAAAGTGGGGGAGAACAACTGGTCAAAAGACCGGTCAAGCGAAGCAAAGCAAGCTCACGGTGGTGTGAAATTGAAACGAGCATGAATGACTAAGGAATGAAAGTGATACAAGTATGCAACCCTAGCATTGTGTACCCCATATAGGCTACCCCACTACAGCCTACACAACATTATATTTTGACACACCCCCATAGGCAAAGTGGGGGAGGACAAGGGGTCACAAGACCAGTCAAGCAAAGCAAAGCAAGCCAAGGGTGGATCACAAAGTCACCACACATTCCGAGCACAAGTTCAAGGCCAGAAGGCCAGTTCACATGCAGGAGCACAAATATATAAATATGAAAGGCTAAACAAGCAAGTGCAGGAGTATATATATGTGACAGTACAAGCAAGGTCAAGAAGTGAGCAAGTGAAGCAAGACAGGCACAAGACCAAGCTGAGTACAGAAGCGCTGATGATCACAAGGCGCAAGTGCCTTAGTGAACATATCAGCAGTGTTGGCCTCAGAGGCCACGTACGCAAGTCGCAACTGACCACGCTGCTGCAGCTCACGAGTAAGAAAGTAGCAGAGAGCAATGTGCTTCGTTCTGTGCTCCAGGCGCTGCTCCCGACACAAGGCCAGCATGGCCTTGTTGTCTACGTACAGCACTGGAGGAGAACGAGGCGGCTCTCCGAGGTCAGACAGCAGGTAGGTGAGCCAGCGAAGCTCCTGAGCAGCCATGGCTCCTGCGTAAATCTCAGCCTCACAACTGGAGCCGAGAACGGAAGACGTGCGAGTAGCCCTCCACGAAACAGAGCCGGAACCAAGGCTGAAGGTGTAACCCTGTGACGGCCGCTCTGTAGCCTGGTGGTCAGCCCAAGAAGCGTCTGCGTGCCCAGTGAGGACCACTGGACTCTGCACTCCAAGCACTAGCCCCATGCCCGACGTACTGCACAAGTAGCGCAACACCCTGTTCGCTGCAGCCATGTGCTCCGGTCTGTGTCTCCCAGGAGCAACATAGCGTGCAAGAATGCTAAGAGGGTATGCAAGGTCAGGTTGTGTGCAGGTCATCAGGTACATGAGGCAGCCACCAAGCTCTGGGTACGGGCCACTCGACTCTACGGACTCATCCGAAGGCAGAGCTGAGAGCGAGTGGCGAGTAGGCAGAGGAGTGGCCTGAGGCGAGGAGTACGTGAAGCCGAAGCGCTGAAGGACCTGCTGCACCATGTGTGACTGAGTCAGGATAATGGTGCGACGTGCTCTGTCCCGGGTGATCTGCAAGCCAAGGTAGCTGCGCAGTTCACCCAGGTCTGTGCACGTGTGTCTCTTCTTCAGCTCGGACTTCACGTGGGCGAGTCCAGCAGTGTCAGCAGTGGCAAAGACCAAGTCGTCGACGTACACGAGGATGTAGAACGGCGGCAAAGAGGTGTTGGTGCGCAGAAACAGCGACGGGTCGGCAGTAGAGGGAGCAAACCCAAGGGCCGCAAGCGTAGTCCTCAGTGTGTCGTGCCACTCACGCGGTGCCTGGCGGAGACCGTAGACTGGCCGCCGGAGGCTCCACTGGGTGCCAGGAGGAAAAGTCCCAGTGAAGCCAGGTGGGTGGCGCAGCCAGATCTCCTCGTGCAGGCTACCCTGCAAGAAAGCAGTGCTGAAGTCAAGAGAGTGAAGCTCGTAGTCGCGCTGAGCGGCTATGTGCAGCAACACCCAAAGAG
Organism: Closterium sp. NIES-65; assembly: GCA_948144175.1. Taxonomy (NCBI): domain Eukaryota; kingdom Viridiplantae; phylum Streptophyta; class Zygnematophyceae; order Desmidiales; family Closteriaceae; genus Closterium; species Closterium sp. NIES-65. The sequence goes on from CANXME010000584.1 coordinate 1,213,121, forward strand.
TTGTCATCTTCGGGGTGGGAGAGAAGGTCTGAAAGTAGTCAACTCCCTGCCGCTGACTGAAGCCACAAGGCACGTACCGCGCCTTGAAAACAGGTGGAGAACCTGGCGGCCGCATCACCCTGAAGATCCACATGCCACTGACGATGTTCGCCCCAGGTGGGGGAACCGCGTCAACGTAGGTGCCTTAGGACTTCCAGGAAGCCATCTCTGCATCCATAGCTGCCTGCCACTGAGAGGAGTAGGGACCCTCTACGGCCTCCGCGTAAGAGCGCGGAGTCAGGATGTTAAGTGCATCCGGGTCTCCCTCAAGGGTAAGCAGTACGGACACGAGATGAGGTGAAGCAGCAGCCAGACACTGGAACTCCTCCTGCCTGTCCTCAAGGACGTCCGTGCCAAGGGCACACTCACCCCCGACGGACGGAGGACAGACAGACTCAGACTCAGCGACAAGACTAGCAGCGTAGTCTAGACGACAGCAAGCAACAAAGTCGACGAGCTCAGCAACTAGGGCAGACGCAGTAGTGGACTCAAAAGAAGGGTCAGTGACGACAGTAGCAAGGAGACGTGTGAAAGTAGGACTGGCAGCACGAAGAGAGTCCGACTCCGGGTCGGCAAGAGCAGGAAGAGAAGACTCAGGAGGAGAAGGCAAAGGGGCACGCAGAGGAGCAGTGGACGGACGCAGAGACATCCGGTGCGTGCCAGGGACAGGAGGAGGACGCTGACGCGAACTGCGACCACTAGTGCGAGCAGCACCGACCGGCGACGCAGGGCGAGACGCAGGCTCACGACGCTCAGCAAGACCTCTAGTAGGACCAGTGTAGGGAGACAGAGCAGGCAGTGGGGAGGCCGGCTGTAACTGTAACTGCGACGCGACAGGCTGTGGACACTCTAAGGGAGGAGGAGGACCAATAGAAGACGGGAGACCAAGAACCTGCTGAAGGAGCGGAACGAAGTACGGCCGAAGCCGCGCGGCGACTCCAGACACAGCATGGACAGCACCAGTACCAGGAGCAGCTCCAGCTCCAGTACTTCCAGCAGCACCAGTAGTACCCCCAGCAGGACCGCCTCCATGACCGACAGCAGGAGCCTCCGCGCCAACACCCGCAGCAGCTCCAGCTCCAGAAGTACCCGCAGGCCAAGCAGCTCCAGTACTCCCAGTACGAGCACCTCCGAGACCCGTGGCACTAGCTCCCTCAGCAGCAACAGAACCTCCAGTACCCGCAGCACCTCCAGCTCCAGCAGCTCGCCTCCAGTGCCGAGCAAACCACTCACGCAGCTCCTGTGGAGAGAGTGGCTCTCGGCACGATGAAGCACCCGGAGAACCGCCAGGCACAGCACCAGCAGGCCCAGCTCCCTCAGGATCCGCACCCCCTGGCTCAGTACCTCCACGTGTAGCACCCCCAGGCTCAGCACCCCCAGGCGTAGCACCCCCAGGCTCAGCACCCCCAGACTCAGCACCCCCAGTAGTAGCACCCTCAGGCTCAGCACCCCAAGGCGTAGCACCCACACGCTCAGCACCCCTAGAGTCAGCACCTCCAGGCTCAGCACCCTCAGCAGCACCAAAGTCACCAGTAACCTTGACAGGCTCGACTGCGTCTACCTGGGACACACCTGAAGGGGCAGGACCCTGAGGGGGGAGGGGATCTACCGGGAAGGGACGTGGCACAAGGAAGAGCGGTGGCGGGGGGAGGGACGGAGTGCGGTAGGGGAAGAGGCGGTAGTAGGGGACCGACTCGTCAAACGTGACGTCCTGGGAGGACAGAACACGACGAGAGGTGGGGTGGTAGAACTGCCACCCTGGCGCGTCAGGGGGGAAGCCAAGGAAGACGCAAGGAGCAGCACGAGGGGACAGCTTGTCCGCAGACAAGTCGCGGACAAACGCCCGAGATCCCAAGACACGGAACGCAGTCGCATCGCCTACCTTCCCCGTCCACAGCAAAGCTGGGGAGGTCTCCGGCATGGAGACCCTGGGGTGAAGGTTGATCTGATGCGCCGCGTACCGAACCGCAAACGGCCACAGAAAATGGGGGGCAGCCGCATGCATCATGGACGTACGAGCGACGTCCATGACCACGCCAACGCGGCGCTCAGCAATCCCATTTTGCTGTGGAGAGTCCGGAAGCGTAAAGGTCTGGCGGATGCCTCGCGCACGACAGTAGGCTTGCAGAAGGCCAGAGGAGAACTCTCCGCCTCGGTCAGAGTGCAGACGCAGAACAGGAAAGTCCGAGCCGAAGCTCCTCCTGAGTTGGAGACGAGCTGCGCGGATCCAATCGATCAAAACCTCAGTGACATCACCCTTGCTGCGCAAGGGGAAGACTGCGGTGTAACGCAAGTAGTCGTCAACCACCAGCAGGAAGTAGCGCTCGTGACCCTGTCCACGGACGCGGGCCGGGCCCCACACATCCATGTGAAGCGTCTGCAGTGGGGCCTTAGTCGGGGGAAACTGAGAGGAGTGAGGGTCATCCCGCAGCCGCCCCTCGACACAGGGGACGCAGGTGGGGCCAGACCCCGGAGGAAGGAAAGGGAGGGACCGGGGAAGACCAGAGACAAGGACATGGGAGGCCATGCCTCGGAGACGAGGCAGGGAGGGGTGACCAAGGCGGTGGTGCCAGAGGAGAGTCTCGTGAGATAGGAGGCGACACGAGCAGGGGGCAGACTCAGGACCAGACCTGGACGCTGCAGCAAACACCTGACCCGACGCAGCTACCTCACCAGACGCAGGGTCAGGAGGAGACTCAGTGGTCAGGGTGTACAGGCTCGACCCCGGCCGACGCGTAAACGTGGCCAGGTGCCGGCCTGTGCGAGCGTCCGAGTAGTGAGTCACCCGCTGACTCGCAGGAGTAAATTGGTGAACCCCCGCATCCTGTAGGTCAGCACCACTCACCAAGTTCGTAGAGAACGAGGGGAGGTAAAGACCAGACAAGGTGCCAGAGGGGGCCGCTGGACACGGGAGGACAGTGGAGAAGTGAGAAAGGACAGGACCCCCAGAGGGGTCTGCCAGGGAGACTGCAACCGGCCGACCAAGCGGTGTGAGTGTGGTGCGGTCTCGAAAGAAGGAGCGAGAAGCCCCTGAGTCAAGTGTGAAGGTGAGGGAGGTCGAAGCCGACGCAGTACCTGTGAGCGCAGACTCACCAGCATGTGAGGACGCAGACGCACTGGCACCTAGAGCAGCAACCTCACTGGCACCTAGAGGAGCAGCCTCACTAGTACATAGAGCAGCAGTCTCAATGCCCGGGTCGGGCGGGAAACACCGGTAACAGTCACCCTCATCTCTAATAGACACAACATACATGGCAGAAAGGATAGCATCAAAATCAAGAACATAGATGGCAACTCCCGCCCTAGACAGCTCGCCTCAACAAGGTCTGGCGGATGCCTCCTGCGCGACAGTAGGCTCGCAGAAGGCCAGAAGAGAACTCTCCGCCTCTGTCTGAGTGCAGACGCAGAATAGGAAAGTCCGAGCCGAAGCTCTGCTTGAGCTGGAGACAAGCTGCGCGGATCGAGTCGATCAACACCTCAATGACATCACCCTTGCTGCGCTAGGGGAAGACTGTGGTGCAACGCGAGTAGTCGTAAAAAACCAGCAGGAAGTAGCGCTCGTGACCCTGTCCACGGACGCGGGCCGGGCCCCACACGTCCATGTGAAGCGTCTGCAGCGGGGCCTCTGTTGGAGAAAACTGAGAGGAGTGAGGGGCTGCCCGTGTGGCCCACTGTGAGCGAGCAGTGGCGTCGACATCAGCAGTAGGGGCAGGAGAGGCACCAGAGGTGAGGTCAAAGAGGGAGAGACCATCTGCCCTATCGCACTGTAGGAAAAGCTGCCGGTCATCTACCCAGACGTCAAAGTCAATGGTCCGACCCTCAGCGTCAAAAGCGAGGACACTAGGGGTAGTCATGATAGCAGTAGACTAGCAGCGCGAACAGTAGGGTAAGGGCACTGCAGTGACAGAGGCGCTGCTTTTACCGGACAGGGCGGCTCAGCGGCTCGGCGGCTCGGCAACTGGGCGGCTCGGCGGCTCGCCGACTGGGCGACTCGGCGACTCGGCGGCTCGGCTGCTGGGCGGCTCGGCTGCTAGGCGGCTCAGCGGCTCAGCGGCTCGGGTGCTGGGCGGCTCGGCGGCTCGGCTGCTGGGCGGCTCGTCGGCTCGGCGGCTCGGCTGCTAGGCGGCTCGGCGGCTCGGCTGCTCGGCGGCTCGGCTGCTCGGCGGCTCGGCTGCTGGGCGGCTGTGCCGCTAAGGAAGGCGGGGCCGCGAAGGGCGGCGGGGCCGCTGAAGTGAGCGGCGACGGGGCCGCAGAGGAGGCGGCGGGAGGGCCACTGGAGGGGGAGCGTAGAGGCCGCTGCAGAGGTGGCGACGGGGCCGCTGAAGAAGGCGGCGGGGCCGCTAAAAGGGCGGCGACGGGCCGTAAGGGGAGGGCGGCGACGGGGCCGCTGTAAGGGCGGCGACAGGGCTGCTGTAAGGGCGGCGACGAGCCGTAAGGGGAGGGCGGCGACGGGCCGTAAGGGGAGGGCAGCGTCGGGGCCGCTGCAAGGGCAGCGACGGGGCCGCTGTAAGGGCGGCAACAGGGCCGCTGGTGAAAGGGCGGCGACGGGCCACATGGGGAGGGCGGCGACGGGCAGCTGAGGGCGGTACGACGGGGCCGCAAAAGGGGTGGCGCAACGAGGCCACGAAGGGGCGGGGCGCCGTGGCCGCGAGGGGTTGCGCGACGGAACCGCTAAGGGCGGCGCGACGGGCCGCTAAGGGCGACGCAATGGGGCCGCTAGGGAAGGCGCGACCCCAAGCACGCTTCGGGCAGGGGCGGGATACGCCCCGGGAAGGAAAAAAAGTCGGTGGGCCCTAGGAACAATTCCCACTAGGGAACGTGCTCTATACCATGAGAAAAGAGAACGAGAATGATTGAACTATGAACAGTTGGGTACAAGTACTAACCCTAATTGGGTTGTACCCCTTATGGGCTACCCCACTACTGCCTACACAAACGTATAAGCTATAATGTTCTGACAGGTGTCGGTGCGCAGAAACAGCGACGGGTCGGCTGTAGAAAGAGCAAACCCAAGAGCCGCAAGTGTAGTCCTCAGTGTGTCGTGCCACTCACGGGGTGCCTGTCGGAGACCGTAGACTGGCCGCCGGAGGCTCCACTAGGTACCAGGAGGAAACGACCCAGTGAAGCCAGGTGGGCGGCACAGCCAGATCTCCTCGTGCAGGCTGCCCTACAGGAAAGCTGTGCTGAAGTCAAGAGAGTGAAGCTCGTAGTCGCGCTGAGCGGCTATGTGCAGCAGCACCCGAAGAGTGGTCATCTTCGGGGTGGGAGAGAAGGTCTGAAAGTAGTCAACTCCCTGCCGTTGTCTGAAGCCTCGAGCCACGTAACGCGCCTTGAAGACAGGCGGAGAACCAGGGGGCCGCTTCACCCTGAAAATCCACATGCCACAGACGATGTTCGCCCCAGGTGGAGGAACCTCGTCGACGTAGGTGCCTGTGGACTTCCAGGAAGCCATCTCTGCGTCCATGGCTGACTGCCACTGAGAGGAGTAGGGACCCTCGATCGCCTCAGCGTACGATCGAGGAGTCGGGTTGTCTGGTGCATCCGAGTTTCCCTCAGGGGTAATCAGCGTGGACACGAGATGAGGCAAAGCAGCAGCAAAACACTGGAACTCCTCCTGCCTGTCCTCAAGGACGTCCGTGCTAAGAGCACACTCACCCCCGACGGACGGAGGACAGACAGACTCAGACTCAGCAACGAGACTAGCGGCGTAGTCGAGACGACAGCGAGCAGCAAAGTCGACAAGCTCAGCAACTAGAAAGAAAGACGCAGGGAACCGCACGGGGGGACGGCTTGTCCGCAGACAAGTCGCGGACATAACGCCCGAGATCCCCAGACACGAAACGCAGACGCATCGCCAACCTTCCCCGTCCACCGCAAGGTGGGGGAAGTCTCTGGCAAGGAGACCCGGGGCTGAAGGTTGATCTGATGCGCTGCGTACCGAACCGCAAACGGCCACAGAAAATGGGGAGCAGCCGCATGGATCATGGACGTACGAGCGACGTCCATGACCATGCCAATGCGGCGCTCAGCAATCCCATTTTGTTGTGGAGAGGCCGGAAGCGTGAAGGTCTGGCGAATGCCCTGTGCACGACAGAAGGCTCCCAGAAGGGAAGAGGAAAACTCCCCGCCTCTGTCAGAGTGCAGACGCAGAACACCAAAGTCCGAGCCAGAACTCTCTCTGAGCTGGAGACGAGCTCCGCGGATCCAGTCGATCAACACCTCAGTGACGTCACCCTTGCTGCGCAAGGGGAACACCGTGGTGTAACGCGAGTAGTCGTCAACCACCAACAGGAAGTAACGCTCGTGACTCTGGCCACGGACGCGGGCGGGGCCCCACACGTCCATGTGAAGAGTCTGCAGCGGAGCCTTAGTCAAAGGAAACTCGGAGGAGTGAGGGGCGGCGCGCTGCCGCCCCTCGACGCAGGGAACGCAGGTGGGGGCAGGCCCCGAAGGAAGGGGAGGGAGGGACCGGGGAAGACCAGAGACAAGGACACGGGAGGCCATGCCTCGGAGACGAGGCAGGGAGGGGTGACCAAGGCGGTGGTGCCACAGGAGAGTCTGGTGGGACAGGAGACGACACGAGCAGGGAGCAGACTCAGGACCAGACCTGGACGCTGCAGCAAACACCATACTCGACGAAGCTACCTGACCAGACTCAGCAACCGGAGGAGACTCAGTAGTCAGTGTGTACATGCTCGACCCCGGCCGACGGGTAAACATGGCCAAGTGTCGGCCCGTCCGAGCACACGTACAGTGGGTCACCCGCTGACTCGCATGAGTGAACTGGTGAACCCCTGCATCCTGTAGGTCAGCACCACTCACCAAGTTCGTAGAGAATGAGGGGAGTTAGAGACCTGACAGGGTGCCAGAGGGGGCTGCCGGACACAGTAAGACAGTAGAGAAGTGAGCAAGGACAGGACCCCCAGAGGGGTCCGCCAGGGAGACCACAACCGGTCGACTAAGTGGCGTAAGCGTGGTGCGGTCTCGAAAGAAGGAGCGGGAAGCACCCGAGTAAAGGGTGAAGGTGTGTAAGGCCTGAGCGGACGTGGTACCTGAGAGAGCAGACTCACCAGCACTTGGGGCAGCAGACGCACTAGCACCTAGAGCAGCAGCCTCACCAGCACCTAGAGCAGCAGCCTCAATTCCCGGGTCAAGCGGAACACACAGGTAACAGTCACCCTCATCACTAGTAGACACAGCATACATGGCAGCAAGAATAGCATCATAGTCAAGATCAAAGATAGCAACCCTCGCCCTAGACGGCTCTCCCCAGCGAGGGATCTCAGTGGCGTCAGGGAACTGGTGACGCCAAGCGTCTGTCAGGCGGCCGAAGCAGCGCTCGGTGGAGTGCGAGCCCCCGCACTGCTCACCAGCGCGGCCGCCGGTACGGAGGACGTAGGTACAGGGACCAGTACCCCCACCTCGCTGACGCCCAGTGTACCACTCACGAAGCTGCTGGGGGGACGGGGTCTCACGAGTGCGCTGCTGCAGCTGGCGCGCACCACCACCGGAGCCACTCCTCTGTGCAGGGCCGCGACCAACTCCACCGCTGCCGCCGCCGCCTCCACCACTTCCGCTCCCACCGCCACCGCCGCCGCCTCCTTCGCCTCCACCCCTGCCACCAACACCTCCACCCCCGCCACCACTCCCACCACCACCCCCACCCCCTCCACTGCCTCCACCGCCACCTCCACCGCCCCCGCGAGCCTCTCAGCGCCCTTGCCCCCCTTGCCCTTGCCGGTGCGGCGTCTCCCGCTAGGGGCAGACGCAGCTCCGACCGACTCGAAGCCAACGAGGTCGGCCGCAGCAGCAGAAGCAACAGAGGGCAAGAGGGGGGAGGGAGAACACCCCTCAAATACGGGGGTACGAGGGTCACCACGAGAGGCTCCTACAGCGACGATGCTCTTCTCTGCTGCTAGGAGGCGCTGCTCGAGGAGGTCAACGGTGAGTGTGGTGGGGCGAACTGAGAGGAAGTGGTCCCTGACTAAGCGAAGGGAGTCAGGGAGCCGGGTGACTATGTAGTAGAGGGTGATGTACATGGGGGGAGGGTTCTTGGCACAGAACTCAGCAGGAAGAGCAGCGCGGTAGCGGGTGTCACTAGTGCGAAGGTGCGTAATGAGGTCAGCGACTGTGGGAAAGGCGGCGAGGTCAGGGAACAGGTACTGCAGCAGGAGGCGGCTAAGGGCAGCAGTGGCAGGGGAAGAGTAGCGTGCAACTACATCGTCGTACAAGGTCTTAGCACTCTTGTACTGACTAAAGTGCGCACGCTCAGCGGTCGGTAAGTGGCGACGCACAGCAAGACGGGCAGCAGCATCGCGTGTGGCCCACTGTGAGCGAATAGTGCTGTCAGCATCAGCAGGCGGGGCAGGAGAGGCACCAGAGGTGAGATCGAACACGGAGAGTCCGTCTGCCCTATCGCACTGTAGGAAGAGCTGTAGGTCATCGACCCAGACCTCGAAGTCAACGGCACGACCCTCAGCATCAAAGGTAAGGACACTGGGGGTAGCCATGACAGTAGTGGTCTAGCAGGGAGTGCTCTCACCAGTCCGGGTGGGTAGGGCCAGGGCGCGCCGGTAGGAACAGGGCTGCAACCGCGTTGGCAGCGGCTCGGCGGTGGCTCGACGGTAGCGGCTCGGTAGTGGCGGCTCGACCGCGGCCTCGGCGGCTCGGCGGCTCGGCGGCTCGGCTGCTGGGCGGCTCGGCGGCTCGGCGGTTCAGCGGCTCAGCGGCTCGGCGGCTCGGCGGTTCGGCGGCTCGGCGGCTCGGGGGCTCGGTGGCTCGGCGGTGCGGCTGCTTGGCGGCTCGGCGGCTCGGCGGTGAATGGGCCGGGTGTCAGAATAATATATAATTCTAAATATTGTTTTGTAACTGCCTGTAGTGTAGACTACTGTAGTCATCTAACTTTCTGTTTGGTGGTGCACCTTTCTTCATTCTTGCCTATTTGTACTGCTCGCTCTATAGTGAAACCACTCTTTTATTGCAATCTTCTCGACTCACCCAAACTCACTCGAACTCAACTACTCGACCTACTAGCTATGGCTCCTAATCCTTCCTAGTACCTCAACACCGGGGAGGGGCCGAAAGGGGCGGTGACGGGGCCGCAAGGGGCGGCGACGGGGCCGAAAGGGGCGGCGACGGGGCCGCAAAGGGGCCGCGAGGGGCCTCGAAGGGCGGCGACGGGGCCGCTAGGGTCGGCGACGGGGCCGCGAAGGGCGGCGACGGGGCCGATAGGGGCGGCGACGGGGCCGCTAGGGGCGGCGACGAGGCCGCAAAGGGGCCGCGAGGGGCCTCGAAGGGCGGCGACGGGGCCGCTAGGGGCGGCGATGGGGCCGCAAAGGGGCCGCGAGGGGCCTCTAGGGGGCGGCGACGGGGCCGCTAGGGGCGACGTCGGGGCCGCGAAGGGGCCGCGAGGGGCCTAGGAGGGCGGCGACGGGGCCGCGAGGGGCCTAGGAGGGCGGCGACGGGGCCGCAAAGGGCGGCGAAGGGGCCGCTAGGGGTGGCGACGGGGCCACTAAGGGTGGCGCGAGGGGCCGTGAGAGTGGCCTCTAGGAGGGCGCGACAGGCCGCTAAGGGCAGGGGCGACTCGACGAGAAGGCGGCCCACGGGGCGCGCCTCGGGCAGGGGTGACTCACGCTCCGGTCAGGAAAAAAAAATCAATTTCAATGGTGGGCCCTAAGAAGCGTTCCCACTAGGGAACCTGCTCTATACCATGTGAAGAAATGAGGAATCGATGAACTAGCAAGCAGGTGGGTACAAGTAGGAAAACCTAAAAGTGTTGTACCCCATATTGTCTACCCCACTACAGCCTACACAGACTATAGCATATGAGTTTGACAAAGATCGCTGTGCCAAAGCTGCTCGAAGGATGCCACAATTTAATCACATGGATCGAATCTGTGAGAGTACGCCGACGTTTGACATATTTCTTGTCAGAACATATAGCTTACTTGTTTCTGTAGGCTATAGTGGGGTATCCCATAGGGGGTACAACCCAATTAGGGTTTCCTATTTGTACCCACTTCATTTCATAGTCATTCACTCCCGTTCATTCAGTTTCTCATGGTATAGAGCGGGTCCCTTCTAAGGACCGTTTTTTGGGCCCACCCACGATCTTTTTTTTCCTGCCCGGAGCGCGCCCTATTCTCCTCGAGGCGCGCTCCCCCTAGTGCGCGTCGAGCTGCCCTTGTGGCGCCCCGAGAGTCGCGCGCGCGACTCATTTTTTTTTCGCGCGCGCGGCCTGGGCCCCACTTCGCGCGGCCCTTACAGCCGCGCCGCGCCGCCCTCTCGGCTCTGCCGCGCCGCGCCGCCCTCAAGACGGCCGCGCGGCCTCTTCGTCGCTGCGGCAGGCCCCCCCCGCTGCACCTCTGTCGGCCCCGCCGCCGCCTTACCTGACGGCCGCCGCCTCACCTGACGGCCCGCCGCCTCGCCCTCTGGCCCGCCACCTCACCAGACGGCCCTGCCGCCTCACCTGACGGCCCACCGTCTCACCTGCTGGCCCGCCACCTTACCTGACGGCCCCGCCGCCTCACCTGACGGCCCGCCGCCACCTTACCTGACGGCCCCGCCGCCTCACCTGACGGCCCGCCGCCTCACCTACTGGCCCGCCACCTGACCTGACGGCCCCGCCGCCTCATCTGACGGCCCGCCGCCTGACCTGCTGGCCCGCCACCTGACCTGACGGCCCCGCCGCCTCACCTACCGGCTCGCCACCTCACCTGCTGGCTCGCTGCACCCTGACGGCCCCGCCGTACCTTGTCCCGGCCCCGCCACTACACTGCAGCCGAGCCGCCCAGCAGCAGCCGGACCGCCCAGCAGCAGCCGAGCCGCTCAGCAGCAGCCGAGCCGCCCAGCAGCAGCCGAGCCGCCCAGCAGCAGCCGAGCCGCCCAGCAGCAGCCGAGCCGCCCGAGCCGCCCGAGCCGCCCGAGCCGCCCGAGCCGCCCGAGCCGCCCGAGCCGCCCCACCAGCCCGAGCCGCCTGCTGCTGTCCTACCCGACTCTCCTAGCCCGGTGAGACTTTCAGCTGCTGCCATGGCCACCCCCAATGTTCTTACTTTTGACGCTGAGGGGAGGGCCATTGACTTTGCCGTCTGGATTGAAGACCTGCAGCTGTACTTACTGTGTGATGCGATAGATGAGGTCTCTCTCTTTGACTTTGTCTCTGGCGCTGTCCCTGCCCCGCCTGCTGATGCTGACTCTGCTGCTCGCTCCAAGTGGGCGACCCGCGATGCTGCTGCACGTCTTGCTGTGCGTCGCCACCTCCCTTCCTCTGAGCGTGCCCACTTTAGTCAGTGCAAGACCGCTCAGGCCTTGTACGACGCTGTAGTTGCACGCTACTCCTCCCCTTCCTCCGCTACCCTTAGCCGCCTCATGCTACCGTTTCTCTTCCCTGACCTCGCTTCCTTTCCCACTGTTGCTGACCTAGTTACCCACCTCCGCGCTAGTGACACCCGCTACCGTGCTGCCCTTCCTGCTGAGTTCCGCGCTGCGAACCCTCCTCCCATGTACATCACTCTCTACTTTCTCGTCACCCGTCTCCCTGAGTCCCTTCGTGTCGTTAGGGACCAGTTTCTCTCTGTCTGTCCCACCACTCTCACTGTCGACCTCCTTGAGGAGTCCCTGCTAGCGGCTGAGAAGAGTATTGTCGCTGTAGGGGCCTCTCGGGGTGACCCTCGCACCCCCATCTTTGAGGGGTGTGGTCCTTCCCCCCTGCTGCCCTCTGTCGCCTCTGCCGCTGCGGCCGACCTCGCTGGTTTTGAGTCGGTCGGCGCGGCGTCTGCCCCCAGCGGCAGACGCCGCTCTGGCAAGGGCAAGGGGGGCAAGGGGGCGGGTGGAGCTAGAGGGGGCGGTGGAGGAGGCGGTGGGGGTGGAGGGGGGAGTGGGGGTGGCGGTGGGGGTGGTGGCGGGAGTGGAGGTACTAGTGGCGGCGGTGGAGGCGGAGGTGGCGGCGGAGGTGGTAGCGGAGGAGGCGGTGGGAGCGGTGGGAGCGACGGTCCTGGTGGGGGAGGTGGCGGTGGAGACGGGGGTGGCGGTGGAGGCGGGGGTGGCGGTGGAGGCGGGGGTCGGAGTGGCTCGTCCCAGCGGAGCAGCTCTGGGGGTGGTCAGCGCCAGCAGCAGCAGCAGCACCAGCAGCAGCAGCCGCAGCAGCAGCAGCGCTCTCGCACCGTCCCCGGCCCTCAGCAGCTCCGTGAGTGGTACTTGCAGCGTCAGCGCGGTGGTGCGCTTGGTCCCTGCCCCTACGTTCTTCGCACCGGTGACCGTGCGGGGGAGAGGTGTGGAGGCGCCCACACAGCCCGTCGCTGCTTTGGCCGCCTGACCGACGCCTGGCGTCAGCAGTTTCCGGAGGCCGCTGAGATCCCCCGCTGGGGAGAGCTGTCTAGGGCTGGAGTAGCTATTTATGATCTTGACTTTGATGCTATTCTCTCTGCTATGTATGCTGCGACTGGTAGTGATGAGGATGACTGTTACCGGTGTTTCCCGCCCGACCCGGGCATTGGTACTGCCGCGTCAGGTACTAGTGAGGCTGCAGCTCTAGGTGCCAGTGCGTCTGTGCTCTCAGGTGCTGGTGAGTCCGCCCTCTCAGGTACTGTGTCGGCTTCGGCCTCTCACACCTTCACCCTTGACTCTGGAGCGTCTCGCTCCTTCTTTAGGGACCGCACCACTCTCACGCCGCTGAGTCGGCCGGTTGCGGTGTCCCTGGCTGACCCCTCTGGGGGACCTGTCCTGTCTCGCTTCTCCACTGTCCTCCCGTGTCCAGCAGCCCCCTCTGGCACCCTGACTGGTCTCTACCTCCCCTCGTTCTCGACGAACTTGGTGAGTGGTGCTGACCTCCAGGATGCAGGTGTCCACCAGTTCACCCCTGCTCGTCAGCGGGTGACCCACTGTACGGAGGCAAATACAGGTCGTCACCTGGCTACGTTTACACGTCGGCCAGGGTCGAGCCTGTACACACTGACCACTGCTTCTCCTCCAGGTGCTGCGTCTGGTAGAGTCCCTTCGTCTGGTCAGGTGTTTGCTGCAGCGTCCAGGTCTGGTCCTGAGTCTGCCCCCTGTTCGTGTCGTCGTCTGTCTCACGAGACCCTCCTCTGGCACCACCGCCTTGGCCACCCCTCTCTGCTTCGGCTCAGAGGCATGGCCTCGCGGGTCCTTGTGTCTGGTCTTCCCCGGTCCCTCCCTCCCCTTCCTCCGGGCCCTGGCCCTGCCTGTGTCCCCTGTGTCGAGGGGCGCCAGCGTGCTGCCCCTCACTCCTCTTAGTTTCCTCCGACAGAGGCCCCGTTGCAGACGCTTCACATGGACGTGTGGGGCCCAGCCCGCGTCCGTGGACAGGGTCAGGAGCGCTACTTCCTGCTGGTGGTTGACGACTACTCGCGTTACACCACAGTCTTCCCCTTGCGCAGCAAGGGTGAGGTCACTGAGGTGTTGATCGACTGGATCCGCGCAGCTCGTCTTCAGCTTCGGAGGAGCTTTGGCTCTGACTTCCCTGTTATGCGTCTGCACTCGGACAGAGGCGGAGAGTTCTCCTCTGGCCTCCTGAGTGCCTACTGTCGTGTGCGAGGCATCCGTCAGACCTTCACGCTTCCGGACTCACCACAGCAGAATGGGATTGCTGAGCGCCGCATTGGCATGGTCATGGACGTCGCTCGTACGTCCATGATGCATGCGGCTGCTCCCCATTTTCTGTGGCCGTTTGCGGTCAGGTACGCTGCGCACCAGATCAACCTCCACCCCAGGGTCTCTCGACCAGAGACCTCCCTAGCCCTGCTGTGGACGGGGAAGGTTGGCGATGCGTCGGCGTTCCGGGTCTGGGGATCTCGGGGGTTTGTTCGCGACCTGTCTGCGGACAAGCTGTCCCCTCGTGCTTCTCCCTGCGTCTTCCTGGGGTTCCCCCCCGACGCCCCTGGGTGGCAGTTTTACCACCCCACCTCTCGACGTGTTCTGTCCTCCCAGGACGTCACGTTCGACGAGTCGGTACCCTACTACCGCCTCTTCCCCTACCGCACTCCGTCCCTCCCCCCGCCCCCGCTCTTCTTGGTACCAGGTCCCCCCCCGGTAGTCCCCCTCCCCCCTCAGGGTCCTGCCCCTTCAGGTGTGTCCCAGGTAGACGCCGTCGAGCCTGTCGAGGTCACTGGTGACTCTGGTGCTGCTGCGGGAGCTGAGCCTGGGGGTGCGGAGTCTGGGGGTGCTGAGCCTGGGGGTACTGTGCCTGGGGGTGCTGAGCCTGGAGGTGCTGTGCCTGGGGGTGCTGAGCCTGGGGGTGCTGAGCCTGGGGGTGCTGAGCCTGGGGGTGCTGAGCCTGGGGGTGCTGTGCCTGGGGGTGCTGAGCCTGGGGGTGCTGAGCCTGGGGGTGCTGTGCCTGGGGGTGCTTCGTCTCGCCGAGAGCCACTCCCCCCACAGGAGCTGCGTGAGTGGTTTGCCAGGCGCTGGAGGCGTGCTGCTGGTGCTGGTGGTTCTTCGGCTGCAGAGGGTACTGCTGCCACGCGTCCTGGCGGTGCTCGTACTGTGGGTGCTGGAGCTGCTGGGTCTGAGAGTTCTCCTGGAGCTGGTCCTGCTGAGGGTGTTGGCGCTGAGCCTGCGGTTGGCGGTCCGACTGACAGTGTTCCTGGTGCTGCTGCTGGAGGTTCTGGAGCTTCTGGTGGTTCTGCTGGAGGTGCTGCTGGAGTGGGTGCTCCGGACGGGGCTGCTGCTGCTGTTCCTGCTGTTTCTGGTGTCGCCGCGCGGCCCCGACCGTACTTCGTTCCGCTCCTGCAGCAGGTTCTTGGTCTTGCACCTCCTCCTGCTCCCTTAGAGGGTCCGCAGCCTGTTCGGTCACAGCCACAGCTACAGCCTGCCTCCCCTTTGCCTGCTCCTTCTCCCTACGCTGGTCCGACTGGAGGTCTTACTGAGCGTCGTGAGCCTGCGTCTCGTCCTGCGTCGCCTGTTCGTACTGAGCGCGCTAGTGGTCGTGGTTCGCGTCAGCGTCCTCCTCCTGTCCCTGGCACGCACCGGATGTCACTGCGTCCGTCCACTGCTCCTCTGCGTGCCCCTTTGCCTTCTCCTCCTGCTTCCTCTCTTCCTGCTCTTGCCGACCCTGAGTCGGACTCTCTTCGCGCTGCCAGTCCTACTGTCACGCGTCTCCTTGCTACTGCTGTTACTGACCCTTCCTTCGAGTCGTCTGCTGCGTCTGCCCTTGTCACTGAGCTTGTCGACTTTGCTGCGCGCTGTCGTCTAGACTACGCTGCTCGTCTTGTCACTGAGTCTGAGTCCGCCTGTCCTCCGTCCGTCGGGGGTGAGTGTGCCCTTGGCACGGACGTCCTTGAGGACAGGCAGGAGGAGTTCCAGTGTCTAGCCGCTGCTTCACCTCGTCTTGCGTCTGTACTGCTAGCCCCTGAGGGAGACCCGGATGCACCAGACATCCCGACTCCGCGCTCTTACGCGGAGGCGATAGAGGGTCCCTACTCCTCTCAGTGGCAGGCAGCTATGGATGCAGAGATGGCTTCCTGGAAGTCCACAGGCACCTACGTTGACGCTGTTCCCCCTCCTGGGGCGAACATCGTCAGTGGCATGTGGATTTTCAGGGTGAAGCGGCCGCCGGGTTCTCCGCCTGTCTTCAAGGCGCGTTACGTGGCTCGTGGCTTCAGTCAGCGGCAGGGGGTTGACTACTTTCAGACCTTCTCCCCCACCCCGAAGATGACCACTCTTCGGGTTCTACTGCACGTTGCTGCTCACCGTGACTACGAGCTGCACTCTCTTGACTTCAGCACTGCTTTCTTGCAGGGCAGCCTGCACGAGGAGATCTGGCTGCGTCGCCCACCTGGCTTCACTGGGTCTTTCCCTCCTGGTACCCAGTGGAGTCTCCGGCGTCCAGTCTACGGTCTCCGCCAGGCGCCACGTGAGTGGCACGACACACTGAGGACTACGCTCGCGGCACTTGGGTTTGCTCCTTCTACTGCCGACCCGTCGCTGTTTCTTCGCACCGACACCTCTCTGCCGCCGTTCTACATCCTCGTGTACGTCGACGACTTGGTCTTTGCCACAGCTGACACTGCTGGACTCGCCTATGTGAAGTCCGAGCTGCAGAAGAGACACACGTGCACTGACCTGAGTGAACTGCGCAGCTACCTTGGCTTGCAGATCACCCGGGACAGAGCACGCCACACCATCACCCTGACTCAGTCACACATGGTGCAGCAGGTCCTTCAGCGCTTCGGCTTCACGTACTCCTCGCCTCAGGCCACTCCTCTGCCTACTCGCCACTCGCTCTCAGCTCTGCCTTCGGATGAGTCCGTAGAGTCGAGTGGCCCGTTTGCAGAGCTTGTTGGCTGCCTCATGTACCTGATGACCTGCACACGACCTGACCTCGCATACCCTCTTAGCATTCTCGCACGCTTTGTTGCTCCTGGGAGACACCGACCAGAGCACATGGCTGCAGCGAAGAGGGTGTTGCGCTACTTGTGCAGTACGTCGGGCATGGGGCTAGTGCTTGGAGGGCGCAGTCCAGTGGTCCTCACTGGGCACGCAGACGCTTCTTGGGCTGACGACCAGGCTACGCAGCGGTCGTCACAGGGTTACACCTTCAGCCTTGGTTCCGGCTCTGTCTCGTGGCGGGCTACCCGCTCGTCTTCTGTTCTAGGCTCCAGTTGTGAGGCTGAGATCTACGCTGGGGCTATGGCTGCACAGGAGTTACGCTGGCTCACCTACCTGCTGACCGACCTTGGAGAGCAACCTCGTTCTCCTCTAGTCCTGTACGTAGACAACAAGGCCATGCTGGCCTTGTGTCGAGAGCAGCGACTGGAGCACAGAACGAAGCACATTGCTCTCCGCTACTTTCTTGCTCGTGAGCTACAGCAGCGTGGACAGCTACGACTTGCGTACGTGGCCTCTGAGGCCAACACTGCTGATGTGTTCACCAAGGCACTTGCGCCTTGTGATCATCAGCGTTGTTGCACGCAGTTGGGTCTTGTGGCTGTCTTGCCTCACTTGCTCTCCTCTTGACCTTGCTTGTACCTGTCAGATTTATATGACTTAGTTGTTGTAGGCTATAGTGGGGTAGCACATATGGGGTACAGGGTTTCTAGGGTTGTATTTGTACCCATCTTTCCTTAGTCATTTTCATCCCTGTTCGTTTATTCTCACATGGTATAGAGCGGGTCCTTCTACGGACCAGTTTTTTTTTTTTTTTGGCCCACCGAAGCGCCCCCCCGAGGCGCGATCCTTTTTTTTAGCGACCCCTCGGGTCGCCATTTCCCCTACGGCCCCGCCGCCTTCACTGACGCGGCCCCGCCGCCCTCTCTGTCGCGGCTCGGCCGCCTGCTCTCACGCGGCCCCGCCCCGGCTCCTTCGCGGCCCCGCCGCCTGCTCTCGCGCGGCCCCGCCCCGGCTTCTACGCGGCCCCGCCCCGGCTTTCACGCGGCCCCGCCGACGGCTTCGTCGCGGCCCCGCCCAGGCCCTTACGCGGCTCCGCCGCCTGCTCTCACGCGGCCCCGCCCCGGCTCCTTCGCGGCCCCGCCGCCTGCTCTCACGCGGCCCCGCCCCGGCTTCTACGCGGCCCCGCCCCGGCTTTCACGCGGCCCCGCCGACGGCTTCGTCGCGGCCCCGCCCAGGCCCTTACGCGGCCCCGCCGCCTGCCCCCGTCGCGGCCCGGTCTCCTCCTGACGGCTCCTGCCGTCCCCCCTTCTACCGGCCCCGCAACTGCATCTGCTGGCCCCGCCGCTGCACCTACCGGCCCCCCCACCACCCACCCCCCCTTTTCCCGTCGCCTGTCGAGGCGACCTGAGAGGCCAGCAGAGGGGTGGCAGGTGTGTGGCCTCCCCTGCTTCTCCTCCTCCTTCATCTCCCACTGCAGCAGCCGAGCCGCTCACCTGCAGCAGCCGAGCCGCCCCACAGCCGAGCCGCCGGGTCGCTTAGCTGCTGAGCTGCAGTTGCTGCCGAGCCGCCCTGCCGCCGAGCCGCCGAGTCCCCGAGCTGCTGAGCTGCAGTTGCTGCTGAGCCGCCTTGCCGCCGAGCCGCCCGAGTCGCCCGAGCCGCCGAGCCGCCAAGCTGCCGAGCCGCTGAGTCGCCGAGCCTACTCTTCCCACCACTGGTGAGCTCTTGCCCTGCTAGCACACTGCGCGTCGCCTGCTTGCCTGCCTGCCTGCCTTTTGGCTTGCCTGGCTGCCTGCCTCCCTGCTGCTAGTCCTGCTCCTGCTTCTACTTGCGGAGCCAAATGCAGCCCCAGCGACGCCGGCGTGAGTCCCTCACGCCCCAGCAGCTGCGTGAGTGGTACGCTGGTTGGGGCTGTAGGGGTGGCGACGCTACTCCTACTACCACTCCTGCTGCTTCTACTCGTGGTGGCGGCCAGATGCAGCTCCCGCGACCCTCTCCCGTGTCTCTCACGCCTCGCCAGCTTCGTGAGTGGTACGCTCAGAGTGGAGGGTCTCTCAGTGCTGTTCGCTGCTCGTACGTGATTCGCACTGGTACTCGGACTGGTCAGCCTTGTGGGACACGTAGTCATACACCGTCCCGCTGCTTCGCCCGTCTGAGCGACGCCTGGCGTACCGTGTTTGGCGACGAGGCTGAGCTTCCCGACTGGGTGGAGTTGCTTAGGCAGAGGGTAGATATATATGCTCTTGACTATGATGCTATTCTCACTGCCATGTATGCATTGCCTACTAGTACTGACCGTGCCGGTCACCTGTGCGTCCCGCCTGACCCAGGTATAGGACCTGCTGCTCTAGCTACTGGTGAGGCTGCTGCTCTGGGTGCTAGTGAGTCTCCTGCTCCAGGTACAGGTACGGCTGCTGCTCTAGGTGCTAGTGAGTCTGCTTCCTCAGGTGCGGGTGAGGCTGCGCTCTCAGGTACCGCGTTGGCTTCGGCCTCCCTCACCTTTACACTTGACTCTGGGGCTTCTCGCTCCTTCTTTCGGGACCGCACCACACTCACGCCGCTTGGTCGGCCGGTTGCAGTCTCCCTGGCTGACCCCTCTGGGGGTCCTGTCCTCGCTCACTTCTCCACTGTCCTCCCGTGTCCGGCTGCCCCCTCGGGCACCCTGTCTGGCCTGTACCTCCCCTCGTTCTCGACGAACTTGGTGAGTGGTGCAGACCTACAGGATGCGGGGGTTCACCAGTTCACTCCAGCGAGTCAGCGGGTGACCCACTGCACGGACGCACGCACAGGCCGGCACCTGGCCACGTTCTCGCGTCGGCCGGGGTCGAGCCTCTACACCCTGACCACTGAGTCTCCTCCAGTCCCCGCGTCCGGTCAGGTAGCAGCGTCGGGTCAGGTGTTTGCTGCTGCGTCCAGGTCTGGTCCTGAGTCTGCCCCCTGTACTTGTCGCCTCCTGTCTCACGAGACTCTCCTGTGGCACCACCGTCTTGGCCACCCCTCCTTGCCCCGTCTTCGGAGCATGGCTTCCCGTGTCCTTGTCTCTGGTCTTCCCCAGTCTCTCCCTCCTCTCCCCTCCGGGCCAGGACCTTCCTGTGTCCCTTGTGTCGAGGGTCGCCTCCGGGCTACTCCTCACTCCTCCCACTTCCCCCCGACAGAGGCTCCCCTGCAGACGCTTCACATGGATGTGTGGGGCCCAGCCCCCGTCCGTGGGCAGGGTTACGAGCGCTACTTCCTGTTGGTGGTTGACGACTACTCGCGTTACACCACAGTCTTCCCCTTGCGCAGCAAGGGTGAGGTCACTGTGGTGCTGATCGACTGGATCCGCGAGGCTCGTCTCCAGCTCAGGAAGAGCTTCGGCTCGGACTTTCCTGTTCTGCGTCTGCACTCTGACAGAGGCGGAGAGTTCTCTTCCCGCCTTCTGCGAGACTACTGTCGTGCACGGGGGATCCGCCAGACCTTCACGCTTCCGGACTCACCACAGCAAAATGGGATTGCTGAGCGCCGCATTGGCATGGTCATGGATGTCGCTCGTACGTCCATGATGCATGCGGCTGCCCCCCATTTTCTGTGGCCGTTTGCGGTGAGGTACGCGGCGCATCAGCTCAACCTTCACCCCCGGGTCTCTCGGCCTGCGATGTCCCCAGTCTTGCTGTGGACGGGGAAGGTTGGCGATGCGTCTGTGTTCCGTGTCTGGGGATCTCGGGCGTTTGTCCGCGACTTGTCTGCGGACAAGCTGTCCCCTCGTGCTGCTCCCTGTGTCTTCCTTGGCTTCCCCACTGACGCCCCAGGGTGGCAGTTTTACCACCCCTCCTCTCGTCGTGTTCTGTCCTCCCAGGACGTCACGTTCGATGAGTCAGTCCCCTTCTACCGTCTCTTCCCCTACCGCACTCCTTCCCTCCCCCCTCCCCCGGACTTCCTTGTGCCGGTTCCCCCCCCGGTAGACCCCCTCCCCCCTCAGGTTCCTGCCCCCTCAGGTGTGTCCCAGGTAGACGCCGTTGACCCGGTCGAGGTTACTGGTGACTCTGGTGCTGCTGCGGGTGCTGAGCCTGGGGGTGCTGACTCTGGGGGTACTGTGCGCGGGGGTGCTGAGCCTGGGGGTGCTACTGCTGGGGGTGCTGGGCCTGAGGGTGCTACTGCGGTGGGTGCGGAGCCTGGGGGTGCTGAGCCGGGGGGTGCTGTGCCTGGAGGTACTGGGTCTGGGGGTGCTGGGTCGGGAGCTGCTGAGCCTGGGGGTGCTGAGCTGGGAGCTGCTGAGCCTGGGGGTGCTGCGTCTGGAGCTGCTGAACCTGGGGTTTCTCCTGCTGCTGCGTCTCGCCGGGAGCCCCTCTCTCCACAGGAGCTGCGCGAGTGGTACGCTCGCCGCTGCAGGCGTGCTGCTGAGTCTGGAGGTGCTGCTGGAGCTGGAGCTGGAGCTTCTTCGACCGTCGAGGGTGCGGGTGCTGCCCGTCCTGGAGCTGCTGGACCTGCGGGTCCTCCTGGAGCTAGAGGTGCTGAGGGCGTTGGTGCTGAGCCTAGTGCTGTTGGTCCTGCCGCTGGAGGTGTGGGTGGCGCTGGTGCTGTCGCTGAGGGTGCTGGTGCTGTCCCTGCTGCGTCTGGAGCTGCTGAGCCTGGGGTTTCTCCTGCTGCTGCGTCTCGCCGGGAGCCCCTCTCTCCACAGGAGCTGCGCGAGTGGTACGCTCGCCGCTGGAGGCGTGCTGCTGAGTCTGGAGGTGCTGCTGGAGCTGGAGCTGGAGCTTCTTCGACCGTCGAGGGTGCGGGTGCTGCCGGTCCCGGAGCTGCTGGACCTGAGGGTCCTCCTGCAGCTGGAGGTGCTGAGGGCGTTGGTGCTGAGCCTACTGCTGTTGGTCCTGCCGCTGGAGGTGTGGGTGGCGCTGGTGCTGTCGCTGAGGGTGCTGGTGCTGTCCCTGCTGAGTCTGGAGCTGCCGCGCGGCCTCGGCCGTACTTCGTTCCGCTCCTACAGCAGGTTCTTGGTCTTTCTCCTTCGGTAGAGTGTCCACAGCCTGTCCAGTCGCAGTCACTGTTGGAGCCTTCCTCTCCTCTGCCTGCTCCCTCTCCTTACACTGGTCCTACTGGAGGTCTTGCTGAGCGTCGTGAGCCTGCGTCTCGTCCCGCGTCGCCTGTTCGTGCTGCTCGCGCTAGTGGTCGCGGTTCGCGTCAGCGTCCTCCTCCTGTCCCTGGCACGCACCGGATGTCTCTGCGTCCGTCCACTGCTCCTCTGCGTGCCCCTCTGCCTTCTCCTCCTGAGTCCTCTCTTCCTGCGCTTGCCGACCCTGAGTCAGACTCTCTTCGCGCTGCCAGTCCTACTGTCACGCGTCTGCTTGCTACTGTCGTCACTGACCCCTCTTTTGAGTCCACTGCTGCGTCTGCTCTAGTCGCTGAGCTCGTTGACTTTGCTGCTCGCTGTCGTCTCGACTACGCTGCTGGTCTTGTTGCTGAGTCTGCGTCTGTCTGTCCTCCGTCCGTCGGGGGTGAGTGTGCTCTTGGCACGGACGTCCTAGAGGACAGACAGGAGGAGTTACAGTGTCTAGCGGCTGCTTCACCTCATCTCGCGTCTGTACTACTTGCCCCTGAGGGAGACCCGGATGCATTAGACATCCCGACTCCGCGTTCTTACGCGGAGGCCGTAGAGGGTCCCTACTCCTCTCAGTGGCAGGCAGCTATGGATGCAGAGATGGCTTCCTGGAAGTCCACAGGCACCTACGTTGACGCAGTTCCCCCTCCTGGGGCGAACATCGTCAGTGGCATGTGGATCTTCAGGGTGAAGCGGCCGCCGGGCTCTCCACCTGTCTTCAAGGCGCGGTACGTTGCTCGTGGCTTCAGTCAGCGGCAGGGAGTTGACTACTTTCAGACCTTCTCTCCCACCCCGAAGATGACCACTCTTCGGGTGCTGCTGCACATAGCCGCTCAGCGCGACTACGAGCTTCACTCTCTTGACTTCAGCACTGCGTTCCTGCAGGGTAGCCTGCACGAGGAGATCTGGCTGCGCCGTCCACCTGGCTTCACTGGGACTTTCCCTCCTGGCACCCAGTGGAGCCTCAGACGGCCAGTCTACGGTCTCCGCCAGGCACCGCGTGAGTGGCACGACACACTGAGGACTACGCTTGCGGCTCTTGGGTTTGCTCCTTCTACTGCTGACCCGTCGCTGTTTCTGCGCACCGACACCTCGCTGCCGCCGTTCTACATCCTCGTGTACGTCGACGACTTGGTCTTTGCCACAGCGGACACTGCTGGACTCGCCTACGTGAAGTCCGAGCTGCTGAAGAGACACACGTGCACAGACCTGGGTGAACTGCGCAGCTACCTTGGCTTGCAGATCACTCGGGACAGAGCACGCCGCACCATTACCTTGACTCAGTCACACATGGTGCAGCAGGTCCTTCAGCGCTTCGGCTTCACGTACTCCTCGCCTCAGGCCACTCCTCTACCTACTCGCCACTCACTCTCAGCTCTGCCTTCGGATGAGTCCGTAGAGTCGAGTGGTCCGTATGCAGAGCTTGTTGGCTGCCTCATGTACCTGATGACCTGCACACGACCTGACCTTGCATACCCTCTGAGCATTCTTGCACGCTATGTTGCTCCTGGGAGACACAGACCGGAGCACATGGCTGCAGCGAAGAGGGTATTGCGCTACCTGTGCAGCACGTCGGGCATGGGGCTAGTGCTTGGAGGGCGGAGTCCAGTGGTCCTTACCGGCCACGCGGACGCTTCTTGGGCTGACGACCAGGCTACGCAGCGGTCGTCACAGGGTTACACCTTCAGCCTTGGTTCCGGCTCTGTCTCGTGGCGGTCTACTCGCTCGTCTTCGGTTCTCGGCTCCAGTTGTGAGGCTGAGATCTACGCCGGGGCCATGGCTGCACAGGAGCTTTGCTGGCTCACCTACCTGCTGACTGACCTTGGAGAGCCGCCTCGTTCTCCTCCAGTGCTGTACGTAGACAACAAGGCTATGCTGGCCTTGTGTCGAGAGCAGCGCTTGGAGCACAGAACGAAGCACATTGCTCTCCGCTACTTCCTTGCTCGTGAGCTGCAGCAGCGTGGTCAGTTGCGACTTGCGTACGTGGCCTCTGAGGCCAACACTGCTGATGTGTTCACCAAGGCACTCGCGCCTTGTGACCATCAGCGCTTTTGCACCCAGCTGGGTCTTGTGCCTGTCTTGCCTCACTTGCTCTCCTCTTGACTTCACTTGTACTGAGACATATATATATGCCTGCTCTTGTTTGTCTAGTTTTATATATATGTCTGTACTCCTGCATGTGAACTGGCCTCTGGCCCTACTCTTGTGCTCGGACTGTGTGGTGACTTTGTGATCCACCCTGAGCTTGCTTTGCTTTGCTTGACTGGTCTTGTGACCCCTTGTTCTCCCCCACTTTGCCTATGGGGGTGTGTCAGATTTATATGACATAGTTGTTGTAGGCTATAGTGGGGTAGCACATATGGGGTACAGGGTTTCTAGGGTTGTATTTGTACCCATCTTTCCTTAGTCATTTTCATCCCTGTTCGTTTATTCTCACAGTACCTTCGCCTATATATACTCTTGCTCTTGCTTGCTTGATTCTTGTATATCTCTATATATGATCTTGCATGTAAACTGGCCTTCTGGCCTTTGAACTTGTGCTCGGAATGCGTGGTGACTTTGTGATCCACCCTGAGCTTTGCTTTGCTTTGCTTAACTGGTCTTGTGACCCCTTGTTCTCCCCCACTTTGCCTATGGGGGTGTGTGAGAACATATAGCTTACTTGTTTCTGTAGGCTATAGTGGGGTATCCCATAGGGGGTACAACCCAATTAGGGTTTCCTATTTGTACCCACTTCATTTCATAGTCATTCACTCCCGTTCATTCAGTTTCTCATTTCTCATTTCCATAATTTTACTCCATCTTTTTTTCCTTATTTTCCTCTTTCATTTGCACTTTATTCCTCCTGAATCGGACTACTATTCTATTTTCTAGAGCTTTCCGATTATTTCATGTATTTGGTATTTTCGGCACCGACATTTACATTATATGGCACCGACAGCACCGACAGTGGTGTACAAGGCGTAATATTGCCATAATCCGAAGTACCAATGGGCTTGCGTGCTTATGCGCACTTGTGATTATCTATTCTAGAATAGCGTGTTCCCAAAGGTTCGGATTATCTGTTGTTTCTATGTATTTCTGAGTATAAATACGCCTTGTACTCACCTTTAGTGCAACATTCTCGAGTGGAAATTCGATCCTGTGACAGAATCCATAGAGCCGCAGCTGGAGATCGCTGGATTGAAGAAGTTTGTTGACGACAAGGTGGAGATGCCGGACGAAGACGACTCCGAATTGTGGGCAGAATTTCGCGCCGCTCATCTTCTGACCTTCATGGTCCTTTTGCGGTGCTGTTTGCCACTGGTGCAAGTTGCATTAAAGCCGTGCCGACTTCATGTGGACGCCGGCTACCAAGCGTGGCAGAACATCATGCGCACCTACAAAGCGACTGACGACCTCTGCATCAGCCAACTGGAGAAGAAATTGGCCACCATTCGCATGGGCGAGCAGGAATCGGCGACCAAGTACTACAATCGAGCGCGACAAATTTTGGCCGACATGCAGATGGCTGGCTTCGAGTACTCGATGGAGTCGTATGTCACGCATGTCATCAATGGCCTCCCCTTGAGCTACAATCCGATGCGACGGATACTGATCATACCTGGCGCGCGCGAGACTCTGAACGAGGATTCGCTTCCGAGTCACATCATCCAGGTTGAGTTCATGCAGGAGTCTGAGCGGTCTTCAGAGCTCCTTCTGCAGGCCAACTACGTCGCTCCGACGAAGCAGGGACATCAGACGGGGCAGTGTGGGAAGTCAGGCGGAGGTGGAAGCGGTGGCGGAAAGTCATCCAACACCAAGTCTACGAGGAGCGCTGATCGCGGGAAGTCTGCGAAGGGCAATGATCGCAAAAGCAGTGGTTCGCGTCAAGGAGGACGCCGCTGCTACATTTGCGGAGACCCTGACCATCTCTCGTAGGACTGCCCTTACCGCGACGAGTCCGATGACAATCAGAGAGGACGCCGCGAAAAGTCCGAACATGCTCATCGATCAGAGGACGGGAAGTCTGACGGCGATCGTCGGCGTCGAGACAAGCCGCGGAAGGAAAAGCCTGCGTTGTCGAAATCGCCGTCGACATCAGAGGCTGGTACCTTGAGCAGAACGGAAGCCTCTTGTTCAATGGCTGGCGTGGTTGAGCCAAATATTTTCCTGGCGCCAGAGGCTGGAGCTGACTTCCAGGCGGTCGCAGCAGCTGTGCAGGCGAATCCGACTGTGGTTCTCCTCGATAGTGGCTGCTCCCATCACCTGATGGGAACGCGAGAGGCCTTCGTCGAAATGAAGCCAGGAGGAGAAATCCGTCACGTGCGCGGGTTCAACGGGACGCTTCAGAACGTCAAAGGCCGTGGCACAGTTGCTCTAATAGGGGAGACCGAGAAGCCAATTCTCATCCCCGATGTGTTGTACGTTCCGGGCGTGCACGCGAACGTGCTGTCTGCTGGTCAGTTGAAGGAAAACGGCGTGAAGCTGCAGAACGAGGGTGACCAGATGATGCTCGTTTCCGCTGCAGGAGATGTGCTCGGTCGAGCACGCTACACCGGCCGAGTCCTCTGCACCGACCTCCGCCCCTGCTCCTCGAAATCGACTACATGTGCGACAGAAGCAGTTGCTCTGCGGACAATCGTATCGGCGACGAAGTCCAAGCCGGTTAAGTGGCACGCGAGGCTTGCGCATGTCGGCATTGACACGATTATAAGTTCGGCAAAATATGAAGTTGCCATCGGCCTGGACATCGTGAAGTCAACTAGAGCCGATGAGCCGTATACCTCCTGTGTCGGCGGCAAGCTGGCGCGTCATACTTGTCAGAACATATCTATAGCTTATACTGCTGTGTAGGCTGTAGTGGGGTATCCCATAGGGGGTACAACCCAGTTAGGGTTTCATATTTGTACTGCTTTCATTCATAGTTCATTCATTCCTGCTTACTCTTTTCACATGGTATAGAGCTAGGTCCCTCCAGGACCGAAATTTTTGGGCCCACCGAAGCGCGCCCCCGAGGCGCGAATTTTTTTAGCGACCCCTCGAGTCGCTCTCTCCTCTGCGGCCTCGCCGCCCACTCTGTCGCGGCCCCGCCCTGCTCCTTACGCGGCCCCGCCGCCTGCTCCTTACGCGGCCCCGCCCCGGCCCTTACGCGGCCCTTACGCGGCCCCACGCCAGCCCCTTACGCGGCCCTTACGCGGCCCTTACGCGGCCCCGCCCCGGCCCTTACGCGGCCCTTACGCGCCGGCCCCTTACGCGGCCCTTACGCGGCCCTTACGCGGCCACGCCGCCGGCTCCTACGCGGCCCCTCGCCGGCTCCGTACGCGGCCCAGCCCCGGCCCTTTCGTGGCCCCGTCCCCGGCCACTACGCGGCTCCGCGCCGGCTCCTACGCGGCCCTTACGCGGCCCCGCACCGGCCCCTTACGCGGCCCTTACGCGGCCCTTACGCGGCCACACCGCCGGCCTCCTACGCGGCCCTGCCCCGGCTCCTATCACAGCCCCGCCCCGGCTCCTTCGCGGCCCTGCCCCGGCTCCTACGCGGCCCTACCGCCGGCCCTGACGCGGCCCCGCCCCGTCTCACTTCTACGCGACCCGAGCCGCCTATCACCGAGCCGCCCGGGACCCGAGCCGCCCTGCAGCCGAGCCGCCCGGGAGCCGAGCCGCCCGGGACCCGAGCCGCCCTGCAGCCGAGCCGCCCGGGAGCCGAGCCGCCCTGCACCCGAGCCGCCCTGCAGCCGAGCCGCCCGGGAGCCGAGCCGCCCTGCACCCGAGCCGCCCTGCCGCCGAGCCGCCCGAGAGCCGAGCCGCTGTACACCTGAGCCGCCCGGTCGCCGTTCTGCTTTTCTGTCGAGCTGCGCGACCTGCCCTGCCTGGTGAGCACAGTCCCACTGTCACTGCGTGCTCTCCCCCCTACTGCTTGCACTGCTTCACAGTCGTCGTCATGGCTACCCCTAGTGTCCTAGCTTTTGACGCTGAGGGTCGCGCCATTGATTTTGAGGTCTGGTTAGACGACCTGCAACTGTTCTTACAGTGCGACAGGGCTGACGACCTTTCTCTCTTTGACCTCACCTCTGGCGCCTCTCCTGCCCCTGCTGCTGATGCTGATCCCGCTGTCCGCTCTAAGTGGGCCACCCGCGATGCTGCTGCACGTCTTGCTGTGCGTCGCCACCTCCCTACCTCTGAGCGTGCGCACTTTAGTCAGTACAAGAGTGCTCAGACCTTGTACGACGCTGTAGTTGCGCGCTACTCCTCCCCTGCCACTGCTGCACTGAGCCGTCTCATGCTTCCCTACCTCTTTCCTGACCTCTCTGCCTTTCCCACTGTCGCTGACCTCATTACGCACCTCCGCACTAGTGACACTCGCTACCGCGCCGCCCTTCCTGCTGAGTTCTGCGCTAAGAACCCCCCCCCCATGTACATCGCTCTCTACTACGTAGTCGCACGCCTCCCTGACTCCCTTCGCGTCGTCAGGGACCACTTTCTCGCAGTCTGTCCCACCACTCTCACCGTCGACCTCCTCGAGAAGGCCCTCCTTGCAGCGGAGAAGAGCATAGTCGCTGTAGGTGCTTCTCGTGGTGACCCTCGCACCCCCATCTTTGAGGGGTGCTCTCCTTCCCCCTTGCTGCCCTCTGTTGCCTCTGCTGCTGCTGCCGACCTGCTTGGTCTTGAGTCGGTCGGCGCGGCGTCTGCCCCTAGTGGGAGACGTCGCTCCAGCAAGGGCAAGGGGGGCAAGGGCGCGGGTGGAGCTGGAGGGGGCGGTGGCGGTGGCGGCGGTGGCGGCGGAGGGAGTGGGGGTGGCGGCGGGGCTAGTGGCGGGGGTGGTGGTGGTGGTGGCGGCAGCAGCGGCGGAGACGGTGGTGGTGGTGCCAGCGGTGGTGGTGGAGGCAGCGGCGGAGGTGGAGGCGGCGGAGGTGGAGGCAGTGGAGGCGGCAGCGGAGGAGGCAGTAGTGGTGGAGGAGGTGGAGCTGGTCGGGGTGGTACCCAGCAGCGTAGCGGCGGTGGTGGTGGCCAGCGCTCGCACCGGCAGCAGGAGCAGCGCTCGCGGGACATCCCTTCGCCTCAGCAGCTTCGTGAGTGGTACGCTGGGCGTCAGAGGGGTGGGGGTACTGGTCCCTGCACCTACGTTCTTCGTTCCGGCGACCGCGCGGGTGAGCAGTGTGGGGGTGCCCACGCCACCCAGCGCTGCTTTGGCCGCCTGACGGACGCTTGGCGTCAGCAGTTCCCTGGGGCTAGTGAGATCCCTCGCTGGGATGAGCTTCTCAGGGCTGGTGTAGCGATCTTTGATCTTGATTTTGATGCTATCCTTACTGCTATGTATGTTGTGGATTATAGTGAGGAGAATGAGGGTTACCGGTGTTTTCAGCCCGACCCGGGCATTGGTACTGCTGCGCTAGGTGCTTGTGAGGCTGCTGCTCTAGGTGCCAGTGCGTCTGCGCTCTCAGGTACTGGTGAGACTGCGCTCTCAGGTACTGAGTCGTCCTCGTCCTCCCTCACTTTCACGCTTGACTCCGGAGCTTCTCGCTCCTTCTTTCGAGACCGCACTACCCTTTCGCCGCTCGCCAGGCCGGTTGCGGTCTCCCTTGCTGACCCCTCTGGGGGTCCTGTCCTGTCTCACTTCTCCACTGTCCTCCCGTGTCCGGCTGCCCCTTCCGGCACCCTGTCGGGTCTGTACCTTCCCTCGTTCTCTACGAACTTGGTGAGTGGAGCGGACCTGCAGGATGGGGGTGTTCACCAGTTCACTCCTGCGCGTCAGAGGGTGACCCACTGCACGGAGGCTCGCACAGGCCGACACCTGGCCACGTTCTCACGTCGGCCGGGGTCGAGTCTCTACACCCTGACCGTTGAGTCTCCTCCTGTCCCTGAGTCTGGTCAGGTGGCTGCGTCGGGTCAGGTACTTGCTGCTGCGTCCCGGTCAGGTCCTGAGTCTGCCCCCTGTTCTTGTCGCCTCCTGTCTCACGAGACTCTCCTGTGGCACCACCGTCTTGGCCTCCCCTCCTTGCCCCGTCTTCGGAGCATGGCTTCCCGTGTCCTTGTCTCTGGTCTTCCCCAGTCTCTCCCTCCTCTCCCCTCCGGGCCAGGACCTTCCTGTGTCCCCTGTGTCGAGGGTCGCCTCCGGGCTACTCCTCACTCCTCCCACTTCCCCCCGACAGAGGCTCCCCTGCAGACGCTTCACATGGATGTGTGGGGCCCAGCCCCCGTCCGTGGGCAGGGTTACGAGCGCTACTTCCTGTTGGTGGTTGACGACTACTCGCGTTACACCACAGTCCTCCCCTTGCGCAGCAAGGGTGCGGTCACTGAGGTGCTGATCGACTGGATCCGCGAGGCTCGTCTCCAGCTCAGGAAGAGCTTCGGCTCGGACTTTCCTGTTCTGCGTCTGCACTCTGACAGAGGCGGAGAGTTCTCTTCTCGCCTTCTGCGAGACTACTGTCGTGCACGGGGGATCCGCCAGACCTTCACGCTTCCGGACTCACCACAGCGAAATGGGATTGCTGAGCGCCGCATTGGCATGGTCATGGATGTCGCTCGTACGTCCATGATGCATGCGGCTGCCCCCCATTTTCTGTGGCCGTTTGCGGTGAGGTACGCGGCGCATCAGCTCAACCTTCACCCCCGGGTCTCTCGGCCAGCGATGTCCCCAGCCTTGCTGTGGACGGGGAAGGTTGGCGATGCGTCTGTGTTCCGTGTCTGGGGATCTCGGGCGTTTGTCCGCGACTTGTCTGCGGACAAGCTGTCCCCTCGTGCTGCTCCCTGTGTCTTCCTTGGCTTCCCCACTAACGCCCCAGGGTGGCAGTTTTACCACCCCTCCTCTCGTCGTGTTCTGTCCTCCCAGGACGTCACGTTCGACGAGTCAGTCCCCTTCTACCGTCTCTTCCCCTACCGCACTCCTTCCCTCCCCCCTCCCCCGGACTTCCTTGTGCCGGTTCCCC
The DNA here is from genome assembly GCA_948144175.1 of Closterium sp. NIES-65. NCBI lineage: Eukaryota > Viridiplantae > Streptophyta > Zygnematophyceae > Desmidiales > Closteriaceae > Closterium > Closterium sp. NIES-65. The sequence continues at coordinate 1,243,475 of CANXME010000584.1, forward strand.
CCCCGGTAGACCCCCTCCCCCCTCAGGTTCCTGCCCCCTCAGGTGTGTCCCAGGTAGACGCCGTTGACCCGGTCGAGGTTACTGGTGACTCTGGTGCTGCTGCGGGTGCTGAGCCTGGGGGTGCTGACTCTGGGGGTGCTGTGCGCGGGGGTGCTGAGCCTGGGGGTGCTACTGCTGGGGGTGCTGGGCCTGAGGGTGCTACTGCGGAGGGTGCGGAGCCTGGGGGTGCTGAGCCGGGGGGTGCTGTGCCTGGAGGTACTGGGTCTGGGGGTGCTGGGTCGGGAGCTGCTGAGCCTGGGGGTGCTGAGCTGGGAGCTGCTGAGCCTGGGGGTGCTGCGTCTGGAGCTGCTGAGCCTGGGGTTTCTCCTGCTGCTGCGTCTCGCCGGGAGCCCCTTTCTCCACAGGAGCTGCGCGAGTGGTTCGCTCGCCGCTGGAGGCGTGCTGCTGAGTCTGGAGGTGCTGCTGGAGCTGGAGCTGGAGCTTCTTCGACCGTCGAGGGTGCGGGTGCAGCCGGTCCCGGAGCTGCTGGCCCTGCAGGTCCTCCTGGAGCTGGAGCTGCTGAGGGCGTTCGTGCTGAGCCTGCTGCTGTTGGTCCTGCCGCTGGAGGTGTGGGTGGCGCTGGTGCTGTCGCTGAGGGTGCTGGTGCTGTCCCTGCTGAGTCTGGAGCTGCCGCGCGGCCTCGGCCGTACTTCGTTCCGCTCCTTCAGCAGGTTCTTGGTCTTTCTCCTCCAGTAGAGGGTCCACCGCCTGTCCAGTCGCAGCCCCTACTGGAGCCTTCCTCTCCACTGCCTGCTCCCTCTCCTTACACTGGTCCTACTGGAGGTCTTGCTGAGCGTCGTGAGCCTGCGTCTCGTCCCGCGTCGCCTGTTCGTGCTGCTCGCGCTAGTGGTCGCAGTTCGCGTCAGCGTCCTCCTCCTGTCCCTGGCACGCACCGGATGTCTTTACGTCCGTCCACTGCTCCTCTGCGTGCCCCTTTGCCTTCTACTCCTGAGTCCTCTCTTCCTGCGCTTGCGGACCCTGAGTCGGACTCTCTTCGTGCTGCCAGTCCCACTGTCACGCGTCTGCTTGCTACTGTCGTCACTGACCCCTCTTTTGAGTCCACTGCTGCGTCTGCTCTAGTCGCTGAGCTCGTCGACTTTGCTGCTCGCTGTCGTCTCGACTACGCTGCTAGTCTTGTTGCTGAGTCTGCGTCTGTCTGTCCTCCGTCCGTCGGGGGTGAGTGTGCTCTTGGCACGGACGTCCTAGAGGACAGGCAGGAGGAGTTACAGTGTCTAGCGGCTGCTTCACCTCATCTCGCGTCTGTACTGCTTGCCCCTGAGGGAGACCCGGATGCACTAGACATCCCGACTCCGCGTTCTTACGCGGAGGCCGTAGAGGGTCCCTACTCCTCTCAGTGGCAGGCAGCTATGGATGCAGAGATGGCTTCCTGGAAGTCCACAGGCACCTACGTTGACGCGGTTCCCCCTCCTGGGGCGAACATCGTCAGTGGCATGTGGATCTTCAGGGTGAAGCGGCCGCCGGGCTCTCCACCTGTCTTCAAGGCACGGTACGTTGCTCGTGGCTTCAGTCAGCGGCAGGGAGTTGACTACTTTCAGACCTTCTCTCCCACCCCGAAGATGACTACTCTTCGGGTGCTGCTGCACATAGCCGCTCAGCGCGGCTACGAGCTTCACTCTCTCGACTTCAGCACTGCGTTCTTGCAGGGTAGCCTGCACGAGGAGATCTGGCTTCGCCGTCCACCTGGCTTCACTGGGACTTTCCCTCCTGGCACCCAGTGGAGCCTCCGACGGCCAGTCTACGGTCTCCGCCAGGCACCGCGTGAGTGGCACGACACACTGAGGACTACGCTTGCGGCTCTTGGGTTTGCTCCTTCTACTGCTGACCCGTCGCTGTTTCTTCGCACCGACACTTCCCTGCCGCCGTTCTACATCCTCGTGTATGTCGACGACCTGGTCTTTGCCACAGCGGACACTGCTGGACTCGCCTACGTGAAGTCCGAGCTGTTGAAGAGACACACGTGCACAGACCTGGGTGAACTGCGCAGCTACCTTGGCTTGCAGATCACTCGGGACAGAGCACGCCGCACCATTACCTTGACTCAGTCACACATGGTGCAGCAGGTCCTTCAGCGCTTCGGCTTCACGTACTCCTCGCCTCAGGCCACTCCTCTGCCTACTCGCCACTCACTCTCAGCTCTGCCTTCGGATGAGTCCGTAGAGTCGAGTGGTCCGTATGCGGAGCTTGTTGGCTGCCTCATGTACCTGATGACCTGCACACGACCTGACCTTGCATACCCTCTGAGCATTCTTGCACGCTATGTTGCTCCTGGGAGACACAGACCGGAGCATATGGCTGCAGCGAAGAGGGTATTGCGCTACCTGTGCAGTACGTCAGGCATGGGGCTAGTGCTTGGAGGGCGGAGTCCAGTGGTCCTTACCGGCCACGCGGACGCTTCTTGGGCTGACGACCAGGCTACGCAGCGGTCGTCACAGGGTTACACCTTCAGCCTTGGTTCCGGCTCTGTCTCGTGGCGGTCTACTCGCTCGTCTTCGGTTCTCGGCTCCAGTTGTGAGGCTGAGATCTACGCCGGGGCCATGGCTGCACAGGAGCTTCGCTGGCTCACCTACCTGCTGACTGACCTTGGAGAGCCGCCTCGTTCTCCTCCAGTGCTGTACGTAGACAACAAGGCTATGCTGGCCTTGTGTCGAGAGCAGCGCTTGGAGCACAGAACGAAGCACATTGCTCTCCGCTACTTCCTTGCTCGTGAGCTGCAGCAGCGTGGTCAGTTGCGACTTGCGTACGTGGCCTCTGAGGCCAACACTGCTGATGTGTTCACCAAGGCACTTGCGCCTTGTGACCATCAGCGCTTCTGCACCCAGCTGGGTCTTGTGCCTGTCTTGCCTCACTTGCTCTCCTCTTGACTTCACTTGTACTGTGACATATATATATACCTGCTCTTGCTTGTCTAGCTTTATATATATGTCTGTACTCTTGCTTGTGAACTGGCCTTTGGCCTTGCTCTTGTGCTCGGACTGTGTGGTGACTTTGTGATCCACCCTGAGCTTTGCTTTGTCTTGCTTGACTGGTCTTGTGACCCCTTGTTCTCCCCCACTTTGCCTATGGGGGTGTGTCAGAACATATCTATAGCTTATACTGCTGTGTAGGCTGTAGTGGGGTATCCCATAGGGGGTACAACCCAGTTAGGGTTTCATATTTGTACTGCTTTCATTCATAGTTCATTCATTCCTGCTTACTCTTTTCACAATACTTTTCCGAAGAAGGGATCGGACGCTGAAACCGCGCTCGAAGTCATGCACATTGGCCTCTGCGGCCCCTTTCGCGTGGCCGCCATGGATGGGAGCCTCTTTTTTCTCCTCCTCAAGGACCGCAAGACTCGCTTTGTGTGGGTCCGTCCGATCGCAAAAATGAGCAACGTGCTCGGAGTGTTCGAGAAGTGGCTGGAGCGCCATACGTCGAAGTCGGTGAAACGGTTGCGCTCTGACCGCGGAGGGGAGTTCCTCGGTAGGGCGTTCACCGACCTGGTCGAAGACAAGGGTATCCTCCACAACCTCACCTTCCCCTACACTCCGCAGCAGAATGGCATGGCGGAGCGGGAGATGCGCACGGTCATCGAAGCTGTGCGGACGATGCTGCTTCACACGGAGGTGAAGCATCACAGGTGGCATTTCGCCCTTCGCCACGCCGTCTGGGTACTCAACTACCTCGAACAGGCTTCACTTCCTTCGAGGACGACGGCGTACGAGCTGCTGTTCGAGAAGAAGCCGAATCTCACGCTAGCGCGCGTGTGGGGCTGTATGGTGCAATTCATGATCCCGGAGCAGCAGCGTGGCGGAAAGTTGGCACCGAAAGCGCGATGGGGAATTCACCTCGGTGTTTTGCCAGAGAGCAAGGGATGGGAGGTGCTAGACCTCACCGCCAACTGCATTGTCACAACCGTGGAGGCAATCTTCTATGAGGCGATGTCTCTGGAGGAATGGAAGGTGGAGCACAGGCCCGCGTCGGAGCGGACGCAGATTTCTCCGCCGACGGGTCCATCGCCAGCAGCGATTTCGTTGCTCAAATCCAAGGACCATGGTCCTTCTGAAGATCCTTCTCTCTCCATTCTGCCCTCGTCGAAGCCTCCTCCTCTTCCCGCCTCCCCCCCATCGCTCTCTGCCAATTTGCCTAAGTCGGCATCGACGTCGGCCGCCAGCGATGAGGCGAGCATTGGTGCGTTGCCTTCGGCTCCGCCCATCGACATCGCTGGCTGTCGACGTAATCTAATCGGCAAACAAGTCGGCGTTGGAGAGGAGTTTCCGCCAACAGAGGAGCCGTCTAACAAGAAGCGCGTTTCAGAGAAGCCGTCGACAGGGGAGTCGTCGAACGAGAAGCGCAATTCAGAAGAGTCGTCGAACAAGGAGCACGCTTTAGAGGAGCGGGCGACGAGGCAGCAGTTCGACGATGGCACATCAGACGATGTTGTTGAATTCATCGGCGGCGCTGATGGGGAGCTTTCGATCTGAGAGCAGTCTAGCGACAGCGACGTGGTGGAAGTCTCTGCCGACAAGCCTGCAGTTTGATGTTCCACCCGCTCCAACTTTGGCAAGCCTCCCGAGAGGCTGAGCTACCATGCGTGCCTCCTGCCGATCTCCTACAGCACTCTGCTCGATGTTGATGTGCCCGAGCTCGACCCCGATATTCATGCCGACCCAGAGCACCGCTGGAACATCGCTAACATGACAGTGAAGGAGCCGTTAGTGAGCTGGAAAGGCAAGGCGGTAAAAGCGGCGATGGACGAGGAAATTCGAAGCCTCATCTCCAACGGCACATGGGAGCTGGTGGAGCGCCCGCGCGGCGTCAATGTCATGAAGAACCGCTGGATTCTGACGACGAAGTACCATATCGACAACACGGCGCCCCTGGTGGTGAAGGGCTTCACGCAGGTCTACGGAGCCGACTACGACGAGACGTATGCACCACTCGGAAGCTACGTCACACTGCGGATTTTCCTGAGCATCGTCGCCATCCTTGACCTGCACCACATGCACTTCGACATGAAGAATGCCTTCCTGAAGAACAAGCTTGACCGCGTGCTCTACATGGACCAGTCGGCTTACTACAACGACGGAACTGGCCGCGTCTGCAAGCTGTTGAAGAGCCTCTATGGGCTGAAGCAGAGCTCTCCGTTGTGTTACTCGGCGCTCGAGGCTGTGCTAACTGGTGCTGGTTGGAGCAAGAGCCAGGTCGACGAGGCCCTCTATTTCAGAATTGGCGACGACGGAGTGGCGTGCTGGGTGCTCGTCTACGTCGACGACCTAATCGCCGCTAGCAGCAGCAGTGCGATGCTGAAGGAGCTGAAGGAGCTGCTGGAGGCTGCCTTTGAGCTACGCGAGATCAGCCCGGTTGAGAAGTATTTGGGGCTCGAAATCGTGCGCGATCGTCTGGCGCGAACGCTGTGGTTGCACGAGCAGTCCTATGTCGACAAGCTGCGTAGGCGCTTCATCGACGGGGAGCACACTGCTCAGCGTCCGAAGACGCCTGTTTCCGTAGACACCTACGCGGAGCTGACTTCCGTGGATACATTGCGGTGGAATACATTCCGATATCCGAACAGCCGTCATACTTCCTCACTAAGGCGCTGCATTTTCTGGCCTTCAACCGGTGTTCTGTCGCGGTCGGCCAGGTTCGCCTTGCCGAAATGGCGACAACAATGATGAAGTGCAGCAGTAGGTGCCATGTCCTCTAATATGGCTGGTGCAGTGATCGGCGTGCGGGATTATGCACGCCAGAGAAATATCCCCTTGTACTCAATTAAGTAGGTTCTGGGTGGACCTTGTGTGTGGGGGCCCAAGCTCGAGCTGGGCAGGGGAGTGTCGAGGAGAAAAGGCCCTGTTCTCGCTTGGGCAAAGGCGGCCATGCTTTTGGGAGCACAACGGTGTTCGTTTCGTGGTCATCGGCGACTTCAGGGACTTTTATCTCTGTTCGACGGGCCGATTTTCGATAAGATTAAGTCGTCGAAATTGAAGTGTTGTTTCTGCTCTACGCAACTACCCGTAGACAAGGCACTTTTTGAGGGGAGCAAATCGGCATCAAAATCAGGCCTTGCAGGTCGACAAAATTGGAGAAAATGTTGGTTCGACAAAACGTTGGTCGACAGAAATATGCTCAAACGAGGCATCATCGAGCAGAGAATTTCTGGTCTACCAAAATTACTTGTCTCCAAAACTCGTAATGTGCGCGAATTTCGACCAATTGTGAAACAAAAAATTTCGACCAATCAGAGCATTTCGGAAATTGTACTCCCCAAGGGATTCGAATCAGTAAGGAAACCGAACCTGAAACACGTTGTTACTAACAGTAAAAACGTAAACAACTCTGAATGTTGGAAACTTGAGAAGCTGCCAACTCAGGAGAAAGACACATGTGCTTGTCGTTTCGCCTGGCGTTGCTGACTCGGAAAAGTCGAGCGTTTGTCGAGGAACGTTTCTCCAGGGTTCATTGTGCTTGCTATTTGGGATCTCCTTGCTTGTACCATAATCTTGTTCTATCAATTTTCCTTAACGAAACTATGCTCGAATTCAACCAAGTCATTCAAACACTCAGTCCAGAATCACTGCCAGAAATCTGACCGTGCGTCACACGCAATTCAACTCTCCCTTAGAATTGCATTCTCCGCAGCAGTCCCTCCGGTAAATCATCGGGAAAAATCATCGGGTACTGTTTCAACATTTCTTGTAGTTCGGGCGGTACTGCTGCCAGAAGTTTCTTGAAATCGCTCGGCTGCTCTGCTTCCGCTACCACTGCAATGTCTACTGCATACACGTCAGTTCCAGCGGCGACATCCATTTTCATGGTGACGGCGTTGACGTGTACCGTTGAAGACTCAGGCGACTGCAAGCGATGTAGTTCGACCCAGTTACCGCTACTTAGCACCGTGCAGCTACCCGTTGTTGTCAAACTCATATGCTTTAGTCTGTGTAGGCTGTAGTGGGGTAGACAATATGGGGTACAACACTTTTAGGTTTTCCTACTTGTATCCACCTGCTTGCTAGTTCATCCATCCCTCGTTCTTTCACATGGTATAGAGCAGGTTCCCTAGTGGGAACGTTTCCTAGGGCCCACCGAATATCGATTTTTTTTTTCCTGCCCGTAGCGCGCTTCGCCCCTGCCCGAGTCGCGCCCTGTGTGCCTACCCTCCCGTCGCGTCCCCTGCCCTTGGTGGCCCGTCGCGCTCCCCTACGGCCCCGTAGCGGCCCCTCTCACGGCCTCTCACAGCCCCTCTCACGGCCCTTCGCGGCCCCTTCAGGCCCCTCGTGGCCCCTTCGCGGCCTCCCTTCGCGGCCCCTTCGCGGCCCCTTCACGGCCCCTTCGCGGCACCTTCGCGGCCCCTTCGCGGCCCCCTCACGGCCCCTTCGCGGCCCCTTCACGGCCCCTTTACGGCACCTTCGCGGCCCCTTCGCGGCCCCTTCATGGCCCCTTCGCGGCCCCTTCACGGCCCCTTTCGCGGCACATTCACAGCCCCCTCGCGGCCCCTTCGCGGCCCCTTCGCGGCCCATTCACGGCCCCTTCGCGGCCCCCTCGCGGCCCCTTCACGGCCCCCTCGCGGCCCCCTCGCGGCTCCCTTCGCGGCCCCTTCGCAGCCCCGCCCCGCTGCCCGTAGCTGCCCGGCCCTGTCGCCAGTCGCGGCCCCGCCCCGTCGCCAGTCGCGGCCTCGCCCCGTCGCCAGACGCGGCCCCGCCCCGTCGCCAGACGCGGCCCCGCCGCGTCGCCCCTGCCTCGTCTTGACACCCCTGCGAGACCCGCGAGGCGCGGCTCCTGTGTGTCGCGATGCCCCTGCGGGACCCGCGTGGCGTCACCCCTGCCCGCCGCGAAGCCCTGCCCGTGACTTTCCTGTTCTGCGTCTGCACTCTGACAGAGGCGGGGAGTTTTCCTCTGCCCTTCTGGGAGCCTTCTGTCGTGCACAGGGCATCCGCCAGACCTTCACGCTTTCGGCCTGTCCACAACAAAATGGGATTGCTGAGCGCCTCATTAGCATGGTCATGGACGTCGCTTGTACGTCCATGAGCCATGCGGCTGCTCCCCATTTTTTGTGGCCGTTAGCGGTTCAGTACGCAGCGCATCACATCAACCTTCAGCCCTGGGTCTCCTTGCCAGAGACCTCCCCCACCTTACGGTGGACCGGGAAGGTTGGCGATGTGTCTGCGTTTCGTGTCTGGGGATCTCGGGCGTTTGTCCGCGACTTGTCTGCAGACAAGCTGACCCCCCGTGCTGTTCCTTGCGTCTTCCTTGGCTTCCCCCTGACGCGCCTGGTTGGCAGTTTTACCACCCCACCTCGCGTCGTGTTCTGTCCTCCGAGGACGTCACCTTTGACGAGTCGCTGCCTTACTAGCGTCTCTTCCCCTACCGCACTGCGCCCCTCCCCCCGCCTCCGCTCTTCCTTGCGCCAGGTCCCCCCCCGGTAGACCCCCTCCCCCCTCAGGGTCCTGCCCTATCAGGTGTGTCCCAGGTAGACGTAGTCGAGCCTGTCGAGGTAGCTGTTGACTCTGGTGCTGCTAGGGGTGCTGAGCCTGGGGGTGCTGAGTCTGGGGGTGCTGAGCTTGGGGGTCTGGAGCCTGGGGGTGCGGAGCCTCGGGGTGCTGGGCCTAGGGGTGCGGAGCATGGGGGTACGGAGCTTGGGGGTACTGAGCCTGGGGGTGCGGAGCCTGGGGGTGCTGGGTCTGCTCGTGTAGCCTCTGGCGGTGCTGGGTTTGGGGCTTCTTTGGGTGCTTCGTCAAGGCGGGAGCTACCTTCTCCACAGGAGCTGCGCAAGTGGTTTGCCCGGCGCTAGAGCTGGAGGTGCTGTTGTTACTGGTGACCCTGGGGTCGGCTCTGGAGTTACTGGAGCCACTGGTCCTGGAGGAGCTCGTACTGGCGGTACTGGAGCTGCTGGGACTGGGGGTGCTGCTGGGGCTACTGGAGTTGGTCCTGCTGTTGGTGCTACTGGAGCTGCTGGAGCTGGTGCTGCTAGAGCTGTTGGAGCTGCTGAATTTGGTGCTGCTGGAGCTGCTGGAGCTGGAGTTGCTGGGGGTGTTGGCGCTGGTGGTGCTGCTGGCGCTGGTGCTTCTGAGGGTGCTGGAGTTGGCGCTGTTGGAGCTAGAGGTGCTGCTGGCGCTGGTGCTGCCGCTGGGGGTGCAGGTGCTGTCCCTGCTGGTTCTAGAGGCGCTGCGCGGCCGCGCCGGTGCTTCGTTCCGCTCCTTGAGCAGGTTCTTGGTCTCCCGCCCTTTACTGGTCCTGCTCCTCCCCTAGAGTGTCCACAGCCTGTGCAGCCGCGGTCATAGTTACAGCCCGCCTCCCCCCTACCTGCTCCTTCTCCCTACACTGGTCCTACTGGAGGTCTTGCTGAGCGTCGTGAGCCTGCGTCTCGTCCTGCGTCGCCTGTTCGTGCTGCTCGCACTAGTAGTCGTGCTTCGCGTCTGCGTCCTCCTGCGGTCCCAGGCACACACCAGATGGCACTGCGTCCTTCCACTGCTCCTCTGCGTGTCCCGTTGCCGTCTCCTCCAGAGTCCTCTCTTCCTGTTCTTGCTGACCCGGAGTCTGACTCTCTTCGTGCTGCCAGTCCTACTGTCACGCGTCTCCTGGCTACTGTTGTCACTGACCCTTCCTTTGAGTCCACTGCTGCGTCTGCCTTAGTTGCTGAGCTTGTCGACTTTGCAGCTCGCTGTCGTCTCGACTACGCCGCTAGTCTCGTTGCTGAGTCTGAGTCTGTCTGTCCTCCGTCCGTCGGGGGTGAGTGTGCTCTTAGCACGGACGTCCTTGAGGACAGGCAGGAGGAGTTCCAGTGTTTTGCTGCTGCTTTGCCTCATCTTGTCTCCACGCTGATTGCCCCTGAGGGAGACCCGGATGCACCAGACATCCCGACTCCTCGATCGTACGCTGAGGCGATTGAGGGTCCCTACTCCTCACAGTGGCAGTCAGCCATGGACGCAGAGATGGCTTCCTGGAAGTCCACAGACACCTACGTCGATGAGGTTCCCCCACCTGGGGAGAACGTTGTCAGTGGCATGTGGATTTTCATGTGCTCGGAATGTGTGGTGACGTTGTGATCCACCCTGAGCTTGCTTTGCTTTGCTTGACTGGTCTTGTGACCTCTTGTTCTCCCCCACTTTGCCTATGGGGGTGTGTCAAACTCATATGCTATAGTCTGTGTAGGTTGTAGTGGGGTAGACTATATGGGGTACAACACTTTTAGGTTTTTCTACTTGTACCCACCTGCTTGCTAGTTCATCCATCCCTCGTTCTTTAAAAGTCGTGTAGTCAACTCGCGCGTTATACCGTCGCATCACGCCCTAGTAAAATGTCGTGCCCATCCAATGTCGTTGAGAGCATTTCCTGTGTAAACCCGAAATTCCCCTCGCAGCGGAGTATGGCCAGTGATGTGACAAAAGTAGAAGGAAGAAGAGGTTGAACTAGCAGGAATGAGGATACAAATAGCAAACCCTAGAAGGGTTGTACTCGCTATAGAGCACCCCACTACAGGCTAGAACATAAGATAACATTCTGACACACCCCCATAGCCAAAGTGGGGTGTAATCAGCAGAGCAGGCAAAGTAGTACAAGCTCAGGGTGGATCACAATGTCACCACACATTCTGAGCACAAGTTCAAGAAGCAATAGTTTAAAGTTCACAATTATGAGCAAAGCTAGTGGTAGTCACAACGGGCAAGTGAGGAGGAGGAGAGAGAGTGAGGGGAGAGGAGATAGGAGGCGACGGCTGAAGCTGCAGACACACGGGCAACAGTAGGCAGACTGGCACAGCGGCTACCGGGCGAAGCCTCCGGAATACTGGAGTAACTGGCCCCGCGTCTAAAGTAGCGGCAGACGAACAACGGACCCACGGGCGGCTGGCGTAGAAGTCTACGACTGGGCTACCGGGCGAAGCCCCCGGACTACAGGTGCTGCTGGCGACACGACGGCAACCTCCGTGCAACTTCCCAAAACAGTCCCACTCCCCCGACACACACCCGCTGCTACACCCCTAGCTCCACTCCCACGCACCCCCCTTAAACCCTAAACCCCAGTCTCCCACACATCCACCCCCCTCAGCGACAGCTGCAGCAGTGGGAGACAAAGGAGGAGGAGCAAAGGGAGGAATGAGGAAGTGACACCCCCATACTCGCCACCCCCTGCTCGCCACCCCCAAACCCTAATACAGACAGGGTGGGATGGAGGGTACGCAGGGTGGGATGGCGGCGCTCGCCCCCCTCCCCCAGTCGAGGGAGCCGCGACGGGCGACGGGAAATGGGGCCGGGGCGCAAGGAGGGCGGCGGGGCCACAGGTGTAGAGCGGCGGGGCCGCGAAGGTGGGGCGGCGGGGCCGCGACAGAAGGGCGGCGGGGCCGCGACAGAAGGGCGGCGGGGCCGCGAAGTGGGGCGGCGGGGCCGTACCGTAAGGCGGCGGGGCCGCGACGTGAGGCGGCGGGGCCGCGAAGTGGGGCGGCGGGGCCGCACCGTAAGGCGGCGGGGCCGCGACGTGAGGCGGCGGGGCCGCGAAGTGGGGCGGCGGGGCCGCGACGGGTCCCCGTCGCCCGTCGCGGCGCCTTCAGAGGGCGACGCGGCGAACGACGGGGCAGAAGCCCGCCGCACGCCTCGGGGCGCACAGCGGGAAGAGAACCGCCGCGCGCCTCGGGGCGCACGGCGGGCAGAAAACCTCCGCGCGCCTCGGGGCGCACGGCGGGCAGAAAACCGCCGCGCGCCTCGGGGCACACGGCGGGAAGAAAAAGTAGCAGCGGAAGCGAGGAGGTGGTAACCCACCCACAGGATCGATCCAAGGGGATCGACCTGCTCTGATAGCATGACAAAATTAGAAGAAAGAAAAGGTTGAACTAGCAGGAATGAGGATACAAATAGCAAACCCTAGAAGGGTTGTACTCGCTATAGAGCACCCCACTACAGGCTAGAACATAAGATAACATTCTGACATGATGTGCCGTCAACTAAGCGTGCGTCTATCTCCGGTAAGCATCGGCTAAGTGTCAGTTGCACTTTTCGTGCGGTTGCGGTATTAACTAAACTGTGACTTGCTCCTCCGTCGATAAAAATCTTCACTGCCGCTCTTTGTATTTTCCCGTGGATCAGTACAGGGCAATCCGTCGCTGTACCCTCCTTATTCGTCCAAGCCCGATCGATAGCATGAATCAGTACTGTGATTCGGTGAGGGTCAGTGGGGTCGGGCGAGCAGGCAGTCTCGTCAGTAGTTGGCTCGATTCCTACTAACTGCTGGCGTTTCCCTATCTTGGAGACTCCCTCCCCTACTCTGCTCTGCGGCGCCTCAGCTCCTCTGGGTACTCACTCTTGCAAAGGCTCGGCCTATTGCAAGCAAACAGCGCCCCTTAAACGGTGCAGCAGCTGCATTTGTCGCAACGGCATGTACGGTGGCTTGCTCTATCGGTCCCCGAGGGCGATGTCCGTAGTAGGACACCGGTCTCGGACGGCGCAAAACATCGATTTTCTCAGCGAGCGCGAGAATCTCGTTGAAATTCGAGAGTCCGCGTAGCATGATTTCGTGCGAGATGTCCGGCTTCAGCCCTCCGACGTAACAGTCCACCCACTCCGCTTCGTGCATGTAGCCGACTTGCTCGCATAATGCGAGAAAACCGCTCGTCTAGTCTTGGACTGACCCGACCTGTCGCCAAGTTCGCAGCCTCTGACTCGCCGAAATAGAAGCCGCGATCGGCTCGAAGCGCGCCCGAAGTCCTGCGCACCACGCATCCCACGTGCTGTACTGGGCGGTTTCACAGAATAAGCTCTAGGTGACGGCTGGACCCTTGGGCCCTTCCTCTTGCGACGGTGGCTCGTAGGCACGTAGCGACGTCACAATGACTCGCCACCAGTCCATGGCGGGGCCCCTCAGCAGCGAGACGGCGTATCTGATCTCCGCTGCGTCCGACTTGACTTAATTTGCGTCGAAGAAAACGTTCATCGTGAAGACCTACGATTGAACCGTCGGACCTCCACGCTGGCTTGGGTCGAAGCAGGGCGGGCGCTGTGGCTTGAGTGGCATAGGCGCCATGATGGCGTGGTCGCCGCTTGTCGCCGCGAATTCCACATGCCGACGGGTTTCACGAGGCTCCCACGGGCTTGGCGCAACCCTGTTCCTCTCCATACAAGGCATCGAGTGGCAGCGCCAACACTAGTTGCGCCGGAGCGCTGTCCCACGCTGTCATTTTGTGTCGGTGTGCCTGATGAGATGATGGTCGGCTCCTCCGATTGTGCAGGTGCATTCGCAGGTGCGTGTGGTAGTGCCGGATTATTCACCGAGGATTGTTGACGCGCGGAGTCACGTTCCGCCGTGAGCGTCGCAATTTCGAGCGCCAATTCTTCGACTTGGTGCACGAGAGGGTCGTGTCAAACTTATATGCTATAGTCTGTGTAGGCTGAAGTGGGGTAGACTATATGGGGTACAACATTTCTAGGTTTTCCTACTTGTACCCACCTTCTTGCTAATTCATTCATTCCTCATTCTTCACATGGTATAGAGCAGGTTCCCAAGTGGGAACGCTTCCTTGGGCCCACCACTGAAAATTTTTCCCGACCGGAGCGTCAGCCGCTCCTGCTCGAGGCGCGCCTTGTTCGCCGCCCTTCCTGGCCCTTAGCGACCTCGTCTCCACCCCTACGCGGCCCCGTCGCCGCACCTAGCGGCCCCAGTCGCCGCCCCTAGCAGCCCCGTCGCCGCCTCTCACCCTACGCGGCCCCGTCGCCGCCCCTACGCGGCCTCGAAGCCGCCCCTAGCGGCCCCATCGCCGCCCCTACGCGGCCCCGTCGCCTCCCCTAGCGGCCCCGTCGCCGCCCCTAGCGGCCCCGTTGCCGCCTCTCACCCTAAGCGGCCCCGTCGCCGCCCCTAGCGGCCCCATCGCCGCCCCTAGCGGCCCCATCGCCGCCTCTACGCGGCCCTGTCGCCGCCCCTAGCGGCCCCGTCGCCGCCTCTCACCCTACGCGGCCCCGTCGCCACCCCTACGCGGCCCCGTTGCCGCCCCTACGCGGCCCTGTCGCCGCCCCTAGCGGCCCCGTCGCCGCCTCTAGCAGCCCCGTCGCCGCTCCCTTACCTACACGGCCCCGTAGCCGTCCCTAGCGGCCTCATCGCCTTACCTACGCGGCCCCGTCGCCGCCCCATCGCCGCCCCATCGCCGCCCCTAGCGGCCCCATCGCCGCCTCTACGCGGCCCCGTCGCCGCCCCTAGCGGCCCCGTCGCCGCCTCTCACCCTACGCAGCCCCGTCGCCACCCCTACGCGGCCTTGTTGCCGCCCCTACGCGGCCCTGTCGCCGCCCCTAGCGGCCCCGTCGCCGCCTCTAGCGGCCCCGTCGCCGCTCCCTCACCTACATGGCCTCGTAGCCGTCCCTAGCGGCCTCATCGCCGCCTCTACGTGGCCCCGTCGCCGCCCCTAGCGGCCCCATCGCCGCCCCTAGCGGCCCCATCGCCGCCTCTACGCGGCACCGTCGCCGCCCCTAGCGGCCCCGTTGCCGCCTCTCACCCTACGCGGCCCCGTCGCCACCCCTACGCGGCCCTGTTGCCGCCCCTACGCGGCCCTGTCGCCGCCCCTAGCAGCCCCGTCGCCGCCTCTAGCAGCCCCGTCGCCGCTCCCTTACCTACACGGCCCCGTAGCCGTCCCTAGCGGCCTCATCGCCTTACCTACGCGGCCCCGTCGCCGCCCCTACGCGGCCCCATCGCCGCCCCTAGCGGCCCCATCGCCGCCTCTACATGGCCCCGTCGTCGCCCCTAGCGGCCCCGTCGCCGCCTCTCACCCTACGCAGCCCCGTTGCCACCCCTACGCGGCCCCGTTGCTGCCCCTACGCGGCCCTGTCGCCGCCCCTAGCGGCCCCGTCGCCGCCTCTAGCGGCCCCGTCGCCGCTCCCTTACCTACACGGCCCCGTAGCCGTCCCTAGCGGCCTCATCGCCGCCTCTACGTGGCCCCGTTGCCGCCCCTAGTGGCCCCATCGCCGCCCCTAGCGGCCCCATCGCCGCCTCTACGCGGCCCCGTCACTGCCCCTAGCGGCCCCGTCGCCGCCTCTCACCCTACGCGGCCCCGTCGCCACCCCTACGCAGTCCCGTTGCCGCCCCTACGCGGCCCTGTCGCCGCCCCTAGCGGCCGCGACGCCGCCTCTAGCGGCCCCGTCGCCGCTCTCTTACCTACACGGCCCCGTAGCCGTCCCTGGCGGCCTCATCGCCTTACCTACGCGGTCGCCGCCCCTACGCGGCCCCATCGCCGCCCCTAGCGGCCCCATCGCCGCCTCTACGTGGCCCCGTCGCCGCCCCTAGCGGCCCCGTCGCCGCCTCTCACCCTACGCGGCCCCGTCGCCACCCCTACGCGGCCCCGTTTCCGCCCCTACGTGGCCCTGTCGCCGCGCCTAGCGGCCCCGTCGCCGCCTCTAGCGGCCCCGTCGCCGCTCCCTTACCTACACGGCCCCGTAGCCGTCCCTAGCGGCCTCATCGCCGCCCCTACGCGGCCCTGTCGCCGCCCCTACCGGCCCCGTCGCCGCTTCCCTTCCTACGCGGCCCCGTCGCCGCCACTGCATGGCCCCGTAGCCGCCTCTACGCGACCCCGTCGCCGCCCCTATCGGCCCCGTCGCCGCTCCCCTCCCTACGCGGCCCTATCACCGCCCCTAGCGGCCCCAACACCGCCTCTACCGAGCAACCCAGAAGCAGAGCCGGCCAACAGCAGAGCCGCCGAGCCGCCCAGCAGCCGAGCCGCCGAGCCGCCTAGCAACCGAGCCGCCGAGCCGCCCGACAGCCGAGCCGCCTGATAGCCGAGCCGCCCGACAGCCGAGCCGCCCGACAGACGAGCCGCCCAGCAGCCGAGCCGCCGTGCCGCCGAGCCGCCCAGCAGCCGAGCCGCCGAGCCGCCGAGCCGCCCTGTCGTCGAGCCCCTACTGCTCCTACCGGCGCGCCCCGGCCCTACTTACTCGGACAGGTGAGATCGTTCCCTGCTAGACCACTGCAGTCATGGCTACCCCCAGTGTCCATCCCTTTGATGCTGAGGGTCATGCTGTTGACTTTGAGGTCTGGGTCGATTACCTCCAGCTGTTCCTCAAGTGCGATAGGGCAGACGGACTCTCTCTGGTGTCTCTCCTGCCCCGCCTGCTACTGCTAACAGCACTATTCGCTGACAGTGGGCCACACGCGATGCTGCTACCCGCCTTGCTGTGCGTCGCCACTCACCGACCACTGAGCGTGCGCACTTTAGCCAGTACAAGAGTGCTAAGACCTTGTACGACGCTGTAGTTGCACGCTACTCCTCCCCTGCCACTGCTACGCTTAGCCGCCTCATGCTGCCGTACCTGTTCCCAGACCTTGCTGCCTTTCCCACAGTCGCTGACCTCATTACGCACCTTTGCACTAGTGACACTCGCTACCGCGCTGAGCTTTCTGCTGATATCTGTGTCAAGAATTCCCCCCCATGTACATCACCCTCTACTACATAGTCACCCGGCTCCCTGACTCCCTTCGCTTAGTCAAGAACCACTTCCTCTCAGTTTGCCCCTCCACACTCACCGTTGACCTCCTCGAGGAGCGCCTCCTAGCAATAGAGAAGAGAATAAACGCTGTAGGAGCCTCTTGTGGTGACCCTCGCACCCCCGTCTTTGAGGGGTGTTCCCCCTCCCCCCTCTTGCCCTCTGTTGCCTCTGCTGCTGCGGCCGACCTCGTTGGTTTCGAGTCAGTCGGAGCTGCGTCTGCCCCTAGCGGGAGACGTCGCACCGGCAAGGGCAAGGGGGCCAAGGGCGCTCGAGGGGTTGGCGGGGGCGGTGGAGGTGGTGGTGGAGGCAGTGGAGGGGGTGGGGGTGGTAGTGGGAGTGGTGGCGGGGGTGGAGGTGTCGGTGGCAGCAGTGGAGGCGGTGGAGGCGGCGGCGGTGGCGGAGGGAGCGGAGGCGGCGGAGGTGGCGGAGGCGGCTGAGGTGGCGGAGGCGGCGAAGGTGGCGGAGGCAGCGGCGGCGGCGGTGGAGCTGGTCGCGGCTCTTCGCAGAGGAGTGGCTCCGGTGGTGGTCCGCGCCAGCAGCAGCAGCGCGCTCGTGAAACCCCGTCCCCTCAGCAGCTTCGTGAGTGGTACGCTGGGCGTCAGCGAGGTGGGGGTACTGGTCCCTGCACCTACGTCCTCCGTACAGGCGACCGTGCTGGTGAGCAGTGCGGGGGCCCGCACTCCACCCAGCGCTGCTTCGACCGCCTGACGGACGCGTGGCGTCACCAGTTCCCTGACGCCACTGAGATTTCTCGCTGGGACGTTTTGTCTAGGGCTGGGGTTGCTCTCTTTGATCTTGATTATGATGCTATTCTTGCTGCCATGTATGCTGTGTCTACTAGTGATGAGGGTGACTGTTACCTGTGTGTTCCGCCTGACCCGGGCATTGAGGCTGCTGCTCTAGGTGCTGGTGAGGCTGCTGCTCTAGGTGCTAGTACGTCTGCTGCCCCAGGTGTTGGTGAGTCTTCTCTCTCAGGTACCACGTCGTCTCGGGCCTTACACACCTTCACCCTTGACTCGGGTGCTTCCCGCTCTTTCTTTCGAGACCGCACCACGCTTACGCCGCTTAGTCGGCCGGTTGTGGTCTCCCTGGCGCACCCCTCTGGGGGTCCTTTCCTTGCTAGCTTCTCCAGTGTCTTACCGTGCCCGGCAGCCCCCTCTGGCACCCTGTCAGGTCTCTACCTCCCCTCGTTCTCTACGAACTTGGTGAGTGGAGCTGATCTACAAGATGCGGGGGTTTACCAGTTCACTCCTGCGAGTCAGTGGGTGACCCACTGCACGTGTGCTCGGACCGGCCGGCACTTGGCCACGTTTACTCGTCGGCCGGGGTCAAGCCTGTACACACTGACTATTGAGTCTCCTCCGCTTACTGAGTCTGGTCAGGTAGTTGCGTCGAGTCAGGTGTTTGCTGCAGCGTCAAGGTCTGGTCCTGAGTCTGCGCCCTGCTCGTGTCGTCTCCTGTCCCACCAAACTCTCCTCTGGCCCCACCGCCTTGGTCACCCCTCCCTGCCTCGTCTCCGAGGCATGGCCTCCCGTGTCCTGGTCTCTGGTCTCCCCCGGTCTCTACCTCCCCTACCTCCGGGGCCTACCCCTACCTGCGTCCCCTGCGTCGAGGGGCGACAGCGCGCCGCCCCTCACTCCTCCGAGTTTCCTCCGACAGAGGCTCCGCTGCAGACTCTTCACATGGACGTGTGGGGCCCCGCCCGAATCCGTGGCTAGGGTCACGAGCATTACTTCGTGTTGGTGGTGGACGACTACTCGCGTTACACCACAGTCTTCCCCTTGCGCAGCAAGGGTGACGTTACTAAGGTGTTGATCGACTGGATCCGCGCAGCTCGTCTCCAGCTCAGAGAGAGTTTCGGCTCGGACTTTCCTGTTCTACGTCTGCACTCTGACAGAGGCGGGGAGTTTTCCTCTGCCCGTCTAGGAGCCTTCTGTCGAGCACAGGGCATCCGCCAGACCTTCACGCTTCCGGCCTCTCAACAGCAAAATGGGATTGCTGAGCGCCGCATTGGCATGGTCATGGACGTCGCTCGTACGTCCATGATCCATGCGGCTGCCCCCCATTTTCTGTGGCCGTTTCCGGTTCAGTACGTAGCGCATCAGCTCAACCTCCAGCCCCGGGTCTCCTTGCCAGAGACCTCCCCCACCCTGCAGTGGACGGGGAAGGTTAGCGATGCGTCTGCGTTTCAGGTTTGGGGATCTCGGGCGTTTGTTCGCGACTTGTCTGCGGACAAGCTGTCCCCCCGTGCTGTTCCCTGCGTCTTCCTTGGATTCCCCCCTGACGCGCCTGGGTGGCAGTTTTACCGTGCACCGTGTTCTGTCCTCCCAGGAGGTCACCTTTGACGAGTCGGTGCCGTACTACCATCTCTTCCCCTACCGCACTACGCCATTCCCCCCGCCGCCGCTCTTCCTTGCGCCTGGTCCTCCCCCGGTAGACCCCCTCCCCCCTCAGGGTCCATCCCCGTCAGGTGTGTCCCATGTAGACGCGGTCGAGCCTGTCGAGGTAGCTGTTGACTCTGGTGCTGCTAGAGGTGCTGAGCCTGCGGGTGTTGGGTCTGGAGGTGCTAAGCGTGTGGGTGCGGAGCCAGGGGGTGCTAAGTCCAGGGGTGCGGAGCCTGGGGGTGCTGAGTCTTGGGGTGCTGAGCCTGGGGGTGCTGAGCCTGGGGGTGCTGAGCCTGGGGGTGCGGAGCCTGGGGGTGCTGAGTCTGCTCGTGGTGCCTCTCGCGGTGCTTCATCGAGGCGGGAGATACTCTCTCCGCAGGAGCTGCGCGAGTGGTTTGCCCGACGCTGGAGCCGTGCTGCTGGAGATCGAGGTACTTCTGTTGCTGCTGGTCCCGGGGGTGCTCGTCCTGGCGGTACTAAAGCTGCTGGGACTAGGGGTGCTGCTGGGGCTGCTGGAGTTGGTCTTGCTGGAGGTACTGCTGGAGCTACTGGCAGTACTGGAGCTGACGGTCCTGCTGGAGCTAGAGCTACTGGAACTGGAGCTGCTCGGGGTGTTGGCGCTGGAGGTGTTGCTGGCGCTGGTGCGTCTGAGGGTGCTGGAGGTGGCGCTGTTGGAGCTGGAGGTGCTGCTGGCGCTGGTGCTGCCGCTGAGGGTACTGGTGCTGTCCTTGCTGGTTCTAGAGGCGCTGCGCGGCCGCGGCCGTACTTCGTTCCGCTCCTTGAGCAGGTTCTTGGTCTTCCGCCTTCTACTGGTCGTGCTCCTCCCTTAGAGTGTCCACAGCCTGTCCAGTCGCCATCACAGTTACAGCCCGCCTCCGCTCCGCCCGCTCCTTCTCCCTACACTAGTCCTAATGGAGGTCTTGCAGAGCGTCGTGAGACTGCATCTTCTCCTGCGTCGCCTGTTCGTGCTGCTCGCACTAGTGGTTGTGCTCCGCGTCCTCGTCCTCCCGTGGTCCCCGGCACACACCAGATGGCACTGCGTCCTTCCACTGCTCCTCTACGTGTCCCGTTGCCGTCTCCTCCAGAGTCCTCTCTTCCAGTTCTTGCTAACCCGGAGTCTGACTCTCTTCGTGCTGCCAGTCCTACTGTCACGCGTCTCCTGGCTAATGTTGTCACTGACCCTTCCTTTGAGACCACTGCTGCGTCTGCCTTAGTTGCTGAGCTTGTCGACTTTGCAGCTCGCTGTCGTCTCGACTACGCCGCTAGTCTCGTTGCTGAGTCTTAGTCTGTCTGTCCTCCGTCCGTCAGGGGTGAGTGTGCTCTTAGCACGGACGTCCTTGACGACAGGCAGGAGGAGTTCCAGTGTTTTGCTGCTGCTTTGCCTCATCTCGTGTCCATGCTGATTGCCCCTGAGGGAGACTCGGATGCACCAGACATCCCGACTCCTCGATCGTACGCTTAGGCGATAGAGGGTCCCTACTCCTCACAGTGGCAGTCAGCCATGGACGCAGAGATGGCTTCCTAGAAGTCCACAGGCACCTACGTCGACGAGGTTCCCCCACCTAGGGCAAACATCGTCACTGGCATAAGGATTTTCAGGGTGAAGCGGCCGCCGGGTTCTCCGCCTGTCTTCAAGGCGCGTTACGTGGCTCGAGGCTTCAGTCAACGGCAGGGAGTTGACTACTTTCAAACCTTCTCTCCCACCCCGAAGATGACCACTATTCGGGTGCTGCTGCACATAGCCGCTCAGCGCGACTACGAGCTTCACTCTCTTGACTTCAGCACAGCTTTCCTGTAGGGCAGCCTGCACGAGGAGATATGGCTGCGCCGCCCACCTGGCTTCACTGGATCGTTTCCTCCTGGTACCCAGTGGAGCCTCCGGCGGCCAGTCTACGGTCTCCGCCAGGCACCGCGTGAGTGGCATGACATACTGAGGACTACACTTGCGGCTCTTGGGTTTGCTCCTTCTACAGCCGACCCGTCGCTGTTTCTGTGCACCGACAACTCTTTGCCGCCGTTCTACATCCTCGTATACGTCGACGACTTGGTCTTTGCCACTGCTGACACTGCTGGACTCGCCCACGTGAAGTCCGAGCTGAAGAAGAGACACACGTGCACAGACCTTGGTGAACTGCGCAGCTACCTTGGCTTGCAGATCACCCGGGACAGAGCACGCCGCACCATTACCCTGACTCAGTCACACATGGTGCAGCAGGTCCTTCAGCACTTCGTCTTCACGTACTCCTCGCCTCAGGCCACTCCTCTGCCTACTCGCCACTCGCTCTCAGCTCTGCCTTCGGATGAGTCCGTAGAGTCGAGTGGCCCGTACCCAGAGCTTGTTGGCTGCCTCATGTACCTGATCACCTGCACTCGAC
Organism: Closterium sp. NIES-65; assembly: GCA_948144175.1. Lineage (NCBI taxonomy): Eukaryota > Viridiplantae > Streptophyta > Zygnematophyceae > Desmidiales > Closteriaceae > Closterium > Closterium sp. NIES-65. The sequence continues at coordinate 1,264,721 of CANXME010000584.1, forward strand.
CTGACTTGGCATACCCTCTTAGCATCTTGGCACGCTATGTTGCTCCTGGGAGACACCGACCAGAGCACATGGCTGCTGCGAAGAGGGTGTTGCGCTACCTGTGCAGTACGTCGGGCATGGGGCTAGTGCTTGGAGGACGGGCTCAAGTTGTCCTCACTGGTCACGCAGATGCTTCTTAGGTTGACGACTTGGCTACGCAGCGGTCGTCACAGGGTTACACCTTCAACCTTGGTTCCGGCTCTATTTCGTGGCGGTCTACCCGCTCGTCTTCTGTTCTCGACTCCAGCTGTGAGGCTGAGATCTACGCGGGGGCCATGGCTGCACAGGAGCTACGCTGGCTCACCTACCTGCTGACTGACCTAGGAGATCCGCCTTGTTTTCCTCCAGTTCTGTACGTAGACAACAAGGCCATGCTGGCCTTGTGTAGGGAGCACAGACTGGAGCACAGAACGAAGCACATTGCTCTCCGCTACTTCCTTGCTCGTGAGCTGCAGCAGCGTGGTCAGCTGCGCCTTGCTTACGTGGCCTCTGAGGCCAACACCGCTGATATCTTTACCAAGGCACTTCCGCGTGGTGATCATCAGCGCTTCTGTACTATGCTAGGTCTTGTGCCTACTTGGCCTCACTTGCTCACTTCTTGACCTTGCTTGTACTGTGATCTTTCTATACCAGCACTTGCTTGTTTACCTTTATATATCATCTTGCATGTGAGCTGGCCTTTTGGCCCTGCTCTTGTGCTCGGATTGTGTGGTGACGTTGTGATCCACCCTAAGCTTGCTTTGCTTTGATTGACTGGTCTTGTGACCTCTTGTTCTCCCCCACTTTGCCTATGGGGGTGTGTCAAACTTATATGCTATAGTTTGTGTAGGCTGTAGTGGGGTAGACTATATGGGGTACAACATTTCTAGGTTTTTCTACTTGTACCCACCTGCTTGCTAGTTCATTCATTCCTCATTCTTCACAGGTCGAGTTGCTCCTGCGTCAGTGTCGCAAGAGTGAATTCAGCTGTGGTGGGGGTGCCGCGCAAGCTCAGTGAGAGCCTCTGTCATGGCCGTGCGTGCTTACGAGAGAGCACTACGAGCGGCGTTGCTGTGACACTAAGAGACGTCTCCCCCCTCCAAAAAAAAGAGATAGTGGGGAAGCTAAGGTGTGGGTGCGGTCCGAGAAGAGATTGTAGGCTCTGAATACCAAGTGTTACGAGTGCAATTGAGTGATCGAACGAGGATTGCACTATCGAAACAAGAGTACAATGAGCGAAAGGATGAGCGAAGAATACATAGCGAAACTACAATGGTAACGGTAATAAAAATTCCAGACTGCTGATAGTCCTGTGCTATAACACCTGTATTAGATGCACTAGCACGAGTAATTATATATAAAACCCCACTATACAGCCAAACAGAGTTACTTAACGGTTTTCGTAAAGGAAAAAAATTGCAATGAGGCCACTGAGATCTCTCGCAGGGGCGAGCTGTCTAGGGCGGGAGTAGCTATCTTTGACCTTGACTTGAATGCTATTCTTGCTGCCATGTATGCTGTGACTATTAGTGATGAGGGTGACTGTTACCGGTGTTTTCCGCCCGGCCCGGGCATTGAGACTGCTGCTCTAGGTACTAGTGAGGCTGCTGCTCTAGTTTCTAGCAAGGTTGTTGCTCTAGGTGCCAGTGCGTCTGCTTCCTCAGGTGCTGGTGAGTCTGCTCTCGCAGGTACCGCGTCGGCTTCGGCCTCCCACACCTTCACCCTTGACTTGGGGGCTTCTCGTGTGAAAGAGAGAACGAGAATGAAATGACTGTGAAAGAAGTGAGTACAAATAGGAAACCCTAATTGGGTTGAACCCCCTATGGGATACCCCACTATAGCCTACACAATAGTATAAGCTATATAGTTCTGACACACCCCCATAGGCAAAGTGGGGGAGAACAAGGGGTCACAGGACCAGTCAAGCAAAGCAAAGCAAAGCTCAGGGTGGATCACAAAGTCACCACACATTCCGAGCACAAGTTCAAGGCCACATGGCCAGTTCACATGCAAGATCATATATAGAGATATACAAGAGTCAAGTAAGCAAGAGCAAGAGTATATATAGGCGAAGGTACAAGCAAGGTCAAGAGGAGAGCAAGTGAGGCAAGACAGGCACAAGACCCAACTGCGTGCAACAACGCTGATGATCACAAGGCGCAAGTGCCTTGGTGAAGACATCAGCAGTGTTGGCCTCAGAGGCCACGTACGCAAGTCGCAACTGTCCACGCTGCTGTAGCTCACGAGCAAGAAAGTAGCGGAGAGCAATGTGCTTCGTTCTGTGCTCCAGTCTCTGCTCTCGACACAAGGCCAGCATGGCCTTGTTGTCTACGTACAGGACTGGAGGAGAACGAGGCTGCTCTCCAAGGTCGGTCAACAGGTAGGTGAGCCAGCGTAACTCCTGTGCAGCCATAGCCCCGGCGTAGATCTCAGCCTCACAACTGGAGCCGAGAACAGAAGACGAGCGGGTAGCCCGCCACGAAACAGAGCCGGAACCAAGGCTGAAGGTGTAACCCTGTGACGACCGCTGCGTAGCCTGGTCGTCAGCCCAAGAAGCGTCCGCGTGCCCAGTGAGGACCACTGGACTGCGCCCTCCAAGCACTAGCCCCATGCCCGACGTACTGCACAAGTAGCGCAACACCCTCTTCGCTGCAGCCATGTGCTCTGGTCGGTGTCTCCCAGGAGCAACATAGCGTGCGAGAATGCTAAGAGGGTATGCAAGGTCAGGTCGTGTGCAGGTCATCAGGTACATGAGGCAGCCAACAAGCTCTGCATACGGGCCACTCGACTCTACGGACTCATCCGAAGGCAGAGCTGAGAGCGAGTGGCGAGTAGGCAGAGGAGTGGCCTGAGGCGAGGAGTACGTGAAGCCGAAGCGCTGAAGGACCTGCTGCACCATGTGTGACTGAGTCAGGGTAATGGTGCGGCGTGCTCTGTCCCGGGTGATCTGCAAGCCAAGATAGCTGCGCAGTTCACCCAGGTCAGTGCACGTGTGTCTCTTCTGCAGCTCGGACTTCACGTAGGCGAGTCCAGCAGTGTCAGCTGTGGCAAAGACCAAGTCGTCGACGTACACGAGGATGTAGAACGGCGGCAGAGAGGTGTCGGTGCGCAGAAACAGCGACGGGTCGGCAGTAGAAGGAGCAAACCCAAGTGCCGCGAGCGTAGTCCTCAGTGTGTCGTGCCACTCACGTGGCGCCTGGCGGAGACCGTAGACTGGACGCCGGAGACTCCACTGGGTACCAGGAGGGAAAGACCCAGTGAAGCCAGGTGGGCGACGCAGCCAGATCTCCTCGTGCAGGCTGCCCTGCAAGAAAGCTGTGCTGAAGTCGAGAGAGTGCAGCTCGTAGTCACGGTGAGCAGCAACGTGCAGCAGGACCCGAAGAGTGGTCATCTTCGGGGTGGGGGAGAAGGTCTGAAAGTAGTCAACCCCCTGCCGCTGACTGAAGCCACGAGCCACGTAACGCGCCTTGAAGACAGGCGGAGAACCCGGCGGCCGCTTCACTCTGAAAATCCACATGCCACTGACGATGTTCGCCCCAGGGGGGGGAACAGCGTCAACGTAGGTGCCTGTGGACTTCCAGGAAGCCATCTCTGCATCCATAGCTGCCTGCCACTGAGAGGAGTAGGGACCCTCTATCGCCTCCGCGTAAGAGCGCGGAGTCGGGATGTCTGGTGCATCCGGGTCTCCCTCAGGGGCTAGCAGTACAGACGCGAGACGAGGTGAAGCGGCGGCCAGACACTGGAACTCCTCCTGCCTGTCCTCAAGGACGTCCGTGCCAAGGGCACACTCACCCCCGACGGACGGAGGACAGGCGGACTCAGACTCAGTGACAAGACGGGCAGCGTAGTCTAGACGACAGCGCGCAGCAAAGTCGACAAGCTCAGTGACAAGGGCAGACGCAGCAGACGACTCGAAGGAAGGGTCAGTGACAGCTGTAGCAAGGAGACGCGTGACAGTAGGACTGGCAGCACGAAGGGAGTCCGACTCCGGGTCGGCAAGAGCAGGAAGAGAGGAAGTAGGAGGAGAAGGCAAAGGGGCACGCAGAGGAGCAGTGGACGGACGCAGTGACATCCGGTGCGTGCCAGGGACAGGAGGAGGACGCTGACGCGACCCGCAACCACTAGCGCGCTCAGTACGAACAGGCGACACAGGACGAGACGCAGGCTCACGACGCTCAGTAAGACCTCCAGTCGGACCAGTGTAGGGAGACGGAGCAGGCAAAGGGGAGGCAGGCTGTAGCTGTGGCTGTGACCGGACAGGCTGCGGACCCTCTAAGGGAGGAGGAGGAGGAGGCGGAAGACCAAGAACCTGCTGCAGGAGCGGAACGAAGTAAGGTCGGGGCCGCGTGGCGACACCAGAAACAGCAGGAACAGTGCCAGCAGCCCCGGACAGTGCCCTAGACAGCTCTCCCCAGCGGGGGATCTCAGCGGCCTCCGGAAACTGCTGACGCCAGGCGTCGGTCAGGCGGCCAAAGCAGCGGCGGGCTGTGTGGGCGCCTCCACACCTCTCCCCTGCACGGTCACCTGTGCGAAGAACGTAGGGGCAGGGACCAAGCGCACCACCACGCTGACGCTGCAAGTACCACTCACGGAGCTGCTGAGGGCCGGGGACAGTGCGAGAGCGCTGCTGCTGCTGTGGCTGCTGCTGCGGCTGCTGCTGTTGCTGCTGCTGCTGCTGGCGCTGACCACCCCCAGAGCTGCTCCGCTGGGACGAGCCACTCCGACCCCCGCCTCCACCGCCACCCCCGCCTCCACCGCCACCCCCGTCTCCACCGCCACCTCCCCCACCAGGACCGTCGCTCCCACCGCTCCCACCGCCTCCTCCGCTACCACCTCCGCCGCCACCTCCGCCTCCACCGCCGCCACCAGTACCTCCACTCCCGCCACCACCCCCACCGCCACCCCCACTCCCCCCGCCACCCCCACCGCCTCCTCCACCGCCCCCTCGAGCTCCACCCGCTCCCTTGCCCCCCTTGCTCTTGCCAGAGCGGCGTCTGCCGCTGGGGGCAGACGCCGCGCCGACCGACTCAAAACCAGTGAGGTCGGCCGCAGCGGCAGAGGCGACAGAGGGCAGCAGGGGGGAAGGACCACACCCCTCAAAGATGGGGGTGCGAGGGTCACCCCGAGAGGCCCCTACAGCGACAATACTTTTCTCAGCCGCTAGTAGGGACTCCTCAAGGAGGTCGACAGTGAGAGTGGTGGGACAGACAGAGAGAAACTGGTCCCTAACGACACGAAGGGACTCAGGGAGACGGGTGACGAGAAAGTAGAGGGTGATGTACATGGGAGGAGGGTTCGCAGCGCGGAACTCAGCAGGAAGGGCAGCGCGGTAGCGGGTGTCACTAGCACGGAGGTGGGTAACGAGGTCAGTGACAGTGGGAAAGGAAGCGAGGTCAGGGAAGAGAAACGGTAGCATGAGGCGGCTAAGGGTAGCGGAGGAAGGGGAGGAGTAGCGTGCAACTACAGCGTCGTACAAGGCCTGAGCGGTCTTGCACTGACTAAAGTGGGCACGCTCAGAGGAAGGGAGGTGGCGACGCACAGCAAGACGTGCAGCAGCATCGCGGGTCGCCCACTTGGAGCGAACGGCAGAGTCAGCATCAGCAGGTGGGGCAGGAACAGCGCCAGAGACAAAGTCAAAAAGAGAGACCTCATCTATCGCATCACACAGTAAGTACAGCTGCAGGTCTTCAATCCAGACGGCAAAGTCAATGGCCCTCCCCTCAGCGTCAAAAGTAAGAACATTGGGGGTGGCCATGGCAGCAGCTGGAAGTCTCACCGGGCTGGGAGAGTCGGGTAGGTCAGCAGCAGAAGAACACAGCTCAGGAACAGCAGCACGGCGGGTCGGGCGGGTCGGGCGGCTCGGGCGGCTCGGGCGGTTCGGGCGGCTCGGGCGGCGGCTCGGTCGCAGCTCAGCGGCGGCTCGGGCGGCTCGGCTGCTGCTGGGCGGCTCGGCGGCGGCTCGGGCGGCGCAGGCGGCGGCGGCTCGGCGGCGGCCCGGGCGGCGGCTCAGGCGGCGGCGGCTCGGCGGCGGCTCGGCTGCTGCTGGGCGGCTCGGCTGATGCTGGGCGGCTCGGCGGGGCCGCGGAGCAGAGGGCGGCGGTGCCGCGTAGGAGAGGGCGGCGGGGCCTCGTAGCAGAGGGCGGCGGGGCCGCGTAGCAGAGGGCGGCGGAGCCGCGTAGCAGAGGGTGGCAGGGCCGCGATCGAGGGGCGGCGGGGCCGCGTAGCAGAGGGCGGCAGGGCCGCGTAGCAGAAGGCGGCGGGGCCACGTAGCTGAGGGCGGCGGGGCCGCGACGTAGGGCGGCGGGCGGGCCTTCGAAGTAGGGCGGCGGGCGGGCCGGGACGTAGAGCGGCGGGGCCGCGACGTAGGGCGGCGGGCGGGCCGTCGAAGTAGGGCGGCGGGCGGGCCGGGACGTAGGGCAGCGGGGCCGCGACGTAGGGCGGCGGGCGGGCCGTCGAAGTAGGGCGGCGGGCCACGACGTAGGGCGGCGGGGCCGTCGAAGTAGGGCGGCGGGCAGGCCGCGACTTAGGGCGGCGAGGCCGCGCGATAGGGCGGCGGGGCCGCAAGGTAGGGCGGCTCGACAGGCCGCTAGGGAGGGCGACACGACGGGTCGCTAAAAAAAAAAGGACGCGCGCCTCGGGGCGCGCTTCGGTGGGCCCAAGAAACAGTCCCTAGTAGGGGACCTGCTCTGATTCCATGTGAAAGAGAGAACGAGAATGAAATGACTGTGAAAGAAGTGAGTACAAATAGGAAACCCTAATTGGGTTGTACCCCCTATGGGATACCCCACTATAGCCTACACAATAGTATAAGCTATATAGTTCTGACATCTCGCTCCTTATTTCGAGACCGCACCACACTCACGCCGCTTGGTCGGCCAGTTGCAGTCTCTCTGGCAGACCCCTCGGGGGGTCCTGTCCTTGCTCATTTCTCCACTGTCCTCCTGTGTCCGGCGGCCCCCTCTGGCACCCTGTCTAGTCTTTACCTCCCCTTGTTCTCTACAAACTTGGTGAGTGGTGCTGACCTACAGGATGCGGGGGTTCACCAGTTCACTCCTGCGAGTCAGCGGGTGACCCACTGCACGGACGCTCGGACAGGCCGGCACCAAGCCACGTTTACACGTGGGTCGGGGTCAAGCCTGTACACACTGACCACTGAGTCTCCTCTTGTCACTGAGTCTGGTCAGGTAGCTGCGTCGGGTCAGGTGTTTGGTGCAGCGTCTAGGTCTGGTCCTGAGTCTGCCCCCTGCCCCCTGCCCCCTGAGCTTCAGCTCGGACTTTCCTGTTCTGTGTTTGCACTCTGATAGAGGCGGAGAGTTCTCCTCTTGCTTTTTGTGAACCTACTGTCGTGCACGAGGAATCCGCCAAACCTTCACGCTTCCGGACTCTCCACAGCAAAATGGGATTGCTGAGCGCCGCATTGGCATGGTCATGGACGTCGCCCGTACGTCCATGATGCATGTGGCTGCCCCCCATTTTCTGTGGCCGTTTGCGGTTCGGTACGCGGCGCATCAGATCAACCTTCAGCCCAGGGTCTCCATGCCGGAGACCTCCCCAGCTTTGCTGTGGACCGGGAAGGTTGGCGATGCGTCTGCGTTCCGTGTCTGGGGATCTCGGGCGTTTGTCCGCGACTTGTCTGCGGACAAGCTGTCCCCTCATGCTACTCCTTGCGTCTTCCTTGGCTTCCCCCCTGACGCGCCTGGGTGGCAGTTCTACCACCCCACCTCTCGCCGTGTTCTGTCCTCCTAGGACGTCACGTTTGACGAGTCGGTCCCCTACTACCGCCTCTTCCTCTACCGCACTCTGTCCCTCCCCCCGCCACCGCTCTTCCTTGTGCAAGGTCCCCCCCTGGTAGACCCCCTCCCCCGTCAGGGTCCTACCCCTTCAGGTGTGTCCCAGGTAGACGTAGTCGAGCCTGTCGAGGTAGCTATTGACTCTGGTGCTGCTAGAGGTGCTGAGCCTGCGGGTGCTGGGTCTGGAGGTGCTAAGCGTGTGGGTGCGGAGCCAGGGGGTGCTAAGTCCAGGGGTGCGGAGCCTGGGGGTGCTGAGACTGGGGGTGCTGAGCCTGGGGGTGCTGCGCCTGGGGGTGCTGAGCTTGGGGGTGCTACGACTGGAGGTGCTGAGCCTGGGGGTGCTACGCCTGGAGGTGCTGAGCCTGGGGGTGCGGAGCCTTAGGTAGCTGGGCCTGCTCGTGTCGCGTCTGGCGGTACTGTGCCTGGAGGTTCTCCGGGTGCTTGGTCTCGGCGCGAGCCACTCTCTCCACAGGAGCTGCGCGAGTGGTTTGCCCGGCGCTGGAGGCGTGCTGCTGGAGCTAGAGGTTCTTTGGCTACTGAGGGTGTTGGTGTCGCGGGTCCCGGAGGTGCTCGTACTGGGAGTATTGGAGCTGCTGGGCCTGCGGGTACGAGTGGAGCTGGAGCTGCTGAGGGTGTTGGCGCTCAGGCTACTACTGTCCGTCCTGGAGGCGGTCTTGCTGGGGGTGCTACTGGTGCTGCTGGAGGTCCTGGAGCTACTGGAGCTGCTGGGGGTGCTGGAGCTGGAGGTGCTGCTGGCACTGGTGCTACCACTGGGGGTACTGGTGCTGTCCCTGCTGTGTCTAGAGTCGCCGCGCGGCCTCGCCCGTACTTCGTTCCGCTCCTTCAGCAGGTCTTCCGCCTTCTACTGGTCCTCCTCCTCCCTCGAGTGTCCACAGCCTGTCCCGTCACAGTAACAGTTACAGCCCGCCTCCCCACTGCCTGCTCCTTCTCCTTACACTGGTCCTACTGCAGGTCTTGCTGAGCGTCGTGAGCCTGCGTCCCGTCTTGCGTCGCCTGTTCGTGCTGCTCGCACTAGTGGTCGTGGTTCGCGTCAGCGTCCTCCTCCTGTCCCTGGCACGCACCGGATGTCTCTGTGCCGTCCACTGCTTCTCTGCGTGGCCGTTTGCCTTCTCCTCGTGAGTCTTCTCTTCCTGCTCTTGCGGACCCGAAGTCGGACTCTCTTCGTGCTACAAGTCCTACGGTCACGCGTCTCCTTGCTACTGTCGTCACTGACCCTTCCTTTGAGTCCACTGCTGCGTCTGCCCTAGTTACTGAGCTCGTCGACTTTGCTGCTCGCTGTTGTCTAGACTGCGCTGCTAGTCTTGTCGCTGAGTCTAAGTCTGTCTGTCCTCCGTCCGTCGGGGGTGAGTGTGCCCTTGGCACGAACATCCTTGAGGACAGGCAGGAGGAGTTCCAGTGTTTGGCCGCTGCTTCACCTCATCTCGTCTCCGTACTGCTTACCCCTAAGGGAGACCCGGATGCACTTGACATCCTGACTCCGCGCTCTTACGCGGAGGCGATAGAGGGTCCCTACTCCTCTCAGTGGCAGGCAGCTATGGACACAGAGATGGCTTCCTGGAAGTCCACAGGCACCTACGTTGACGAGGTTCCCCCGCCTGGTGCGAACATCGTCAGTGGCATGTGGATTTTTAGGGTGAAGTGGCCGCCGGGATCTGCGCCTGTTTTCAAGGCGCGTTACGTGGCTCGAGGCTTCAGTCACCCGCAGGGAGTTGACTACTTTCAGACCTTCTCTCCCACCCCAAAGATGGCCACTCTTTGGGTACTGCTGCACATAGCTGCTCACCGTGACTACGAGCTTCACTCTCTTGACTTCAGCACTGCTTTCTTGCAGGGCAGCCTGCACGAGGAGATCTGGCTTCGTCGCCCACCTGGCTTCACTGGGTCTTTTCCTCCTAGCACCTAGTGGAGCCTCCGACGGCCAGTCTACGGTCTCCGCCAGGCACCGCGTGAGTGGCACGACACACTGAGGACTACACTTGAGGCTCTTGGGTTTGCTCCCTCTACTGCCGACCTGTCGCTGATTCTGCGCACTGACACTTCTTTGCCGCCGTTCTACATCCTCGTGTACGTCGACGACTTGGTCTTTGCCACAGCTGACACAGCTGGACTCGCCCACGTGAAGTCCGAGCTGCAGAAGAGACACACGCGCACAGACCTGGGTGAACTGCGCAGCTACCTTGGCTTGCAGATCACCCGGGACAGAGCACGCCGCACCATTACCCTGACTCAGTCACACATGGTGCAGCAGGTCCTTCAGTGCTTCGGGTTCACGTACTCCTCGCCTCAGGCCACTCCTCTGCCTACTCGCCACTCGCTCTCAGCTCTGCCTTCGGATGAGTCCGTAGAGTCGAGTGGCCCGTACCTAGAGCTTGTTGGCTGCCTCATGTACCTGATGACCTGCACACGACCTGACCTTGCATACCCTCTTAGCATCTTGGCACGTTATTGTCAGAACATATAGCTTACTTGTTTCTGTAGGCTATAGTGGGGTATCCCATAAGGGGTACAACCCAATCAGGGTTTCCTATTTGTACTCACTTCGTTCATAGTCATTTCATTCTCGTTCACTTCTTCTCATGGTATCGAGCAGGTTCCCCTGTGGGAACTGTTCGTAGGGCCCACCACCACTACCTCTTAACTTTTTTCTGCCCGGAGCGCGCTCCGGGCCCTAGTACTTCTTTTTTTTCGATCTGCCCTAGTGCTCTGACGGCCGCCCGCCCTAGCGCCCGCGCGCCGCCGCCCTTGCGCCCTGACAGCCGCCCGCCCTAGTGCCCTGACGGCCGCCCGCTCTAGCGCCCGAACGCTGCCCGCCCTAGCGCCCTGACGGCCGACCGCCCTAGCGCCCTGACGGCCGCCCGCCCTAGCGCCCGAGCGCCGCCCGCCCTAGCGCCCGAGCGCCGCCCGCCCTAGCGCCCTGACGGCCGCCCGCCCTAGCGCCCGTGCGCCGCTCGCCCTAGCGCCTTGACGGCCGCCCGCCCTAGCGCCCTGACGGCCGCTCGCCCTAGCGCCCTGTCGGCCGCCCGCCCTAGCACCCGAGCGCCGCCCGCCCAAGCGCCCGAGCGCAGCCCGCCCTAGCGCCCTGACGGCCGCCCGCCCTAGCGCCCGTGCGCCGCTCGCCCTAGCGCCCGAGCGCCGCCCGCCCTTGCGCCCTGACGGCCGTCCGCCCTGACGCCTGAGCGCCGCCCGCCCTAGCGCTCTGACGGCCGCCCGCCCTGACGCCTGAGCGCCGCCCGTCGTCGCCCCAGCGCCCTAGCGCCCGACGCCCGCGAGCCGCCCGTCGCAGCCGCCCGTGAGCTGCCCGAACGCCGCCCGCCGAGCCGCCCGTGCACCCGCCCAGCGTGAGCCGCCCACGACCGCCCATGCCGCCGTCCCTGAGCCGCCTGCCGTCCCTGTGCCGCCTGTGCAGCCGCCAGCGAGCCGCCAGCGAGCCGCCCGTCGCGACGCCCGCGCCGCACGAGCCGCCCGTACAGCCGGCCGCCCCAACCGCCCGTGCAGCAGACCCGCCCGAGCCGCCCGAGCCGCCCGAGCCGCCCGCGCCGCCCCAGCAACCCGAGCCGCCCGAGCCGCCCGAGCCGCCCGCGCCGCCCCAGCAACCCGAACCGCCCGAGCTGCTCGAGCCGCCCGGGCAACCTGAGGAGCCGAGCTCCTGCTCTTGCGGGGCTGCTGCTGCTCCGAGGCGTGCGCAGCTGCTGTTCTGCCGAGTTGCTGCGCCGCTGTGCTACCCGACTCTTCGTGCCCGGTGAGACAATCAGCTGCTGCAATGGCCACCCCCAGTGTCCTGTCTTTTGACGCTGAGGGTCGCGCCATTGACTTTCCAGTCTGGATTGAGGACCTGCAGCTGTACTTACTGTGCGATGCGATCGATGAGGTTTCTCTCTTTGACTTTGTCTCTGGAGCTGTCCCTGCCCCTCCTGCTGATGCTGACCCTGCTGTTCGCTCCAAGTGGGCCACACGCGATGCTGCTGCACGTCTTGCTGTGCGTCGCCACCTCCCTTCCTCCGAGCGTGCCCACTTTAGTCAGTGCAAGACCGCTCAGGCCTTGTTCGACGCTGTAGTTGCACGCTACTCCTCCCCTTCCTCTGCTACGCTGAGCCGCCTCATGCTACCGTTTCTCTTCCCTGACCTCGCTGCCTTTCCCACTGTCGCTGACCTCGTTACCCACCTCCGCGCTAGTGACGCTCGCTACCGCGCTGCCCTTCCTGCTGAGTTCCGCGCCGCAAACCCTCCTCCCATGTACATCACTCTCTACTTTCTCGTCACCCGTCTCCCTGAGTCCCTTCGTGTCGTTAGGGACCAGTTTCTCTCTGTCTGTCCCACCACCCTCACTGTCGACCTCCTTGAGGAGTCCCTGCTAGCGGCTGAGAAGAGCATCGTCGCTGTAGGGGCCTCTCGGGGTGACCCTCGCACCCCCATCTTTGAGGGGTGTTCTCCTTCCCCCCTGCTGCCCTCTGTCGCCTCTGCCGCTGCGGCCGACCTCGCTGGTTTTGAGTCGGTCGGTGCGGCGTCTGCCCCCAGCGGTAGACGCCGCTCTGGCAAGGGCAAGGGGGGCAAGGGAGCGGGTGGAGCTAGAGGGGGCAGTGGCGGAGGAGGTGGGGGTGGCGGAGGGAGTGGGGGTGGCGATGGAGGTGGTGGCGGGAGTGGAGGTACTGGTGGAGGCGGTGGAGGCGGAGGTGGCGGCGGAGGCGGTGGCGGAGGAGGCGGGGGCGAGGGTACCGGTGGGGGCGGTGGCGGTGGAGACGGGGGTGGCGGTGGAGGCGGGGGTGGCGGTGGCGGCGGGGGTCGGAGTGGCACGTCCCAGCGGAGCAGCTCTGGGGGTGGCCAGCGCCAGCAGCAGCAGCAGCAGCAGCAGCAGCGCTCTCGCACCGTCCCCGCCCCTCAGCAGCTCCGTGAGTGGTACTTGCAGCGTCAGCGTGGTGGTGCGTTTGGTCCCTGCCCCTACGTTCTTCGCACCAGTGACCGTGCGGGGGAGAGGTGTGGAGGCACCCACACAGCCCGCCGCTGCTTTGGCCGCCTGACCGACGCCTGGCGTCAGCAGTTTCCGGAGGCCGCTGAGATCCCCCGCTGGGGGGAGCTGTCTAGGGCTGGTGTAGCCATTTATGATCTTGACTTTGATGCTATTCTTTCTGCTATGTATGTTGTGACTGGTAGTGATGAGGATGACTGTTACTGGTGTTTCCCGCCCGACCCGGGCATTGGTACTGCTGCGTCAGGTGCTAGTGAGGCTGCTGCTCTAGGTGCCAGTGCGTCTGTGCTCTCAGGTACTGGTGAGTCTGCCCTCTCAGGTACTGTGTCGGCTTCGGCCTCTCACACCTTCACCCTTGACTCTGGAGCGTCTCGCTCCTTCTTTCGGGACCGCACCACTCTCACGCCGCTGAGTCGGCCGGTTGCGGTGTCCCTGGCTGACCCCTCTGGGGGGCCTGTCCTGTCTCGATTCTCCACGGTCCTTCCGTGTCCGGCGGCCCCCTCTGGCACCCTGTCTGGTCTCTACCTCCCCTCGTTCTCGACGAACCTGGTAAGTGGTGCTGACCTACAGGATGCGGGTGTCCACCAGTTCACTCCTGCTCGTCAGCGCGTGACCCACTGCACGGAGGCTAGCACGGGACGCCACCTGGCTACGTTTACACGTCGGCCAGGGTCGAGCCTGTACACACTGACCATTGCTTCTCCTCCAGGTGCTGAGTCTGGTAGGGTCCCTTCGTCTGGTCAGGTGTTTGCCGCAGCGTCCAGGTCTGGTCCTGAGTCTGCCCCCTGTTCGTGTCGTCGTCTGTCTCACGAGACCCTCCTCTGGCACCACCGCCTTGGCCACCCCTCTCTGCTTCGGCTCAGAGGCATGGCCTCCCGTCTTCTTGTGTCTGGTCCCCCCCGGTCTCTACCTCCCCTTCCTCAGGGCCCTGGCCCTGCCTGTGTCCCCTGTGTCGAGGGGCGCCAGCGTGCTGCCCCTCACTCCTCCCAGTTTCCTCCGACAGAGGCCCCGTTGCAGACGCTTCACATGGACGTGTGGGGCCCAGCCCGCGTCCGTGGACAGGGCCAGGAGCGCTACTTCCTGCTCGTTGTTGACGACTACTCGCGTTACACCACAGTCTTCCCCTTGCGCAGCAAGGGTGAGGTCACTGAGGTGCTGATCGACTGGATCCGCGCAGCTCGTCTTCAGCTCAGGCAGAGCTTTCGCTCCGACTTTCCTGTGTTGCGTCTGCACTCGGACAGAGGCGGAGAGTTCTCCTCTGGCCTTCTGCGTGCCTACTGTCGTGCGCGAGGCATCCGCCAGTCCTTCACGCTTCCGGACTCCCCGCAGCAAAATGGGATTGCTGAGCGCCGCATTGGCATGGTCATGGACGTCGCCCGTACGTCCATGATGCATGCGGCTGCCCCCCATTTTCTGTGGCCGTTTGCGGTCAGGTACGCAGCGCATCAGATCAACCTCCACCCCAGGGTCTCCAGGCCGGAGACCTCCCCAGCCCTGCTGTGGACGGGGAAGGTTGGCGATGCGTCGGCGTTCCGGGTCTGGGGATCTCGGGCGTTTGTCCGCGACTTGTCTGCGGACAAGCTGTCCCCTCGCGCTGCTCCCTGCGTCTTCCTGGGGTTTCCCCCCGACGCCCCTGGGTGGCAGTTCTACCACCCCACCTCTCGACGTGTTCTGTCCTCCCAGGACGTCACGTTCGACGAGTCGGTACCCTACTACCGCCTCTTCCCCTACCGCACTCCGTCCCTCCCCCCACCCCCGCTCTTCTTGGTACCAGGTCCCCCCCCGGTAGTCCCCCTCCCCCCTCAGGGTCCTGCCCCTTCAGGTGTGTCCCAGGTAGACGCCGTCGAGCCTGTCGAGGTCACTGGTGACTCTGGTGCTGCTGCAGGAGCTGAGCCTGGGGGTGCGGAGTCTGGGGGAGCTGAGCCTGGGGGTGCGGAGTCTGGGGGTGCTGAGCCTGAGGGTGTTGAGCCTGGAGGTGCCGAGCCTGGGGGTGCTGAGCCTGGGGGTGCTACGCCTGGGGGTGCTGAGCCTGGGGGTGCTGAGCCTGGGGGTGCTGAGCCTGGGGGTGCTGAGCCTGGGGGTGCTGAGCCTGGGGGTGCTGAGCCTGGGGGTGCTGTGCCTGGGGGTGCTTCGTCTCGCCGGGAGCCACTCTCCCCACAGGAGCTGCGTGAGTGGTTTGCCAGGCGCTGGAGGCGTGCTGCTGGTGCTGGTGGTTCTTCGGCTGCAGAGGGTACTGCTGCCGCGCGTCCCGGCGGTGCTCCTACTGTGGGTGCTGAAGCTGCTGGGTCTGAGGGTTCTCCTGGAGCTGGTGCTGCTGAGGGTGTTGGCGCTGTGCCTGCCGCTGGCGGTCCGACTAACAGTGCTCCTGGTGCTGCTGCTGGAGGTTCTGGTGCTGCTGGAGGTGCTACTGTAGTAGGTGCTCCTGCTGGGGGTACTGTTGCTGTTCCTGCTGTTTCTGGCGTCGCCGCGCGGCCCCGACCGTACTTCGTTCCGCTCCTGCAGCAGGTTCTTGGTCTTACACCTCCTCCTCCCTTAGAGGGTCCGCAGCCTGTCCGGTCACAGCCACAGCTACAGCCTGCCTCCCCTTTGCCTGCTCCTTCTCCCTACGCTGGTCTGACTGGAGGTCTTACTGAGCGTCGTGAGCCTGCGTCTCGTCCTGCGTCGCCTGTTCGTACTGAGCGCGCTAAACCCTAAACCCTAAACCCTAAACCCTAAACCCTAAACCCTCGTCCTCCTCCTGTCCTTGGCACGCACCGGATGTCACTGCGTCCGTCCACTGCTCCTCTGCGTGCCCCTTTGCCTTCTCCTCCTGCTTCCTCGCTTCCTGCTCTTGCCGACCCGGAGTCGGACTCTCTTCGTGCTGCCAGTCCTACTGTCACGCGTCTCCTTGCTACTGCTGTCACTGACCCTTCCTTCGAGTCGTCTGCTGCGTCTGCCCTTGTCATTGAGCTTGTCGACTTTGCTGCACGCTGTCGTCTGGACTACGCTGCCAGTCTTGTCGCTGAGTCTGAGTCTGCCTGTCCTCCGTCCGTCGGGGGTGAGTGTGCCCTCGGCACGGACGTCCTTGAGGACAGGCAGGAGTAGTTCCAGTGTCTGGGTGCCGCTTCACCTCATCTCGCGTCTGTACTGCTAGCCCCTGAGGGAGACCCGGATGCACCAGACATCCCGACTCCGCGCTCTTACGCGGAGGCGATAGAGGGTCCCTACTCCTCTCAGTGGCAGGCAGCTATGGATGCAGAGATGGCTTCCTGGAAGTCCACAGGCACCTACGTCGACGCTGTTCCCCCTCCTGGGGCGAACATCGTCAGTGGCATGTGGATTTTCAGGGTGAAGCGGCCGCCGGGTTCACCGCCTGTCTTCAAGGCGCGTTACGTGGCTCGTGGCTTCAGTCAGCGGCAGGGGGTTGACTACTTTCAGACCTTCTCCCCCACCCCGAAGATGACTACTCTTCGGGTTCTGCTGCACGTTGCTGCTCACCGTGACTACGAGCTGCACTCTCTCGACTTCACCACAGCTTTCTTGCAGGGCAGTCTACACGAGGAGATCTGGCTGCGTCGCCTACCTGGCTTCACTGGGTCTTTCCCTCCTAGTACCCAGTGGAGTCTCCGGCGTCCAGTCTACGGTCTCCGCCAGGCGCCACGTGAGTGGCACGACACACTGAGGACTACGCTCGCGGCACTTGGGTTTGCTCCGTCTACTGCCGACCCGTCGCTGTTTCTGCGCACCGACACCTCTCTGCCGCTGTTCTACATCCTCGTGTACGTCGACGACTTGGTCTTTGCCACAGCTGACACTGCTGGACTCGCCTACGTGAAGTCCGAGCTGCAGAAGAGACACACGTGCACTGACCTGGGTGAACTGCGTAGCTACCTTGGCTTGCAGATCACCCGGGACAGAGCGCGCCGCACCATTACCCTGACTCAGTCACACATGGTGCAGCAGGTCCTTCAGCGCTTCGGCTTCACGTACTCCTCGCCTCAGGCCACTCCTCTGCCTACTCGCCACTCACTCTCAGCTCAGCCTTCGGATGAGTCCGTAGAGTCGAGTGGCCCGTTTGCAGAGCTTGTTGGCTGCCTCATGTACCTGATGACCTGCACACGTCCTGACCTTGCATACCCTCTTAGCATTCTCGCACGCTATGTTGCTCCTGGGAGACACCGACCAGAGCACATGGCTGCAGCGAAGAGGGTGTTGCGCTACTTGTGCAGCACGTCGGGCATGGGGCTTGTGCTTGGAGGGCGCAGTCCAGTGGTCCTCACTGGGCACGCAGACGCTTCTTGGGCTGACGACCAGGCTACGCAGCGGTCGTCACAGGGTTACACCTTCAGCCTTGGTTCCGGCTCTGTTTCGTGGCGGGCTACCTGCTCCTCTTCTGTTCTCGGCTCCAGTTGTGAGGCTGAGATCTACGCTGGGGCTATGGCTGCGCAGGAGTTACGTTGGCTCACCTGTCAGAATTAGAAGAAAGAAAGAGAGGATTGAACTAGCAAGAATGAGGATACAAATAGCAAACCCTAGAAGGGTTGTACTCGCTATAGAGCACCCCACTACAGGCTAGAACAATAAGATAATATTCTGACACACCCCCATAGCCAAAGTGGGGTGTAATCAGCAGAGCAGGCAAAGCAAAACAAGCTCAGGGTGGATCACAATGTCACCACACATTCTGAGCACAAGTTCAAGAAGAAATAGTTTAGAGTTTACAATTATAAGCAAAGCTAGTGGTAGTCACAACGGGCAAGTGAGGAGGAGGAGGGAGAGTGAGGGGAGAGGAGACGGGAGGCGACGGCTGAAGCTGCAGACACACGGGCAACAGGAGGCAGACTGGCACAGCGGCTACCGGACAGCGCCCGGACTACAGGAGTAACAGGCCCCGCGGCTCAAATAGCGGCGGACGGGCAACGGACCCACGGGCGGCTGGCACAGCTGGCTACGACTGGGCTACCGGGACAGCGCCCCGGACTGCAGGTGCTGCTGACGACAAACTGGCAACCTCCGCTCATCCTCCCGCACACAGTCCCACCCCCCTAATACACACCCACTGCTACACCACTAGCTCTACTCCCACACACCCCCCTGAAACCCTAAACCCAGTCTCCCACACAACCACCCCCCTCAGCGACAGCTGCAGCAGTGGGAGACGAAGGAGGAGGAGGAGAAAGGGAGGAAGGCACACCGACCACCCCCATACCCGCCACCCCACAGCTCGCCCCTCCCGTCGTCTGTCGAGGCGACCTGAGGGGGCCGCGGGAGGGAGGGGGGGGGGGAGGGGGTGTGGAGGAAAGGGCCCACCACGGACCTGATCGGAGGGCGGAGCCGCGACAAGGGGCGGGGCCGCAACGAGTGGCGGGGCCGCGACGGTCAGGGCGGGGCCGCGACAGGTAGGGCGGGGCCGCTTCGAGGGGCGGGGCCGCGACACAGGGCGGGGCCGCGACGTAGGGCGGGGCCGCGACGAGGGGCGGGGCCGCGACGAGGGGCGGGGCCGCGACGGTCGGGCAGGGCCGCAACGTAGGGCGGGGCCGCGACGGTCGGGCAGGGCCGCTTCGAGGGGCGGGGCCGCGACACAGGGCGGGGCCGCAACGAGGGGCAGGGCCGCGACGTAGGGTGGGGCCGCGACGGTCGGGCAGGGCCGCGACGTAGGGCGGGGCCGCGGCGTAGAGCAGACGCCCGCCGCGCGCCCCGGGGCGCACAGCGGGCAAAGAACCGCCGCGCGCCCCGGGGCGCACGGCGGGCAGAAAACCGCCGCGCGCCTCGGGGCGCACGGCCGGAAGGAAAACCGCCGCGCGCCTCATGGCGCACGGCGGGAAGGTAAGGTAGCAGCGGAAGCGAGGTGGTAACCCACCCACAGGATCGATCCAAGGGGATCGACCTGCTCTGATACCATGTCAGAATTAGAAGAAAGAAAGAGAGGATTGAACTAGCAAGAATGAGGATACAAATAGCAAACCCTAGAAGGGTTGTACTCGCTATAGAGCACCCCACTACAGGCTAGAACAATAAGATAATATTCTGACATCACCTACCTGCTGACCGACCTTGGAGAGCAGCCTCGTTCTCCTCCAGTCCTGTACGTAGACAACAAGGCCATGCTGGCCTTGTGTCGAGAGCAGCGACTGGAGCACAGAACGAAGCACATTGCTCTCCGCTACTTTCTTGCTCGTGAGCTACAGCAGCGTGGACAGTTGCGACTTGCGTACGTGGCCTCTGAGGCCAACACTGCTGATGTCTTCACCAAGGCACTTGCGCCTTGTGATCATCAGCGTTGTTGCACGCAGTTGGGTCTTGTGCCTGTCTTGCCTCACTTGCTCTCCTCTTGACCTTGCTTGTACCTTCGCCTATATATACTCTTGTTCTTGCTTGTTTGCCTCTTGTATATCTCTATATATGATCTTGCATGTGAACTGGCCTTCTGGCCTTTGAACTTGTGCTCGGAATGCGTGGTGACTTTGTGATCCACCCTGAGCTTTGCTTTGCTTTGCTTGACTGGTCTTGTGACCCCTTGTTCTCCCCCACTTTGCCTATGGGGGTGTGTCAGAACATATAGCTTACTTGTTTCTGTAGGCTATAGTGGGGTATCCCATAAGGGGTACAACCCAATCAGGGTTTCCTATTTGTACCCACTTCGTTCATAGTCATTTCATTCTCGTTCACTTCTTCTCAGTTATGTTGCTCCTGGGAGATACAGAATAGAGCACATGGCTGCAGCGAAGAGGGTGTTGCGCTACTTGTGCAGTACGTTGGGCATGGGGCTTGTGCTTGGAGGGCAGAGTCCAGTGGTCCTCACTGGGCACGCAGACGCTTCTTGGGCTGACGACTTGGCTACACAGCGGTCGTCACAGGGTTACACCTTCAGCCTTGGTTCCGGCTCTGTTTCGTGGCGGGCTACCCGCTCGTCTTCTGTTCTCGGCTCTAGTTGTGAGGCTGAGATATACGCAGGAGCCATGGCTGCTCAGGAGCTTCGCTGGCTCACCTACCTGCTGACTGACCTCGGAGAGCCGCCTCGTTCTCCTCCTGTGCTGTACGTAGACAACAAGGCCATGCTGGCCTTGTGTCGGGAGTTGAGACTGGAGCACTGAACGAAACACATTGCTCTTCGCTACTTCCTTGCTCGTGAGCTACAGCAGCGTGGTCAGCTGCGCCTTGCGTACGTGGCCTCTGAGGCCAACACTGCTGATATCTTCACCAAGGCGCTTGCGCCTTGTGATCATCAGCGCTTCTGTACTCAGCTGGGTCTTGTGCCTGCCTTGCCTCACTTGCTTTCCACTTGACCTTGTTTGTACTCTGTATATATATATATATATACACCTGCTCTTGCTTGTCTAGCCTTATATATATGTGTAATCCTGCATGTGAACTGGCCTTGTAGCCTTGAACTTGTGCTCGGAATGTGTGGTGACTTTGTGATCCACCCTGAGCTTGCTTTGGTTTGCTTGACTGGTCTTGTGACCCCTTGTTCTCCCCCACTTTGCGTATGCGGGTGTGTCAGATTTATATGATATAGCTGTTGTAGGCTATAGTGGGGTAGCACATATGGGGTACGATTTTCTAGGGTTTGTACCTGTACCCAACTTTCCCTTAGTCAATTCATTCTCGTTCATTTTCTCATAAGTTTCATCGGAAAATATATTATTTTAGTATAAATTCCAGACTGCTGATACCTCTCTGCTCTAACAGCTGTATTAGATGCAATAGGACGAGTAATTATATATAAAACCCCACTGAACAGCGAAGCAGAGTTACTTAACAGTTTTGGTAAATGAAAAAAATTGCAATAAATTTTGCATGAATGCATTCAATAACTAGACTTTATGACGGCACTTACATGGTAAATTGGCCATATTTGCATATCCAGAAGATAATAAAACGCAACATTTTTATCTTTTAAATTTTCTAAAATACTTAGCTATATGTAATTGTTTAAATGAGGTTTTGCATAGCATATTTGTAAAGCTGATGTTATAAGTAATGACTGTTTTGTTTTTCAATAGAGTAGAGAAGGGAGCTTATAATAAGAGAAGTTTCATTGGAAAATATATTATTGTATTTGAGACTTATGTTTCTTTTTAACCTCAGCGCCTTTACTTTTTTTTTTTTCCAGCTTTTTCGTTTTCTTTACGAGGAGAGGGCAGAGGAAAAATCTGCGCGCGATTCAAGTTTTTGCTAATCATGGTTGTTTGGTGACTGTAAACGTGTTAACGTCAAGTGATTTTTTAGATTTGCTGCATCAGCGCATGTCGACTCTGAACAGCAGTGTAATATTGTATGTATATTTGTTTATTATTTTAGACCTTTTTAATGCAGAGCTTCATGCATGTGGAGATTTGAAGTTCTGCACTGAAGCACAAACCACAGAACTAGAGGGCGTGGTGCGAAAACGGGGGAAATTGTTTGGCTCACCTAGTCCTCCCTGGGGAATGTTCAAACATGCTAGTCTTCTATTTTTAATGAGAGGATTGTAACTATGTCAGCAAGGAAAGTTTGTCAAGGGGAGAAATGTCACGAGGGTGTTTGTGTTCTCAGTCCACACAATATGTAAGCACAGCGCAGCTGCCAAAAAACTTGTCTGTTCATCCCCTCTCTGTCGAAGAGCTTTTGTTAATTACGCTGACAGGATTAGCCGCCCCGCGCGCTTGGCGGAACAGACTCCGAATCAGGTGCGGCGATGCTGAAGGAAAGGTGTTGCTGCAGCCAAATCTGCAGTCCTAACTGGCAGCACCACACCCATACCCAGCCCAGACCACACCCCCCTCTTGTCTCAAGAATGGTTGGCACTGACCTCAGGCTCATTGCTTTTTCCTCAGCAAAGATTCGCCGCAAGCTGCCAGCGACGAAACTGGACAACATTTACAAACGAGATGTCCTTGCACCCCGTGTACTGCACCGTGTACAGTATTGCAAAATACGTGTTACCTTGGGGCACTTTCCCTACCCCTATCGTTCTCGTAGGGCAGTTACCATCGTTTAGGAAAACCGCGGTGGAGGGTCCGACGTACTTTCGCGAACCGTCGGGGCGGACCAAGAATATAAAAGAGAACCCAAGCCTAACAAAACCCCAGCCCCGAATTGAAGTGCGAGTTTCTTTCTAGACGCACCTGCCAGCTGTTTACTAATAATCCCTCAATCTCTGGGTGTCCATCGCATCAAGTCGAAGTCCGTAATGGGTCCATACGAAAAAACTGGGCAGGGGGTGTGTAATTATCGAGAACAAGGTGTACACCCTCAAACCTCCCAATTCCCCAAGCTTCCCAAGCTTCCTTCTCTGGTTCCCCCCTCGTGCCGTTCTCCCTAAACCCTGATCAAGATCAGAATGTGGAAAACAAATCTCATCACGATCTTTGTTATGCATGCGCACCATTTCGGGGCATCCATCCAACCTCTGATTTGGTTCTCTAGATCCTCGGATCGGAGCCAGCCTGGTGATGATTCGATTGCTTTTGCTTCATTCTGGGCTCGCTGACCTCCAGCAGCCAGCCTCCCTCCCACTGTCATCCTCTAGCAGTCACATCAGACACTCCACCACAGATCAACGGAGAATATTTTTAGCCCCCTCGCCCATTTCCAAAATTATCAAGTTTTGCTTTCCTCCAACCAACCTCGCCAACCTACCTCTCTAATCGACGTCCAGAATGTTTCCTGCCAGCCAGCTCCGCTTCTCCTCGGCGGCTTTCTCGGCCGACTCACAGAATCAGCTCTCCGAGTGTTTTGCAGCGCAAAGAGCCATGCCTGCTCTTCTTCAACCGCAACTCCCGTTCCATCAAAGCGCTCAAACGACCATACAGCATCCGACAACCATGAGAGGAAGGACCGGCATCAAACGTGCCATCATGGACTGCATAAGCACTGACAGCAGCAGCGTCTCCGGCAATGGTGGGGCTCTTTTTGGCCCTCGCTCAGCGAAGCGCCCTTGCGACAATTCTAGACAAGCATCGTCGCCTCGCGAAACGCACTCCGCCGAGCAGCCTGTGCCTGCGTCGAGTTCCGCCGCGTCGTCCCACTCTCAACCGCTTGAGAGCCCGTCTTGCAATCGCAAATCCGTTGCTGAGAGAGCCTGTGACCGCGTGGAAGAACCTTTTGTCTTGCCCAAAGCCTGCTGCTCGTGGAACTGCTCGTACTTCTCCGTCCCTTGCCGCCGACGCTCGCGCTTCTCTGCGAGCGGTTCGAGAGTCGTTGCCGCTCCTTTCGAATCCCTTAGGGCTTCACCATCCAATCAGCATGACGACTCGTCGTGCTCTGCCAAGAAGTATCGCGTTTCCCAGCAAAAATCGTCTTCCAGCCATGGCAACCTTTCCCAAAGCCTTGGGGGTTTCGCATCAAAAACGGAAGCGCGGGGCCTCAAGGTGGAATGCAGAGAGAAGGACGTTTCTAGCCTGGACCTCAACCTCCACTTGTAGTGGTTCATTATTGTAGTATGTATGTAGTATGTTGTGCTATACGCTCTGCGAAGCTGTTACGCATGGCTGTGAATATTTTTAATTCAAGTGAATATATTCACTATTGTAGTATGTATGTAGTATGTTGTGCTAACGGGGCTTCGCCGACATCGCGCGCACTGTTTCACCAAACCTCGCGCTGCTGGCCCGGCCGTGTCGGCCTACGCTTCGGGACTAGCCCGAGCCTCACTGCCAGCGTAGCACTAGCTAGCTCGCACGCACCACGTTACCGTTTGCATGTTTCGCGTATAAATGGTTGCTCATACCTTGGCTCACATTTTGTACTCGTTTTGACACCTAAGTGCAATTCTCGCTACTTCGATTCATTGCACCCGGAACACTTGGTTTCAAAGCCTCTTTCTTTTCGGACCGCGCATCTCCGCACCCCAGGAAATCAATTTTTGTTTTTTCACTCGAAGAGACTCACGCACCTTAGCTCCTAGGAGCCGCTGTCCTCGCGTTCTCTCGTAAACGCGTGCAGCCACGACTGCGCCTAGACTAAGACGAGCCGACGCCCTTCGGAATAGCCGAACGCATCGACCTCACCACTCTCACGCATGACCGCCTAGACGAGCTGCTGCGACAACTGCACGAAAGCTCCGAAGAAATCGCGGCATTAACGGCGGAACGCACCTCCCTGCAAAATGACCTCGCACGAACACGATCTCAAGCACCTGACACTCCGATACCGCCTGCACCACAAACATCGCAACATGGAAGTGTGGGGCAACCCGCGAGCGCGGCCAGTGATGACGCCGTCCGCCATGACGGAGACGACCACCACAACACCACACACCCCGACGCAACGAATGCGACCAGAAGTCAGCCTCGAGTCACAATTTCTGTGTCGGCCGGCGAATCAACTCTACCATCGCCGATGCCGCGGAAGCCGCAGCGTCCGCCATGCTTTGACCCGAGTCAGTGTGATGGTCCTACCGTTCAGGCGTGGCTCTTCACGTTGAATGTCTTCTTCGACGCGAACTACGTCTCGAAGGATACGGCGGAGATTCGCTACGCCGTGTGGTTGTTGCGAGGACCCATCATCGTCACGAAGCCGGCAGACTACGCGACTCTACCGACACAGGAAGGATAAACCGGACCCTGGGCGCCGTCGTATTCCGAGGAGGTGCTCCAATATCGCACGTGGGACGCGTGGTGCGCAGGTCTGCGCGCTCGTTTCGAGCCAATTGCGGCTTCGATCGCGGCGCGACAGAAGCTCCGCTCTTGGCGCCCCCTCGTTCCGTCCATGACTACACGAGCGGATGGGATACATGCACGAGAGCGAGCGCATCGACCGCTACATCAGTGGCCTGAAGCAGGATATCGCTCAGGAAATCCAGCTTCGCGGCGTCACCGATTTTGAAGAAATTCTCGCTATGGCGGAGAAACTTGACTTCTTCCGCCGACCGAGACCGGGGTCCTACGGAAGCAGCAATTGGGGTCATCGGCCTCGTGGGACGAACGATAGCGCTACGATACGTGCCGTCGCCGCAAATGCCGCTGCCGCACCATTCAAAAGGCGCTGATTTGCGTGCAATCGGCCGGGACACCATAAGAGCGAATGCCCGAAAAACCCTACGGGAAAGGGGGAAGCTGAGCAACAGAAACGGACCAAGCAGCAGGGAAATGCTGGGAATCAGTGGCAGACGGGCCCTCTACTGACAGCTCATGCCGCTCGCCCGACCCAACTTGTCAAAGTATATGCATGCTATATATGTGTAGGCTGTAGTGGGGTAGCCAATATGGGGTACAGCCCCGTTTAGGGTTTCATACTTGTACCCTACTCTTCCATAGTGCATCTCATTCCTGCTGCTAGATTCTGACATGGTATCAAAGCACTAGGTCCGTAGGACCGTCCGTTTTTTCGGGCCCACCTACCGTTGCGGTTACCGCGCTACCCCACGTGTTGTCATGCGCCTGCCTTGCCTTGTGACGTGCTGCGCTGCGCGTGCCGTCCTGCAGCCCTCGCGCTGCCTCCTGGTGCCCAGGGCCAGCGCGCCGCCCCTACAGGCCCGTAAGGCCCGTGCGCCACCCCTGCAGGCTCGTAAGGCCCACGCGCCGCCCCTGTAGGCCCGTCAGGCCCGCGAGCCACCCCTGCAGGCCCGTCAGGCCCGCGAGCCGCCCTTGCAGGTCCGTCAGGCCAGAGCGGCGCCCCACCAGGTCCCTCCCTTGCCTGCTCCTCTTTGTCTTCCCTGTGTCGAGGGGCGGCAGTGCGCCGCTCATCACTCCTCCTCGTTCCCTCCCACAGAGGCTCCCCTGCAGACTCTCCACCTGGACGTGTGGGGCCCAGCCCGCGTCCGTGAACAGGGCCACGAGCGGTACTTCCTGCTGGTCGTCGACGACTACACGCGTTACACCATGGTCTTCCCCTTGCAGCGCAAGGGGGAGGTCCCTAATGTTTTGATCCCTTGGATCCGCGCTGTTCGTCTCCAGCTCCCGAGGGGTTCCAGTCGAACTTTCCTGTCCTGCGTTTGCACTCTGACAGAGGTGGTGAGTTCTCCTCAGACCTCTTGGCAGCATTCTGTGTGGAGCACGGCATCCGTCAGACGTTCACCCTTCCGGCCTCACCTCAGAAGAATGGGGTTGCTGAGCGCCGCATTGGCTTAGTCATGGAGGTCGCTCGTACCTCCATGATCCATGCGGCTGCCCCCCATTTTCTGTGGCCGTTTGCAGTCCGCTACGCCGCGCATCAGCTCAACCTCTGGCCCCGTGTCTCCTTGCCAGAGACCTCGCCCACACTGCTGTGGACGGGGAAGGTTGGCGATGCGTCGCGTTTCCGGGTCTGGGTGCTCATACCTTTGTCCGCGATACCACCGCGGACAAGCTCTCCACCCGCGCTGTTCCCTGTGTCTTCCTTGGTTTTGTCCGTGACGCGCCTTGTTGGCAGTTTTACCATCCCACCTCGCGCCGTGTCTTCCCCTTTCAGGACGTCACGCTCGACGAGTCGGTTCCATTTTACCGTCTCTTCCCCTACCGCACTGCCCCTCTTCCCCCCCCGCCGCTCTTCCTCGCTCCAGGTGCTCCCCAGGTAGACCCCCTCCCCGCTCCTGGTCCTGATCCTTCAGGTGTGTCTCAGGTAGACACACCTCCCTTGACTACACCGGTTGAGGTCATTGGTGACTCAGGTCCTGCTGAGGGTGGTCCTGCTCGGGGTGCTGCTTCTGGGGGTGCTGAGCCTGGGGGTGCGGAGCCTGGGGGTGCTGAGCTTGGGGGTGCGAAGCCTGGCGGTGCAGAGACAAGAGGTGCTAAGCCTGGGCGTGAGGAGTCTACGGGTACTGAGCCTGGGGGTACTGATTCTGGGGGTGCTGCACCTGGGGGCGCTGAGGCGTCTAGTGAGCAGTCTCCCTGGAGCGGCCGTCTCCGTAGTCGCTCCGCTGGTGCCTCGCCACTGCACTCTCGTTGTCGACTCCCTCTCTCCCCACAGCAGCTGCGTGAGTGGTACGTTGGCCGTCAGGGTCGCGCTGTTGGAGCTAGGGGCCCTGCTGCGGGAGGCGCTGGAGCTGGTGACTCTGCTACTGGAGTTGTTTTTGCTGGAGTTTTTGGAACTGCTGAGGGTGCTGGAGCTGGAGGTTCTGGAGCTGCTGGAGGTGCTGGCGCTGGTGGCACTGGAGCTGGAGGTTCTGGAGCTGCTGAAGGTTCTGAGTCTGCTGTTGCGCGGTCTCCTTGGAGTAGCCGCCTTCGTCCGCGTGTGCCTCTCACCTCATAGCAGCTGCACGACTGGTACGATCGCCGTAAAGGTCGCGCTTCTGGAGCTCGGGGCTTTGCCGCTGGAGGTACTTCTGCGGACGTCACTGGAGCTGGGAGTGGTGCTGGTCCCGGAGGTGCTCGTACTGGAGGTACTGGAGCTGCTAGGGCTGGAGGTGTTGAGCCTGAGGGTGCTACTGCTGGAGACCATGGGTCTGGGGGTGCTGCTGCTGGAGACATTGAGGCTGGAGACCCTAGGACTGGAGGTGCCGGTTCTGGGGGTGCTGCTGCTGGTGGAGCTGGTCCTAGAGGAGCTGGCGCTGAAGGTTCTGGAGCTGCTGGAGGTAGTGGAGCTGCTGGCGATGCTGGAGCTGCTGGTGCTGGTGGCACTGCACAGCCGCGCCTGTTCTTTCCTTCACCGTCTCCGTCGTCTCAGCCACCGTCTGACTCTGTGCTTCGCAAGGTTCTTAGTCTCCCTTCGTCTACTGGTCTTCCGTTACAGCCTGGCTCACCACTGCCTGCTCCTTCTCCTTACACTGAGTAGACAGGGGGTCTTACTGAGCGTCGTGAGCCTGCGTCGCGTCCTGTCTCGCCTGTCCGTTCTGGTCGTCCTAGTCGTCGTGTTCCTCGTTCGCGTCAACCAGCTGTCCCCGGCACCCACCTTGTAATCCGTCGTCCTTCCTCTCCTCCGCAGCGTGTTTCCCTCCATCCCCTCCTCCGTCTTCTCTGCCTACCGCTCCTGAGCCTGAGTCTGACCGCACCCGTGCTGCACACCCTACTGGCACACGTCTGCTAGCCACAGTTGTCACTAACGCGTCGTTTGAGTTTGCTGCTGCGTCTGCCTTAGTCGCTGAGCTTGTTGACTTTGCTGCTGCCTCTCGTCTAGACTACGCCGCTAGTCTTGTTGCTGAGTTTGAGTCTGTCTGTCCTCCGTCCGTTGAGGGTAAGTGTGCTCTTGGCACGGACGTCCTTGAGGACAGGCAAGAGGACCTTGAGTGTCTTGCATTCGCTGCGCCTTATCTCGTGTCCATGCTGCTTGCCCCTGAGGGAAACCCGGATGCTCCAGACATCCCGAACCCGCGCTCTTACGCTGAGGTGATCGCGGGTGAGTACTCCTCTCAATGGCAGAGATGGCATCCTGGAAGTCCACAGGCACCTACGTCAACGAGGTACCCCTTCCTTGGGCGATCATCGTCGATGGCATGTGGATTATCAGGGTGAAGCGGCCGCCAGTTTCTTTGCCTGTCTTCAAGGCTCGTTACGTTGCTCGAGGTTTCAGTTAGCGAGAGGGAGTTGACTTCTTCCAGACCTTCTCCCCCAACTCGAAGATGACCACTCTTTGGGTGCTGCTAGACGTTGCTGCTCAGGATGACTACGAGCTTCACTCTTTTGACATCAGCATAGCTTTCTTACAGGGCTGCATGCACGAGGAGATCTGGCTGCGCCTCCCTCTTGGCTTCAGTGGGTCATTCCCTCCTGGTACCTAGTGGAGCCTCCGGCGGCCGGTCTACGGTCTCCGCCAGGCGCCACGTGAGTGGCACGACACACTGAGGATGACACTTGCTGCTCTTGGTTTTGCTCCGTCGACTGCTGACCCGTCGCTGTTTGTGCGCACCGACACTTCGCTGCCGCCGTTCTACATCCTCATGTACGTCGACGACTTGGTCTTTGCCACTGCTGACACTACTGGACTCGCCCACGTGAAGTCCGAGCTGAAGAAGAGACACACGTGCATAGACCGGGGTGAGCTGTGCAGTTACCTTGACTTGCAGATCACCCAGGACAGAGCACGCCGAACCATCACACTGACTCAGTCATACATGGTGCAGCAGGTCCTTCAGTGCTTCAGCTTCACCTGGTCCTCAGCACAAGGCACTCCTCTGGCTACAGGTCACTCGCTCTCAGCTCCACCTTCGGACGAGTCCGTAGAGTCGAGTGGTCCTTACCCAGAGCTAGTGGGCTGCCTCATGTACCTGATGACCTGCACTCGTCCTGACCTTGCGTACCCTCTTGGCCTTCTGGCTCGCTACGCTGATCCTGGTCGGCACCGAAAGGTGCACATGGATGCTGCAAAGAGGGTACTGCGCTACTTGTGCAGTACATCAGGCATGTGTCTCGTGCTTGGAGGGCAGAGCCCAGTTGTCCTCACTGGGCACTCGGACGCTTCTTGGGTTGACGACCTGGCTACGCAGCGGTCGTCACAGGGTTACACCTTCAGCCTTGGCTCTGGTCCAGTTTCCTGGTGTTGTACACGCTCGTCCTTTTTTTTCGGCTCCAGTTGTGAGGCTGAGATCTACGCCACAGCCATGGCTGCACAGGAGCTACGCTGGCTCACCTATCTGCTGACCGACCTTGGAGAGCGGCCTCGTTGACCTCAAGTGCTGTACGTAGACATCAAGGCCGCCATTGCCTTGTGTTAGGAGCACAGAATGGAGCACAGAACGAAGCACATCGCTCCGCGTTACTTCCTCGCTCGAGAGTTGCAGTAGCGTGGTCAGCTTCGTCTTCCTCACCTGGCACTTCGGGCCAACACTGCTGATATGTTCACCAAGGGACTTCCGTCTGGTGATCATCAGCGTTTTTGTACTTTGTTAGGCCATGTGCCCACGTTTCCTCACTTGCTATAGACTTTGCTTGTACTGTGATCTATATTTATACCTGCATGCTTGCTCTGCTAGGTAGAGATCACTGTGCTGTTGTTGTTGCATATATACCTCTACATGTGAACTCGCCTTGTGGCCCTTTGCTTGTGCTCAGTGTGTTTGGTGACGTTGTGATCCACCCTGAGCTTGCTTTGCTTCTCTTGACTGGTCTTGTGACCCCTTGTTCTCCACCACTTTGCCTATGGGGGTGTGTCAAATTATATGCATGCTAAATATGTGTAGGCTCTAGTGGGGTAGCTAATATGGGGTACAGCCCCGTTTAGGGTTTCTTTGTGTACCCTATGTCAGAACATTATAGCTTATACTTTTGTGTAGGCTGTAGTGGGGTAGCCCATAAGGGGTACAACCCAATTAGGGTTAGTACTTGTACCCAACTGTTCATAGTTCAATCATTCTCGTTCTCTTTTCTCATGGTATAGAGAAGGTTCCCTAGTGGGAACTGTTCCTAGGGCCCACCGACTTTTTTTTCCTGCACGGGGCGTATCCCGCCCCTGCCCGAAGTGCGCTTAGGGTCGCGCCTTCCCTAGCGGCCCCATCGTGTCGCCCTTAGCGGTCCGTCGCGCCGCCCTTCGCGGTCGCGTCGCGCCGCCCCTTCGTGGCCCCGTCGCGCCGCCCCTTTTGCGGCCCCGTCGTACCGCCCTCAGCAGCCCGTCGCCGCCCTCCCACTGTGGCCCGTCGCCGCCCTTTCACCTGCGGCCCCGTCGCCGCCCTTACAGCGGCCCCGTCGCTGCCCTTGCAGCGGCCCCGTCGCCGACCTCCCCTTACGGCCCGTCGCCGCCCTCCCCTTACGGCCCGTCGCCGCCCTTACAGCGGCCCCGTCGCCGCCCTTACAGCGGCCCCGTCGCCGCCCTTACAGCAGCCCCGTCGCCGCCCTCCCCTTACGACCCGTTGCCGCCCTTTCAGCGGTCCCGCCGCCTTCTTCAGCGGCCCCGTCGCCACCCCTGCAGCGGCCTCGACGCCGCCCCTTCAGCGGCCCTCCCGCCGCCTCCTCTATGGCCCCGTTGCCGCTCACTTCAGCGGCCCCGCCACCCCTCGCGGCCCCGCCTTCCTTAGCGGCACAGCCGCCCAGCAGCCGAGCCGCCGAGCCGCCCAGCAGCCGAGCCGCCGAGCCGCCGTGCCGCCCAGCAGCCGAG
This sequence comes from Closterium sp. NIES-65, assembly GCA_948144175.1. Lineage (NCBI taxonomy): Eukaryota > Viridiplantae > Streptophyta > Zygnematophyceae > Desmidiales > Closteriaceae > Closterium > Closterium sp. NIES-65. The sequence continues at coordinate 1,295,420 of CANXME010000584.1, forward strand.
CCGCCGAGCCGCCCAGCAGCCGAGCCGCCGAGCCGCCCACCAGCCAAGCCGCCGAGCAGCCGAGCCGCCGAGCAGCCGAGCCGCCGAGCAGCCGAGCCGCCCGAGCCGAGCCGTCAAGCCGCCTAGTCGCCGAGCCGCCGAGTCGTCTAGTTGCCGAGCCACCGAGCCACTGAGCGGCCCGAGCCGCCCTGTCCGGTAAGAGCAGCGCCTCTGTCTTTGCACTGCCCTTACCCTACTGTTTGCACTGCTAGTCTACTGCTGTCATGGCTACCCCTAGTGTCCTCGCTTTTGACGCTGAGGGTCGGGCCATTGACTTTGACGTCTGGGTAGATGACCTGCAGCTTTTCCTACAGTGGGATAGGTCAGACGGTCTCTCCCTCTTTGACCTCACCTCTGGTGCCTCTCCTGCCCCTGCTGCTGATGCTGACGCAAATGTTCGCTCACAGTGGGCCACAAGCGATGCTACTGCACGTCTTGCTGTGCGTCGCCACCTGCCTACCTCTGAGCGTGCGCACTTTAGTCAGTACAAGAGTGCTCAGACCTTGTACGACGCTGTAGTTGCACGCTACTCCTCCCCTGCCACTGCTGCACTGAGCCGCCTCATGCTACCGTACCTCTTCCCTGACCTTGCTGCCTTTCCCACAGTCGCTGACCTCATTACGCACCTCCGCACTAGTGACACTCGCTACCGCGCTGCGCTTCCTGCTGAGTTCTGCGCCAAGAACCCCCCCCCCCATGTACATCACCCTCTACTACATACTCACCCGGCTCCCTGACTCCCTTCGCGTAGTCAGGGACCACTTCCTCTAAGTTTGCCCCACCACTCTCATCGTTGACCTCCTCAAGAAGGCCCTCCTAGCAGCACAGAAGAGCATAGTAGATGTAGGAGCCTCTCGTGGTGATCCTCGCACCCCCATCTTTGAGGGGTGTTCCCCCTCCCCCCTTTTGCCCTCTATTGCCTCTGCTACTGCGGCCGACCTCGTTGGGCTTGAGTCGGTCGGTACAGCGTCTACCCCTAGCGGGAGACGCCGCCCTGGCAAGGGCAATGGGGGCAGGGGCGCTGGAGGAACTAGCGGGGGCGGTGGAGGAGGCGATGGAGGCGGTGGAGGGGGTGCGGGTGGCGGTTGGGGTGGTGGCGGGGGTGGAGGTGTCGGTGGCGGCAGTGGAGGCAGAGGCGGCGGCGGCGGTGGCGGTGGGAGCAGAGGTGGCGGAGGTGGCGGCAGTGGAGGAGGCGGTGGTGGTGGAGGTAGAGCTGGTTGGGGTGGCGCTGCGCAGAGGGTCGGCTCCGGTGGTGGTCAGCGCCAGCAGCAGCAGCAGCATCAGCGCACTCGTGACATCCCCCCCCCTCAGCAGCTCCGTGTGTGGTACGCTACACGCCTGCGGGGTGGGGGTACTGGTCTGTGCACCTACGTCCTATGCACCGGCGATCGCGCAAGTGAGCAGTGCGGGGGTGCCCACTCCATCCAGCGCTGCTTTGGCCGCCTGACGGACGCTTGGCGTCACAAGTTCCCGGAGGCCACTGAGATCCCCCGCTAGGGCGAGCTTTCTAGGGCGAAAGTAACTGTCTTTGACCTTGACTTTGATGCTATTCTTGCTGCCATGTATGCTGTGACTATTAGTGATGAGGGTGACTGTTACCAATGTTTTCCGCCCGACCTGGGCATTGAGACTGCTGCTCTAGGTACTGGTGAGGCTGCTGCTCTAGGTGCTAGCGAGGCTGCTGCTCTAGGTGCTCGTGCGTCTGCTCCCTTAGGTGCTGGTGAGTCTGCTCTCTCAGGAACTGCGTCAGCTTCGGCCTCCCACACCTTCACCCTTGACTCGGGGGCTTCTCGCTCCTTCTTTCGAGACCGCACCACACTCACGCCGCTTGGCCGACCAGTTGCAGTCTCTCTCGCAGACCCCTCTGGGGGTCCTGTCCTTGCTCACTACTCCACTGTCCTCCCGTGTCCGGCAGCCCCCTCCGGCACCCTGTCTGGTCTTTACCTTCCCTCGTTCTCTACGAACTTGGTGAGTGGTGCTGACCTACAGGATGCGGGGGCTCACCAGTTCACTCCTGCGAGTCAGCGGGTGACCCACTGTACGGACGCTCGGACAGGCCGACACCTAGCCACGTTTACACGTCGGCCGGGGTCGAGCCTGTACACACTGACCACTGCGTCTCCTCCAGTCACTGCGTCTGGTCAGGTAGCTGCGTCGGGCCAGGTGTTTGCTGCAGCGTCCAGGTCCGGTCCTGAGTCTGCCCCCTGCTCGTGTCGCCTCCTGTCTCACCAGACTCTCCTCTAGCACCACCGCCTTGGTCACCCCTCCCTGCTTCGTCTCCGAGGCATGGCCTCCCGTGTCCTTGTCTCTGGTCTTCCCCGGTCCCTCCCTCCCCTTCCTCTTGGGCCTGGCCCTACCTGCGTCCCCTCTGTCGAGGGGCGGCAGCGGGCTGCCCTTCACTCCTCCCAGTTTCCTCCGACAGAGGCCCCGCTGCAGACGCTTCACATGGATGTGTGGGGCCCGGCCCGCGTCCGTGGACAGGGTCACGAGCGCTACTTCCTGCTGGTGGTTGACGACCACTTGCGTTACACCAAAGTCTTCCCCTTGCGCAGCAAGGGTGATGTCACTAAGGTGTTGATCGACTGGATCCGCGCAGCTCATCTCCAGCTCAGGCAGAGCTTCGGCTCGGAATTTACTGTTCTGCGTCCGCACTCTGATAGAGGCGGAGAGTTCTCCTCTGGCCTTCTGCAAGCCTACTGTCGTGCGCGAGGCATCCGCCAGACCTTTACGCTTCCGGACTCTCCACAGCAAAATAGGATTGCTGAGCGCCGCGTTGGCGTGGTCATGGACGTCGCTCGTACGTCCATGATGCATGTGGCTGCCCCCCATTTTCTGTGGCCGTTTGCGGTTCGGTACGCGGCGCATCAGATCAACCTTCAGCCCAGGGTCTCCATGCCGGAGACCTCCCCAGCTTTGCTTTGGACGGGGAAAGTTGGCGATGCGTCTGCGTTCCGTGTCTGGGGATCTCGGGCGTTTGTTCGCGACTTGTCTGCGGACAAGCTGTCCCCTCGTGCTGCTCCTTGCGTCTTCCTTGGCTTCCCCCCTGACGCGCCAGGGTGGCAGTTCTACCACCCCACCTCTCGCCGTGTTTTGTCCTCCCAGGACGTCACGTTCGACGAGTCGGTCCCCTACTACGGCCTCTTCCCCTACCGCACTCCGTCCCTCCCCCCGCCAACGCTCTTCCTTGTACCAGGTCCCCCCCGGTAGACCCCTTCCCCCCTCAGGGTCCTGCCCATTCACGTATGTCCCAGGTAGACGCAATCGAGCCTGTCGAGGTTACTGGTGACTCTGGTGCTGCTGAGGGTGCTGGGCCTGGGGGTGTTGACTCTGGGGGTGCTGAGCGTGTGGGTGCTACGCCTGGGGGTGCTGAGCCTGCGGGTGCTACTACTGGGGGTGCTGAGCCTGGGGGTGCTGCGACTGGGGGTGCTGAGCCTGGGGTTGCTGAGCCTAGGGGTGCTACGCCTGGGGGTCGTGAGCCTGGGGGTGCTACGCCTGGAGGTGCTGAGCCTGGGGGTGCGGAGCCTGAGGGAGTTGGGCCTACTTGTGTGGCGTCTGGCGGTGCTGGGCCTGGAGGTTCTCCGGGTGCTTCATCTCGACGGGAGCCCCTCTCTCCACAGGAGCTGCATGAGTGGTTTGCCCGGCGCGAGAGGCGTGCTGCTGGAGCTGGAGGTTCTTCGGCTGCTGAGGGTGCTGGTGCCGCGGGTACCGGAGGTGCTCGTACTAGGAGTACTTGAGCTGCTGGGCCTGCGGGTACGGCTATAGCTGGAGCTGCTCAGGGTGTTGGCGCTGAGGCTACTGTTGTCGATACTGGAGGCGGTCCTGCTAGGGGTACTACTGGTGCTGCTGGAGGTACTGGAGCTGGAGGTGCTCCTGGCGCTGGTGCTGTCGCTGGGGGTGCTGGTGCTGTCCCTGCTGTGTCTAAAGTCGCCGCGCGGCCTTGGTCGTTCTTCGTTCCGCTCCTTCAGCAGGTTCTTGGTCTCCCGCCTTCTACTGGTCCTCCTCCTCCCTTAGAGTGTCCACAGCTTGTCCCGTCACAGTTACAGTTACAGCCGTCCTCTCCACACTCTGCTCCTTCTCCCTACACTGGTCCTACAGGAGGTCTTGCTGAGCGTCGTGAGCCTGCGTCTCGCCCTGCGTCGCTTGTCCGTGCTGCTTGCACTAGTGATCGTGGTTCGCGTCAGCGTCCTCCTCCTATCCCTGGCACGCACCGGATGTCTCCGCGTCCCACCACTGCTCCTCTGTGTGCCCCTTTGCCTTCTTCTCGTGAGTCCTCTCTTCCTGCTCTTGCCGACCCGGAGTCGGACTCTCTTCGTGCTGCCAGTCCTACTCTCACGCGTCTTCTGGCTATTGTCGTCAGTGACCCTTCCTTTGAGTCCACTGCTGCGTCTGCCCTAGTTGCTGAGCTCGTCGACTTTGCTACTCGCTGTCGTCTACACTACGCTGCTAGTCTTGTCGCTGAGTCTAAGTCTGTCTGTCCTCAGTCCGTCGGGGGTGAGTGTGCCCTTCGCACGGACGTCCTTGAGGACAGGCAGGAGGAGTTCCAATGTTTGGCTGCTGCTTCACCTCATCTCGTGTCCGTACAGCTTACCCCTGAGGGAGACCCGGATGCACTTCACATCCCGACTTCGCGCTCTTACGCGGAGGCGATAGAGGGTCCCTACTCCTCTCTGTGGCAGGCAGCTATGGACGCAGAAATGGCTTCCTGGAAGTCCACAGGCACCTACGTTGATGAGGTTCCCCCGCCTGGGGCGAACATCGTCAGTGGCATGTGGATTTTCAGGGTGAAGCGGCCGCCGGGTTCTCCGCCTGTCTTCAAGGCGCGTTACGTGGCTCGTGGCTTCAGTCAGCGGCAGGGAGTTGACTACTTTCATACCTTCTCTCCCTCCCTGAAGATGACCACTCTTCGGGTAGTGCTGCACATAGCTGCTCACCGCGACTACGAGCTGCACTCTCTTGACTTCAGCACTGCTTTCTTGCAGGGCAGCCTGCACGAGGAGATCTGGCTGCGTCGCCCACCTGGCTTCACTGGGTCTTTTCCTCCTGGCACCCAGTGGAGCCTCCGGCGGCCAGTCTACGGTCTCCGCCAGGCACTGCGTGACTGGCACGACACACTGAGGACTACACTTGCGGCTCTTGGGTTTGCTCCCTCTACTGCCGACCCGTCGCTGTTTCTGCGCAACGACACTTCTTTGCCGCCATTCTACATCCTCGTGTAAGTCGACGACTTGGTCTTTGCCACAGCTGGCACTTCTGGACTCGCCCACGTGAAGTCCGAGCTGCAGAAGAGACACACGTGCACAGACCTGGGTGAACTGCGCAGCTACCTTGGCTTGCAGATCACCCGGGACAGAGCACAACGCACCATTACCCTAACTCAGTCACACATGGTGCAGCAGGTCCTTCAGCGCTTCGGCTTCACGTACTCCTCGCCTCAGGCCACTCCTCTGCCTAATCGCCACTCGCTCTCAGCTCTGCCTTCGGACGAGTCTGTAGAGTTGAGTGGCCCTACCCAGAGCTTCTTGGATGCCTCATGTACCTGATGACCTGCACACGACCTGACCTTGCATACCCTCTTAGCATTCTCGCACGCTATGTTGCTCCTGGGAGACACAGACCGGAGCACATGGCTGCAGCGAAGAGGGTGTTGCGCTACTTGTGCAGTACGTCGGGCATGGGGCTTGTGCTTGGAGGGCAGAGTCCAGTGGTCCTCACTGGGCATGCAGACGCTTCTTGGGCTGACAACCAGGCTACGCAGCGGTCGTCACAGGGTTACACCTTCAGCCTTGGTTCCGGCTCTGTCTCGTGGCGGGCTACTTGCTCGTCTTCTGTTCTCAGCTCCAGTTGTGAGGCTGAGATTTACGCAGGAGCCATGGCTGCTCAGGAGCTTCGCTGGCTCACCTACCTGCTGACTGACCTCGGAGAGCCGCCTCGTTCTCCTCCAGTGCTGTACGTAGACAACAAGGTCATGCTCGCCTTGTGTCGGGAGTAGAGACTGGAGCACAGAAAGAAGCACATTGCTCTTCGCTACTTCCTTGCTCGTGAGCTACAGCAGCGTGGTCAGTGTCAAACATTATATATGTTATGCTTGTGTAGGCTACAGTGGGTTAGCCTATAAGGGGTACACAATTCTAGGGTTTCCTACTTGTACTCATTTCACTGCTAGTTCATTCATTCCTGTTCGCTTATTCTCACATGGTATAGAGCGGGTCCTTCTACGGACCGTTTTTTTTTTTTGGGCCCACCGAAGCGCCCCCCGAGGCGCGATCTTTTTTTTTAGCGACCCCTCGGGTCGCCATTTCCCCTGCGGCCCCGCCGCCTTCACTGACGCGGCCCCGCCGCCCTCTCTGTCGCGGCCCCGCCGCCTGCTCTCACGCGGCCCCGCCCCGGCTCCTTCGCGGCCCCGCCGCCTGATCTCGCGCGGCCCCGCCCTGGCTTCTACGCGGCCCCGCCCCGGCTTTCACGCGGCCCCGCCGACGGCTTTGTCGCGGCCCCGCCCAGGCCCTTACGCGGCTCCGCCGCCTGCTCTCACGCGGCCCCGCCCCGGCTCCTTCGCGGCCCCGCCGCCTGCTCTCGCGCGGCCCCGCCCCGGCTTCTACGCGGCCCCGCCCCGGCTTTCACGCGGCCCCGCCGACGGCTTTGTCGCGGCCCCGCCCAGGCCCTTACGCGGCTCCGCCGCCTGCTCTCACGCGGCCCCGCCCCGGCTCCTTCGCGGCCCCGCCGCCTGCTCTCGCGCGGCCCCGCCCCGGCTTCTACGCGGCCCCGCCCCGGCTTTCACGCGGCCCCGCCGCCGGCTCTGTCGCGGCCCCGCCCAGGCCCTTACGCGGCCCCGCCGCCTGCCCCCGTCGCGGCCCGGTCACCTCCTGACGGCCCCGCCGTCCCTTCGTGACGGCCCCGCCGTCCCTTCGTGACGGCCCCGCCGTCCCTTCCTGACGGCCCCGCCGTCCCCTCCTGACGGCTCCTGCCGTCCCCTTCTACCGGCCCCGCAACTGCACCTGCTGGCCCCGCCGCTGCACCTACCGGCCCCCCCACCACCCACCCCCCCTTTTCCCGTCGCCTGTCGAGGCGACCTGAGAGGCCAGCAGAGGGGTGGCAGGTGTGTGGCCTCCCCTGCTTCTCCTCCTCCTTCATCTCCCACTGCAGCAGCCGAGCCGCCCCACAGCCGAGCCGCCCTGCCGCCGAGCCGCCGGGTCGCTGAGCTGCTGAGCTGCAGTTGCTGCCGAGCCGCCCTGCCGCCGAGCCGCCGAGTCACCGAGCTACTGAGCTGCAGTTGCTGCTGAGCCGCCTTGCCGCCGAGCCGCCCGAGTCGCCCGAGCCGCCGAGCCGCCGAGCTGCCGAGCCGCTGAGTCGCCGAACCTACTCTTCCCACCACTGGTGAACTCTTGCCCTGCTAGCACGCTGCGCGTCGCCTGCTTGCCTGCCTGCCTGCCTTTTGGCTTGTCTGGCTGCCTGCCTCCCTGCTGCTAGTCCTGCTCCTGCTTCTACTTGCGGAGCCAAATGCAGCCCCAGCGACGCCGGCGTGAGTCCCTCACGCCGCAGCAGCTGCGTGAGTGGTACGCTGGTTGGGGCTGTAGGGGTGGCGACGCTACTCCTACTACCACTCCTGCTGCTTCTACTCGTGGTGGCGGCCAGATGCAGCTCCCGCGACCCTCTCGCGTGTCTCTCACGCCTCGAGAGCTTCGTGAGTGGTACGCTCAGAGTGGAGGGTCTCTCAGTGCTGTTCGCTGCTCTTACGTGATTCGCACTGGTACTCGGACTGGTCAGCCTTGTGGGACACGTAGTCATACACCGTCCCGCTGCTTCGCCCGTCTGAGCGACGCCTGGCGTACCGTGTTTGGCGACGATGCTGAGCTTCCCGACTGGGTGGAGTTGCTTAGGCAGAGGGTAGATATATATGCTCTTGACTATGATGCTATTCTCACTGCCATGTATGCATTGCCTACTAGTGCTGACCGTGCAGGTCACCTGTGCGTCCCGCCTGACCCAGGTATAGGACCTGCTGCTCTAGCTACTGGTGAGGCTGCTGCTCTGGGTGCTAGTGAGTCTCCTGCTCCAGGTACAGGTGCGGCTGCTGCTCTAGGTGCTAGTGAGTCTGCTTCCTCAGGTGCGGGTGAGGCTGCGCTCTCAGGTACCGCGTTGGCTTCGGCCTCCCTCACCTTTACACTTGACTCTGGGGCTTCTCGCTCCTTCTTTCGGGACCGCACCACACTCACGCCGCTTGGTCGGCCGGTTGTAGTCTCCCTGGCTGACCCCTCTGGGGGTCCTGTCCTCGCTCACTTCTCCACTGTCCTCCCGTGTCCGGCTGCCCCCTCGGGCACCCTGTCTGGCCTGTACCTCCCCTCGTTCTCGACGAACTTGGTGAGTGGTGCAGACCTACAGGATGCGGGGGTTCACCAGTTCACTCCTGCGAGTCAGCGGGTGACCCACTGCACGGACGCACGCACAGGCCGGCACCTGGCCACGTTCTCGCGTCGGCCGGGGTCGAGCCTCTACACCCTGACCACTGAGTCTCCTCCTGTCCCCGCGTCCGGTCAGGTAGCAGCGTCGGGTCAGGTGTTTGCTGCTGCGTCCAGGCCTGGTCCTGAGTCTGCCCCCTGTACTTGTCGCCTCCTGTCTCACGAGACTCTCCTGTGGCACCACCGTCTTGGCCACCCCTCCTTGCCCCGTCTTCGGAGCATGGCTTCCCGTGTCCTTGTCTCTGGTCTTCCCCAGTCTCTCCCTCCTCTCCCCTCCGGGCCAGGACCTTCCTGTGTCCCCTGTGTTGAGGGTCGCCTCCGGGCTACTCCTCACTCCTCCCACTTCCCCCCGACAGAGGCTCCCCTGCAGACGCTTCACATGGATGTGTGGGGCCCAGCCCCCGTCCGTGGGCAGGATTACGAGCGCTACTTCCTGTTGGTGGTTGACGACTACTCGCGTTACACCACAGTCCTCCCCTTGCGCAGCAAGGGTGAGGTCACTGAGGTGCTGATCGACTGGATCCGCGAGGCTCGTCTCCGGCTCAGGAAGAGCTTCGGCTCGGACTTTCCTGTTCTGCGTCTGCACTCGGACAGAGGCGGAGAGTTCTCCTCTGGCCTTCTGCGTGCCTACTGTCGTGCGCGAGGCATCCGCCAGTCCTTCACGCTTCCGGACTCACCACAGCAAAATGGGATTGCTGAGCGCCGCATTGGCATGGTCATGGATGTCGCTCGTACGTCCATGATGCATGCGGCTGCCCCCCATTTTCTGTGGCCGTTTGCGGTGAGGTACGCGGCGCATCAGCTCAACCTTCACCCCCGGGTCTCTCGGCCTGCGATGTCCCCAGCCTTGCTGTGGACAGGGAAGGTTGGCGATGCGTCTGTGTTCCGTGTCTGGGGATCTCGGGCGTTTGTCCGCGACTTGTCTGCGGACAAGCTGTCCCCTCGTGCTGCTCCCTGTGTCTTCCTTGGCTTCCCCACTGACGCCCCAGGGTGGCAGTTTTACCACCCCTCCTCTCGTCGTGTTCTGTCCTCCCAGGACGTCACGTTCGACGAGTCAGTCCCCTTCTACCGTCTCTTCCCCTACCGCACTCCTTCCCTCCCCCCTCCCCCGGACTTCCTTGTACCGGTTCCCCCCCCGGTAGACCCCCTCCCCCCCTCAGGTTCCTGCCCCCTCAGGTGTGTCCCAGGTAGACGCCGTTGACCCGGTCGAGGTTACAGGTGACTCTGGTGCTGCTGCGGGTGCTGAGCCTGGGGGTGCTGACTCTGGGGGTGCTGTGCGTGGGGGTGCTGAGCCTGGGGGTGCTACTGCTGGGGGTACTGGGCCTGCGGGTGCTACTGCGGAGAGTGCGGAGCCTGGGGGTGCTGAGCAAGGGGGTGCTGTGCCTGGAGGTGATGGGTCTGGGGGTGCTGGGTCGGGAGCTGCTGAGCCTGGGGGTGCTGCGTCTGGAGCTGCTGAGCCTGGGGTTTCTCCTGCTGCTGCGTCTCGCCGGGAGCCCCTCTCTCCACAGGAGCTGCGCGAGTGGTTCGCTCGCCGCTGGAGGCGTGCTGCTGAGTCTGGAGGTGCTGCTGGAGCTGGAGCTGGAGCTTCTTCGACCGTCGAGGGTGCGGGTGCTGCCCGTCCCGGAGCTACTGGACCTGCGGGTCCTCCTGGAGCTGGAGCTGCTGAGGGCGTTGGTGCTGAGCCTGCTGCTGTTGGTCCTGCCGCTGGAGGTGTGGGTGGCGCTGGTGCTGTCTCTGAGGGCGCTGGTGCTGTCCCTGCTGCGTCTGGAGCTGCTGAGCCTGGGGTTTCTCCTGCTACTGCGTCTCGCCGGGAGCCCCTCTCTCCACAGGAGCTGCGCGAGTGGTATGCTCGCCGCTGGAGGCGTGCTGCTGAGTCTGGAGGTGCTGCTGGAGCTGGAGCTGGAGCTTCTTCGACCGTTGAGGGTGCGGGTGCTGCCGGTCCCGGAGCTGCTGGACCTGCGGGTCCTCCTGGAGCTGGAGGTGCTGAGGGCGTTGGTGCTGAGCCTACTGCTGTTGGTCCTGCCGCTGGAGGTGTGGGTGGCGCTGGTGCTGTCGCTGAGGGTGCTGGTGCTGTCCCTGCTGAGTCTGGAGCTGCCGCGCGGCCTCGGCCGTACTTCGTTCCGCTCCTACAGCAGGTTCTTGGTCTTTCTCCTTCGGTAGAGTGTCCACAGCCTGTCCAGTCGCAGTCACTGTTGGAGCCTTCCTCTCCTCTGCCTGCTCCCTCTCCTTACACTGGTCCTACTGGAGGTCTTGCTGAGCGTCGTGAGCCTGCGTCTCGTCCCGCGTCGCCTGTTCGTGCTGCTCGCGCTAGTGGTCGCGGTTCGCGTCAGCGTCCTCCTCCTGTCCCTGGCACGCACCGGATGTCTCTGCGTCCGTCCACTGCTCCTCTGCGTGCCCCTTTGCCTTCGCCTCCTGAGTCCTCTCTTCCTGCGCTTGCCGACCCTGAGTCGGACTCTCTTCGCGCTGCCAGTCCTACTGTCACGCGTCTGCTTGCTACTCTCGTCACTGACCCCTCTTTTGAGTCCACTGCTGCGTCTGCCCTAGTCGCTGAGCTCGTTGACTTTGCTGCTCGCTGTCGTCTCGACTACGCTGCTGGTCTTGTTGCTGAGTCTGCGTCTGTCTGTCCTCCGTCCGTCGGGGGTGAGTGTGCTCTTGGCACGGACGTCCTAGAGGACAGACAGGAGGAGTTACAGTGTCTAGCGGCTGCTTCACCTCATCTCGCGTCTGTACTGCTTGCCCCTGAGGGAGACCCGGATGCACTAGACATCCCGACTCCGCGTTCTTACGCGGAGGCCGTAGAGGGTCCCTACTCCTCTCAGTGGAAGGCAGCTATGGATGCAGAGATGGCTTCCTGGAAGTCCACAGGCACCTACGTTGACGCAGTTCCCCCTCCTGGGGCGAACATCGTCAGTGGCATGTGGATCTTCCGGGTGAAGCGGCCGCCGGGCTCTCCACCTGTCTTCAAGGCGCGGTACGTTGCTCGTGGCTTCAGTCAGCGGCAGGGAGTTGACTACTTTCAGACCTTCTCTCCCACCCCGAAGATGACCACTCTTCGGGTGCTGCTGCACATAGCCGCTCAGCGCGACTACGAGCTTCACTCTCTCGACTTCAGCACTGCGTTCCTGCAGGGTAGCCTGCACGAGGAGATCTGGCTGCGCCGTCCACCTGGCTTCACTGGGACTTTCCCTCCTGGCACCCAGTGGAGCCTCCGACGGCCAGTCTACGGTCTCCGCCAGGCACCGCGTGAGTGGCACGACACACTGAGGACTACGCTTGCGACTCTTGGGTTTGCTCCTTCTACTGCCGACCCGTCGCTGTTTCTGCGCACCGACACTTCACTGCCGCCGTTCTACATCCTCGTGTACGTCGACGACTTGGTCTTTGCCACAGCGGACACTGCTGGACTCGCCTACGTGAAGTCCGAACTGCTGAAGAGACACACGTGCACAGACCTGGGTGAACTGCGCAGCTACCTTGGCTTGCAGATCACTCGGGACAGAGCACGCCGCACCATTACCTTGACTCAGTCACACATGGTGCAGCAGGTCCTTCAGCGCTTCGGCTTCACGTACTCCTCGCCTCAGGCCACTCCTCTGCCTACTCGCCACTCACTCTCAGCTCTGCCTTCGGATGAGTCCGTAGAGTCGAGTGGTCCGTATGCAGAGCTTGTTGGCTGCCTCATGTACCTGATGACCTGCACACGACCTGACCTTGCATATCCTCTGAGCATTCTTGCACGCTATGTTGCTCCTGGGAGACACAGACCAGAGCACATGGCTGCAGCGAAGAGGGTATTGCGCTACCTGTGCAGTACGTCGGGCATGGGGCTTGTGCTTGGAGGGCGGAGTCCAGTGGTCCTTACCGGCCACGCGGACGCTTCTTGGGCTGACGACCAGGCTACGCAGCGGTCGTCACAGGGTTACACCTTCAGCCTTGGTTCCGGCTCTGTCTCGTGGCGGTCTACTCGCTCGTCTTCGGTTCTCGGCTCCAGTTGTGAGGCTGAGATCTACGCCGGGGCCATGGCTGCACAGGAGCTTCGCTGGCTCACCTACCTGCTGACTGACCTTGGAGAGCCGCCTCGTTCTCCTCCAGTGCTGTACGTAGACAACAAGGCCATGCTGGCCTTGTGTCGAGAGCAGCGCTTGGAGCACAGAACGAAGCACATTGCTCTCCGCTACTTCCTTGCTCGTGAGCTGCAGCAGCGTGGTCAGTTGCGACTTGCGTACGTGGCCTCTGAGGCCAACACTGCTGATGTGTTCACCAAGGCACTCGCGCCTTGTGACCATCAGCGCTTTTGCACCCAGCTGGGTCTTGTGCCTGTCTTGCCTCACTTGCTCTCCTCTTGACTTCACTTGTACTGTGACATATATATATACCTGCTCTTGCTTGTCTAGTTTTATATATATGTCTGTACTCCTGCATGTGAACTGGCCTCTGGCCCTGCTCTTGTGCTCGGACTGTGTGGTGACTTTGTGATCCACCCTGAGCTTGCTTTGCTTTGCTTGACTGGTCTTGTGACCCCTTGTTCTCCCCCACTTTGCCTATGGGGGTGTGTCAAACATTATATATGTTATGCTTGTGTAGGCTACAGTGGGTTAGCCTATAGGGGGTACACAATTCTAGGGTTTCCTACTTGTACTCATTTCACTGCTAGTTCATTCATTCCTGTTCGCTTATTCTCACAGTCAGCTGCGTCTTGCATACGTGGCCTCTGAGGCCAACACTGTTGATATCTTCACCAAGGCGCTTGCGCCTTGTGATCATCAGCGCTTCTTTACTTAGCTGGGTCTTGTGCGTGCCTTGCCTCACTTGCTCACCTCTTGACCTTGCTTGTACTGTTACATATATATATATACCTGCTTTTGCTTGTCTAGCATTTTATATGTATATATGTAATCCTGCATGTGAACTGGCCTTGTGGCCTTGAACTTGTGCTCGGAATGTGTGGTGACTTTGTGATCCACCCTGAGCTCGCTTTGCTTTGCTTTGCTTGACTGGTCTTGTGACCCCTTGTTCTCCCCCACTTTGCCTATGCGGGTGTGTCAGAACATTATAGCTTATACTTTTGTGTAGGCTCTAGTGGGGTAGCCCATAAGGGGTACAACCCAATTAGGGTTAGTACTTGTACCCAACTGTTCATAGTTCAATCATTCTCGTTCTCTTTTCTCACCCTACTCTTCCATAGTGCATCTCATTCCTGCTGCTAGATTCTGACACAACCGACCCTCACCGAGTGATTGTGCCGGTTCACGCAATCGACCACACCCGGCTGAATAAGGAGGGTACTACGGTATACAGCCCCATACTGCTTAGTGGGAAAATCGGGACAGACTTAGTTAAAATCTTTGTAGACGGAGGGGCCAGCCACAACCTTATCAACACTGCCACAACACGAAAACTGAGATTGCCACTGGGCAGATGCTCTCCTGAGATCGACGCAAGACTGTTCGACGGCACGCCACTGGCGATACGGGAACGTGTGGACCAAGTTCGGATACGATGCGGGGATAACTTCACGTTTAGCCAGGAAATGCTCGCAACGACCCTCGACGGAACCGACATTTTACTTGGTCGTGATTGGCTGCGACGACATAACCCGCGAATCGACTGGACGACGGGTGACTGCACCGTGCAAGTGAACGGTAACAACATCGCCTCACCTCGCTGGGGCTTGCTTGAGTCTTTTTCGGTGCGTGTCGACACTATCACGATGAAACGCGCCGTAGCGGCAGGAGCTGACGTGTACGCGGTTGACATTCGGGAAGCCGAGGCAGCAGACATAGGGGGGGGATTTACAGAAACTGCTAGCCGACGTACCGGGTGATCTAGCAGCACTGTTGAAGCAGTATAGTGATATTTTCCCGGTCGACCTACCGACGGGATTGCCACCTTAGCGACCGCACGACCACAGGATAGGACTAGGATTAGGGGCACTGCCAATAGTACAGCGACAGCTCCGACTGACCCAACCCGAACTGGACGAACATAGGAAGAAGCTGGATTACCTGCTCGAGAAGGAGTTCATTCGTCCTAGTTCGTCGCCTTTCGCAGCACCGATACTGTTCACGCCGAAAAAGGACGAGGGTTTTCGCATGTGCATAGACTACAGAGCACTGAACCGGGTTACCATAAAATCTCGTTACCCCATCCCGCGAGCCGACGAAGTGATGGACCAACTGCGCACAACCCTGGTTTTCTCGAAATTTGACCTTCGGGGAGGTTACCACCAGATTCGCGTCAACCCACATGACTGCCCCAAGTTAGCATTCCGAACACACTACGGGTCTTTCGAATATACTGTCATGCCCTTTGGACTAACCAACGCCCCAGCCACTTTTCAAATGACCATAAACAAAGCCTTCCGCCCGCTTTTAGATAAGTGCGTCATCGTGTACCTTGACGACATACTGATTTATAGCCCCGGCAGAGCACAGCACTTACAGGACATCGAAGCAGTTTTTAAGATACTGGGTGAGAACCACCTATTGACAAAAGCGTCTAAGTGTGAGTTTTTACTGGACTGACTGGAATTTTTGGGACACATTATTTCGGCTCCAGGAGTGGAAATAGACTCGAAAAAACTCGCGACAATTCAAGCATGGCACTCGCCGACCAACTTGACCGAGTTGCAGAGTTTTCTGGGGTTCGTCAACTACGTGCGCCGGTTCGTCCTCGACATGGCGAAGCTGAGTGACCCGTTGACCGACTTGCTGAGGAAGGGGGTTGAGTACACATGGGGGGAGAACGAGCAAGCTGCCTTCTCGGCCCTCAAAAATATTTTGTGCTCACCGCCCGTACTTCACATCGCAGATCCGCACCGTCCGTTCGAGCTCGTCACCGACGCTAGCGACATCGCTGTGGGAGCAGTACTGTTGCAGGACTTCTGCAACGGCCTCCAGCCAATCGCGTACGAGTCCCGCAAGCTTCACCCGCCCGAATGCAACTACCCGATACACGACCGCGAGATGCTGGCGATCGTGCACGCGTTCAAGGTGTGGCGATGTTATCTCATGGGAGCAGACGTGGCAGTACGGACAGACCACCGATCCCTACAGTACCTTTGCGCCCAACCGAATCTCAACCCATGACAGATTCGATGGTTGGACTATCTGGAGTCCAACTTCCACTACACGGTCACGTACAAAAATGACGCATCCAACATCGCCGACGCACTCACACGCCCCACCGCCCAACTCCGCGCCATCCTACTCGCCCAAACCAACCCACTGTTAACAGGCCTATTCACCCACGGATACAGTACCGACCTATTTTTCACGACCAGAAATTCACAGCAACTGGCAGAGGCCAAAGGAGTCCACTACGTAAAAACATGCACCAACCGCATCTGGTTACCCGCGTACTCACTACTAAGGGAACTGTTACTGCAGGACGCACACGACGGGATTACCTCGGGACATTTCGGGGTAGAAAAAACGCGACAACAACTGCAGTGGTATTACTATTGGCCAGAATTGTTGACCGACGTACAGCACCACGTGGGCTCGTGTCCTACGTGTCAGGTGATGAAGAGCTCGCGAAAAAGGAAGGCTAGTCAGTTGCAGCCGATTCCACCGCCTGAGCGCGCCTGGCCGCAGGTTACTATGGATTTCGTCACAGGGTTACCTTCGAACCCTGGGGGTAACGACGCAGTTATGGTCGTCGTTGACAGGTTGACGAAGATGGCACACTTCGCTCCATGCAAGAAATTGATCTCAGCCGAAGAAACTGCTCGCCTGTTCATCGCAGTCGTCGTTCCACTGCAAGGGATACCAACCGCGACACAAAGTTAACCAGCAACTTCTGGAAAAACATCTGGGAGCAGTTCGGGACAAGGCTACAGTTCAGCTCGTCGTACCACCCCGAGACCGTCGGTCAAACGGAGCGGACGAATTAGACGATGGAGCAGTTGATTCGTGCCACGTGCGACGACCCGACCACTTGGGAGCAGCAGCTGCTGCTGATCAAGTTCACATACAACAACGCCACGTCAGCGACGACGCAGCAGTCCCCCTTCTACCTGAACTACGGGCAAAACCCTACAGTGCCCATGACGCCGAGTCTGGACAACCCAACGCCACGTGCACAGCAATTCGCTGAAATTTTGCAAGCTGCCCGCACCAGAGCCGCAGAAGCAATAAAAAAGGCCAATGTCATCGCTAAGCGCAATGCTGACCGCCACCGTCGCCCAGTCACGTACCAGTCAGGAGACTGCGTACTGCTCGACACACAGAACTTAAGACTGCCCGTCGTACCGAAATTACGACCGCACTACCATGGACCATTCCAAATCAGCCACATGATTACCCCATTAACAACCCACCTACTGTTGCTGACGGACTGGTACATCAGCCCTTCATTCCACGTCAGCCTGCTTCGCCCATACATCCCAACCACAAGCCAACTGCCTCGTCACCGCCTGCCATCCATGACTCGCCCTGCATCGGAGCCGATCATCGAGCCCGAAAAAATCATGAGCCATCGGATTCGGCACCCCACGGGAATCAAGAGGATTGAATTCCTCGTTCGCTGGAAGGACCGCACACCAACTGAGGATAGCTGGGTGCCCCTGGCCAACATCGAAAACCACCCTGCCCTGCAAGTGTACCTGAGGAGCCGGGGTTTCCGCGATATACACGCACTCGCGTAGCTGAGGGGGCTTCTTGAGGGGGGGAGGGGGGGGGGGGGGGGGTAGTGTAAGGAATTTTCTCGACATTCCTTAGTGCGCCCTGCAACATCGCGTACAGCAGTACCCGTTGTTCGTCCGTTACCGCTAACGGGGCTTCGCCGACTTCGCGCGCACTGTTTCACCAAACCTCGCACTGCTGGCCCGGCCGTGTCGGCCTACGCTTCGTTACTAGCCCAAGCCTCGCTGCCAGCGTAGCACTAGCTAGCTCGCACGCACCGCATTACCGTTTGCATGTTTCGCGTATAAATGTTCGCTCATGCCACTCACATTTTGTACTCGTTTTGACACCTTAGTGCAATTCTCGCTACTTCGATTCATTGCACCCGTAACAGTGAGGATCAGAAGCCTCTCGTGTTACAGCACATCAGATGTACACAGCGCTCGAAGGCCCTCAGATTGGAGGAATTTTACCCTGATTTGGGCTTTGAACACTGATTTTCAGGATTTTTCTTTTACCCAGCGCTGATGAGAAAGTCTTTTTTTTTTTTTATGCCTATCCTGATTTTCCAGCTAACTTTTGCGTAGGTACTAGGCCTGAATTTCCAGCGTGATTTTGTGCGGGGACCCTGAATCGGATCATACAGTCCAGGGTACAGGTCTAGTTGCGGAAATGCCTAGATTCAGTTTATCTGGAAAAAAAAAAATTCGCGCCATCCGCCGTCACCGCCCTAAACCCGAAACCCTGAACTCTAACCGAAAAAAAAATCAAACATCTCGTTCGTCTTGTCGTCGACATCAACCCTCACTGAATCCATTTTCTCAGTTCTCTGCTCCTCAACCTTTTCTGGACCATCCCCAACAGCATCTCTGTTCCCTGCTTCCTCACTCTCCTCTGCACTCTTCATGTCCATCACTTTTTTCCTCAACTTCTCTCGGCTTCCCTCCTTCCACTCATCTCCCACCTCCCTGCTGCCCTGAGCTGTGTCTCGTGTTACTCCAACCAACTCCGCATCACCATGCCTTTCCTCTCCCCGAAATCGCTTGCTCGCATGCTGCTCGTGCTCCTTGCACTCACTTGCACATGCCTCACCCACCCCACTTGTGCCTGGAACTGTTCCTGGTTGACTCAAGCTTTTGGCTGATGTCGCACGTACAAGAGACTGCGATCCACTCACCCCAGTTACATCATCCTTTGTGGTGATAATTCTCTTTTCACACACACTCATCTCGTCCTCCCACTGCTGTGTTGCTGCATCCACCCCCTCCAACCTCGACTCCTGCACCGCTCCTGCCTCGGACCCACCGTCCTCATCATCCGTGGTTTGTTCGTCCTCATCTTCATCCTCTTCACCACCATCACTACCATCAGCATCAGCATCAGCATGAGCACCGGCACCGGCATCACCAGCACCATCTGAGTCAGTGCTGCTCCCCCCATCCTCGTCCTTCCAAATCTCCCCCCCATCGCTGTCAGAAGATTCCAGGAAAGCAGGACAGCTGCAGAAAATCGGTGGAGTAGAAGAGGATAGAAAAAAAATATCCTTGAGAAAGGCTGCGATGGGGAAGAAGGAAAGTACGATTGTACATGTGTGTGGGAGAAAGAGAAACGGAGGCGGGGTAGGGGGGAGAATTGGGGGGGGGTTGAAAGGAAGCAGTGGTGACGGAAAAAAGGGGGAACGGGAAGCCGCATTGCCAATAGGGGATCGTCAAGGCCTCACCTGGGTCCTCCAAAGCCCTCCCACGGCCCCTCCTCCCCCTGCCCCTGTAGCCGCTTCTCCACACATGCAACCGTGACCACCCGTGGAACATGTGCCGGATTCTGCTGGGTAGAGGCACGGGGGTGTGGCGATGCTGCTGCTGCTGCTTCTCCTTGTGTTGGTGCTGGCGGTGGTGCAGGCGTGGCTGGCGCATGCACTGACAGGACACGAGAGAGAAGAGCGAGCTGCGATGCTGTGAGGCTGGGAGCGCAGGGGAAGTGGGGGGAAGAGAGGGGGGAGAGAGTGGGTGCATAGAGTTGGGGGAGATGAGGGGAATGGGCGCCAGGAGTGACCGGTTCGTGCCTTGCTTAAGACCAGGGAAGGGACACGGGCGGTGGCGCAACAGACAGGGACAGCAACTGCTTACCTGTCTTGATACAGCTTCACAGTAGCTCCCACATCCTCGTGTCGAATGGAAGCGAGGCATGACGGCAGCAGCAGGTGCGTGACATGCGTTGAGAGCCTTGCATCCACAGTGCCTCCCCCCATTGCTACCTCCAGTGCTGCCCTGCGCCCTGCCATCACCTCACTCACATGCTGCCACCCCGCCCTGTCCACACACACACACACAGCGATTGGGGAGGTGAGAGATGCGTGGGGTGGATGCATGGAGATATGGAGATGATGTGAGGACAGAGGACAGATGACAGGATCGAAAAGTCCCGGTGTGATTTCATTGAAATGAGAGCAAAGGAGGGGCATGACGACAAGGGAACGGGTGCAAGGCGATGAGGCCGGGGGGGAAAATGAGAAGCGATCTTGGGGTGCGGTACTGCGAGCAGTGTGCGTGTTACCATGAGTGCTGGTGGTGCAGGGCGGGAAGGCACGGCAGCACAAAGAGCACGACCCCTTGGAAGATGCAAGTGTGCACCGCACCCGACTCCACACACAGCTTGCGGCGCTGCACCGCCAAGTCACCACTCGGTACTGCTTTGACTGCTGCCTCAGACACCTTGGCAAAAAGCTGCAGAGCGACACAGAGAGACGAGTTGTGGTGGTGCGGTGAGATTAGATGGGAATGTAGGCAGGGCAGCAACGCCACATCCTCGGCACCTCGAAAGCAGAGAGAAGCTAGCTGTGACAGCACATATCCGCAGAGGCAGCGAAGCAGCACACAGCTGAACAGCATACACACCATGGGTGCAAGAATGCAATTGCTAGGGTGTAGTTGCACTGTGCAAGCTCTGCAGCAACTGAGAGGTGGCTAGGAGGGGAATGAGCAGACGGCAAGCAATGAGACGAGACCTGTTTGAGCTCCAGCGCGTCAGCAATGTCATCTGTGTACGAGTCCCCGAACTCGTCCATCTGCTGCTGCTGCTGCTGCACTGTGCTTGGAGACCGGTGCACGTAGTGCCTGGTGGGGGAGAGGAGAGCCGTGGGACCAAGGAACGGGCGCATGCAGGTCAGCGGGAGGAGCGGAGGGATCGGGCGCAATGGTTTGTGGCTGGATTGAGGAGAGGGATGTGTGGATGGCAGGCAGACAAACAGGTGGGCGCACCAGGGATGGGTGCAGCAGGAAATGGGAGGGAGAAGGAGCTCACTTGGACTTGGGTGGAATGAGCTTTCGCGCTTGCAGGCACTCCTGTAGCCAATCGTATGTGAGCACATCTCCTGCATTTACAGCCGCCTTGAGACGAAACCCTGGGGGGACATGCATGCCATGGCACGGATAAGAGTAGGTAGCGGTGCAGCAGCACGTGAGTGCACGTGCTGTGTGTGCACACACACACTGCACAATACGCAAGCACCCATGCATGAGAAATTTGTGGTCTTGGGAGCCTTGTTTCCAGGGGTCTACGTGCTGTGTGCCGTGCGGTTGACGTGCTCACACATGTCAATCACTCTCACATGCGCAGCAGCCTGCCTCTACCCCCTCCCCCCAACTGCCCGTGCACCACCTCACGCACTTGCTGCGTCACTCACCCCCTGTTGCGGAGCCTGCGACTACGTGGGTGACAGCGCGGCTGAGATTGGCGTGCACCTCTCCCCCGTGCCTCACCACCTGCTGCTGCACCACTTTCTGCTGCACGCCCGGGGGGACCGATACCACGTCTGCTCCCCAATGGTTGCATAGGAAGCCGAGGGACGCAGAAGAGAGGGAGGTACAACACAGGGCAACGACTTGACAAGCAATCATGAGTGGACGTGTGGAGCATGGGAGACAAAGGACTTGCGAGGGAGACTGGAGATGTCACTAGAGGCAGTACGGAGGGGATGGCGAGGCAGCGTGCATTGAAGCAGGACCGAGGGCTCTGTGGAGGTGAAGGCACAGAGAGGTACGGCAGGGGAGGCGTGCTGTGTCACTCACAGAATTTATTTTTGAGTCGACTCAAAAACGTGCTGTGTCACTCACAGAATTTACAGCCGGAAAAGAAGGGCTCGGCCGAGCCCCCCACAGGGTGCTGTGCAGCCCCTCCCATAAACAGCCCGGTGTTCACGGGCCTCATGAACGCTGGTACCTCCACCGCCCTCTTCCTCCTCGCCCCCTTGCCCTTGCCCTTCCCTCGCCCCTGCCCCTTCCCCCCCGTGCCTCTGGCCGCCTCTCTGTCCTTGAGTGCGCGGCTGCGCTGCTCCTCCCTCTCCTGCACGATGCGCTGCCACTCTGGTGGGTGCGCACGGCACACACAGGTACAGGAAAGCAGGCCGGCAGGGAAATGGCAGCGTGTTGGAAAAGACAAGATGCTGCAATAGGCAGCGGTGAGCCGCTTTGTTGGAGTTGTTGGAAAGTATTCTCAGAAGCAGCTCCAGCGTGCGTGCATGCTCTCTGTGACTGTGCCCACTACTCCAAAGCTAACTCAACTCTCATCCTCCCACACATCCCTCTTCCCACCCTTCCCTCGATTCTCGCCCTCCCCTGCACCATCCCCCTCCCCCCCTCTCGCCCCCTTCCTCCCCCAGCCCCTGCTGACCTGGCAGGTCGAGCGAGTCCCACCAGGGCTTGTCATGGCGCACGCGGGTGACACGGGGGAAGCGCAGCGAGCGAGGCGCTTGAAACACCTGCGAGGGGGGGAGGAGGTGGGGGCGGGAGGAGGGGGGGAAGGGGAATGTGGAGAAGAAGAGATCCGGGTATGTACAATGGAATAAAGTAGGAGATAGGGCATGATGGAAATGGGAAGATATGCATGCTATGAATAGCTCAAAGGGCCCCGTCTGGTTGCAAGGAAACTGATGATGTAAGTTTGAGAACAAAGGGGCAGGAAGTGAGAGTGGTGCAGGTGAAGAGCACGTGGCAGGTGGTACAGCACCTATCTCGCCTTACCTCGGTCTGTATGACTCGGATGTCACCGCGAATCTGCAACACCACAGACCTGAGTCACACACACGTGCAAGGAGGACAGGGGGGAGAGACAGGAGCGGGGCAGAGGGAGGGATGCAGAGGCTTATTCGTGGCATGCTATGCCGCCATGCATCTCCATGCCACGAGGACCTAAGTTGGAATATACGCTTAACACCTTAAGCGTACAGCGTATGTACGCTAGCGTACACACGCTATCCGCTATACGCTAGCGAATACGCTATACGCTCTTAGATTTTTTTTAGGGCTGCCCGAAAAAAAATTCGCAAAAAAGATGCGGATTTCCTAGGTGAGAATTTCGCCGTAGTCGAAATTCAAATCCGCGGTCCAGGCAAACAGGGATCTGACGAAGTCGTCAGGCAAATGTTGAATTTCAGATCCCATCTAGGCATTGAAATCCATCCCTTCTACCGCATTGAACCCCACTTTATCTACAAACTCCAACCTGTCAAAATTAACCCCCCAACAAATCTCGCGGTACTTACCAGCCAGCCCTGTTGGCTAACCCTAACTCGTCATTTGGTTCCCGCTTTCACCAGAGTTCACTCACGCTACTTCGCTTTCTAGCTATTATGTCTACTCCACCTCCCATTGCATTCGTCATTCGGATTCAGGATTATGCAAGGGCAAGCCTTAGTGAGAATAGGGAGTACTTTTATTTCACCCTGCCCGGAAAGTTTTTTCTCTGCCCGAAAAAGCGTATCTCCAAAACGAACCCCTAAGCGGATAGCGTATGTACGTTAGCGTATATACGATACGCGAATATACGCTGTACGCGTATATTCCAACTTAGACGAGGACATGCATCTCCAGTCCACATGCTGCTGAGCACACACAGTAATCTGGTAAATTGTCGAGCACCGTTTATAACCATGCCAAACCCCACAAGATCCCGCACCTGGTGGGGTCAGAGACCCAGACGTCTGGGCGCTCCTTGGCGTGGTTGGTCACAGCGTACAGCGGCGGGGGGGGCTGACTTCTCTCGTTCAGCCTGGCTTGTAGGACCAGGGGAGACACAGAGGGGAAGGAACAGCGGTCCGGGTTTGCATGGTGGTGGGGGAAGTGGGTGGCGAGAAGAACGAACTGAGACAAGAATGGGTGTGAACATGACGGTCCAGCTGAGCGTGAGTGTTTGTGTTTGTGTGTGATGTAGTGCAAGGAGGGTGTGAGAGGAGAGGAGCGGAGTGGAAGGCGAGAGGCGAGGCACGCACTGCAGCACGGGCAGCAGGCGCTCCCTCAGGTCCGCCAGGTCGTCATCTGTCATGCCTCCCCCCACCCGACAGAATGACACTAGGCTGCACCATGGGAGCACGGGCGACAAGGGGAGAGATGCGGGGAGCAGTGAGAGGCAAGAAGAGAGGAACAAGTGTGACATGGGAGAAGATCATTGTGGAAGTGAGTGGAAGAGGGTGCAGTAAGGAGCAGGCGTGCCGTCGTGTGCACGTGGCATGGGCCAGTGCGCAAGTACCGTGGAGGAGGCTGGTCGGGGTCCGGGGGTTGCTCCCATAGGCCGAGCAGGAACTGAGATAGCTGTGGGGGGACAGGAGGGCAAGAGGTGATGGTGGAAGGTGTGATGCATGACAGGAGCAGATAGTGCGATGCAGCATGGGAATATGGGGTACGAAACGTATCACAAAAAAAGCGGAGCGGCCATGCGGCGCTGGCTGTTGCTGCAGCTATGGCATGGCATGGAAGGGATGGCAGGGCATTACATGGCATGGTAAGGTGTAGCGAAGCAGTGGAGCTCACCTCTCCTCCGCGGCGGTTGGATCCAAAATAGGCGCCTAGGTGGGACAGGAGGAGAGGGGGAGAGCGACACACACACACAACACCAGAAGAAGAGGGAGATGGGTTGAATGGGTGCGTGCGTGGGACACGAGGGGCATGTCAATGGGAGGATGTGGAGGGCGAATGGCAGGAATCACATGGAAGCACCATGGCACACCATCGCACAGACGCTGTGATCAGATAGCAACAGGGCATGTGCAGTGAAACTGGGCATGAGCATGAGCATGAGCATGAGCATGAGCATGAGCATGGGCATGGGCATGAGCATGTGCATGCATGCGTGCATGTGCATGGACATGAGTATGGGTATGCATGCGTGCATGTGCATGGGCATGAGTATGGGCATGCATGCGTGCATGTGCATGGGCATAATTATGGGCATGCATGCGTGCATGTGCATGGGCATGAGTATGGGCATGCATGCGTGCATGTGCATGGACATGAGTATGGGCATGCATGCGTGCATGTGCATGGGCATGAGTATGGGCATGCATGCGTGCATGAGCATGGGCATGAGCATGGGCATGAGCATGGGCATGCATGCGTGCATGTGAGGGGCAGCACCCATGACAAGGGCGTCGATATCAGCGCCGGTATCCATGTAGTCGGGCTTGAGCTTGAGCCACTTGGACGAGCGGTCACCCGCCTCCCACGGCGACTGCAGGTCCTTCACCACCACTCCCTCGTCCCTGCATGGCTCATGCACGGGGTGTTGCCGCACCGACGGAGGGAGGGAAGGGGAGGGAGCGGAGTGAGGCAGTGGGGAAGGGAAGGGATAAGGAGCAGCGTGAATGGAAGGGGTAGAAATTAGCTGGTGTGCGCAGCAGTGGCATGCAATGATGCGAGTGGTGATGTAGGTAGTGACATGCAAGGCAGAAGGGGAGGAGTGAGGACGGGTTGAAGCGAGGCGTGCCTGTTGTCGACGGTCTGCACGAAGAAGGCTTGGATGTCCGCTGCACTGTGTGCATACTGCGACCAGTTGGGCTCGCCTGTGCTCCCTCCCACCGTGGCGGTGCGGGGAGACACATTGGGGCAGATGTGGCACATTGGGGCAGATGTGGCACATTGGGGCAGATGTGGCACATTGGGGCAGATGGGGCACATTGGGGCAGATGGGGCACATTGGGGCAGATGGGGCACATTGGGGCAGATGGGGCACATTGGGGCAGATGGGGTACATTGGGGCAGATGTGGCACATTGGGGCAGATGTGGCACATTGGGGCAGATGTGGCACATTGGGGCAGATGTGGCACATTGGGGCAGATGTGGCACATGGGGAAAGAAGGGGGAGTGCAAAAGAACCAGGGGAACGATACAAGGCAGACAGGTGAGAGGAGGATGCGAAAGCAGTGAAGGACGGTTACACGGTTATCAAAGAGAGGCCGATGGGGGAGCGCAGAAACAAGGAAGGGCGAGGAACAGGAGAACGTGAGGAAGACAGAAGGGTGTAACAGGTGGGGGAGAAAAGGGACTGGAGACGGGGAGAGAAGGGCGAATGGAGGACCAGGAGGCACCAGGAGCGCGTGGGGAGATGTTGGAGGAGCGAGGGTCGGGCGGCAGCAGCAGCTCTAGGCGGTGTGGCTTGGGGAGCACGACCTCCTTGAGCAGCTGGTGGCGGCGCTTGAGCGGATAGTGGATCACACTGCCGTCCCGGTGGTACAGAATGTCAAACGCCACGTCTGCCACACATGGGATGGGGGCACGGAGGAGGAATGGAAGGGGTGATGTAGGGTGCTGCGCTGAGAGGGCTTGTGGAAGAGCAAGGAGATTCAAGGATACGTGCATGAAGAGCGATGGCAACACGTACTAGGGCTAATCGAGGCAGCACAGGCATGCCAGAAGGTGCATTGCATTAGACGTGCACTGGCACTTACAGCATAGCTGGGGCGCGTGGGGGTGGCAGAGTGGCAGATGGACGACACGCGCACAGAGAGAGTGAGTGCAGGGGCGCAGAGGGAGGGAGAACGGGCAGGGCCATAAGTGTGCACTTGAATCAAGGACAAGAGTGGCGCGTGAGGTAGCACAAGGAAAGCAGCACAAGGGACGATGTGCGGGGCAGGTATGGCGTATGGAGGGAGAGGAGAACATCGAGGAACACAGAGTCACATGGTATACACAGGCAACTCTAGCCATGCACGCCTCGCATGGGGCATGAGGCACGTGACAGTGGGATGAGGCATGCAGCATGGCACCTGGATGTCACTGTTGCCGCCGTCTCGTGCCTCCTTGGCTGCACACGTGGGGTCCGCCAGCAGAGACGGTGGAGGACAAGCACGGAGGAAGAATGGGGAGGACACGCAGATAGCGCGCAGAAAGTGGGTGGGTGTGTGTGGGCGAAACAGCATGGCGATGGGACGTGTGCGATGAGGCGATGTAGTAGCGTGGAGCAGACATGCACGAAGGCAGTGGGTGGGCAGGAAGGGCGCACCTGCTGTTTGATTGGATCCGAACTCCACAAACTTGTTGTTCACTCGATCCCATGCCAGCATCTCCCCGTCCAGTATACACCTGTTGTGCCATGCCATGCCATGCCATGCCATGCGAGGCATAATGCAGCACAAAAACCACACGACACAGCTGTAGTGTGAAAAATAGAGAGACGCAGCGATAGGCACAGTCCACAACAAAGTGAAAACAGTGGATCAGGGAACACGGGACAACGGGAGGATGGGCGGATGGGAGCATAGGGGTATGGGTGCAGGGCTGACTTGTCTGTGAGAATGTTGTTCACGACCAGATCCTCCATGCCAGGGAGAAACTCCGAATGCTCCTTGAAGTTCCTGCCACCACGCCATGCCATGCCACCCCATGCCATGCCATGCCATGCCACCCCATCCCATGCCATCCCACCCCATGCCATACCATGCCATGACATGCCATGCCACCCCATGACATGCCATGCCACCCCATGCCATGCCATGCCATGCCATGCCACCCCATGCCATGCCACACCAAGCCACAAAATGCCATGCCATCCCATGCCACGCCATGGCAGTACCACATTGGAGGCGCAAGGCACTATGAGGCGTTTCACGCATACATGCAGGGTGTGCTCGGAGAGACTTCAACTGCTTCGCAGAGTTGATCCCCTCATGCCATGCATGGCATGCGCTGTGCATGCATCCACATGCACCACAATGCATGTGCACAAACAATGACACGTGGACGAACACACGCGCATGTCTGCATGCATGTCCACATGCACGTGTGCAAGAATGCACGGACCTTGAGAAGAAGTTGATTATGGAGCCATTCTTATGGATCTGCACGCGGTCGCCATCGAACTTGCACTCCACCACCGCCTCCTTGCCCTTCATCTGCTCTCACCCATGCATGCATGCGCCCATGTGTTCATGCATCCATGCATGCACCCATCGAGCCATGAATTCGTGCAAGCATGCATGCACCATCAGCCAAGCAGACCCATCAGCCCGGGCTGTGCTTGCCTCCTCTCGAACCAGCCGGCACACAACATGCCATGGCATGTGATGAGATGCACGGGTAGGTGTGTGAGCAGTGCAGCAAGGCACACGATGAAGGAGGGCACGGGACCAATGCGGATTGGCACGAGGGGTAGGGGCCCTGAGTAAATTACATCAGGCATAGTTGTGAAATAGTCTTGTGAAGAACGCAGGGGAACGGCGGAGAGCAAGCGACAGGGTGGGTGGAGTGGAGGGGGGTGGGAGGGCGCACCAGGCTCCAAGCAGCGTCTGCTGTGTCCACTCGCCGGGCCAGCTGTGGCCGCACTGCACTCCCTGGCTCTATGTCCTGATGCATGTCATGCAATCACATCACATGTCATATCATCATGCCACACCATGGCGTGCCATGCCATGAAACGCAGTGTCCAGATAACAACACACATGCAGAATCAGGTGAGCAAAGGACACACCGTGATACATACAAACACTGTTCCTCTCTCCATCGTCCATTGACCATCCCCCCCGAGACACCCACACCCTTCCCAGCCACCGCCGCTCATCCCAATCCGGTTTTCCTTTGCGTTCCCCCACTTCCCAAGCACAACCTCGTATGCTCACACCCAGCTCCACGTCCTCCTCTCTCCCTCCTCCTCCCCACCTCCTCCCACCCCGCACCTGGCGCTTGGCGCGGACGGCGCGGGAGGGCAGGGAGTGGCAGAGGCGGCGCAGGTCGCAGGTGTGGTTGAAGACGTCCTCGGCGTCGGGGTGGAATGCGCGCAGCACCGACTTGTCACTCATGCCGAAGTGCAGGCCTGAAGGGATGATCAAGCGCATGGACAGCGCACCCGTGGGTAGAAAGCGACGAGGGGTGAGTAAAGCGCTGGTTGTTGCACACGTGGTGGTGGGAAGGGCGAGAGCACACGTGACTGAGGAGGGTTCATGCAGGGACGCGAAGTGGAAAGGAGGGGGTGAGAGGAAACTGCACGCATGTATGGAGGGCAGGAGGCATGTTCGAGAGGGGTGATGAATGGCGGGATGTGTGTGTGCGTATATGGGAGGTGGTGGCGCACCTTGCAGGATGATGAGGAGGATCCACTTGAGCTGCGTGGGGTTGGTGGTGTTTATCATCCGCTCCACTACTGCCACCTTCGCCTCCCTGCTCCTTGCACCCGCCACACATGCACATTCACATACACATGCCCGTCCCTCCCCACCCATACACGGACGCGCGCACGCGCGCACACACACACACATCCCCTACAAGTACACAGTTTAGCGTCACATAGTTGCAGGGGTGGCGAGGGCAGTGAGGAGGCGAGAGCAACAAGCAAGGGGACAGGGAAACCGAAACAGAGAGCGCAAGCAGTGACCGGAGGCTGGGAGGGGTGTGGGGAAGCG
The DNA here is from genome assembly GCA_948144175.1 of Closterium sp. NIES-65. Classification (NCBI taxonomy): domain Eukaryota; kingdom Viridiplantae; phylum Streptophyta; class Zygnematophyceae; order Desmidiales; family Closteriaceae; genus Closterium; species Closterium sp. NIES-65. Next base: position 1,324,199 of record CANXME010000584.1, read on the forward strand.
CTGGAAAAGGGGGGGTTGGAAGAGAGAGATGGATTGCGCAATGAAAGGGGAGAGCGAAGGCGTGGGTGCAGAGGGTAAGTGCGCTGCGCGAAGCGAGGGGCGGCAGGACCTGGGGCCGGCAGCAGCGAGGTCGTCGAGCAGCGCGTTCACACCGGCGATGGTCAGCTCGTTCCTTGACTCCAGCTGCCGACTCGCCACCACCTGCTCTCACGCTCACCCCTCGCACGCCGCAGGTGAGGGGGAGGAGGAGCCCGAGGTGGGGGGAGGGGGAGGGGAGGCTTGGGTGGGGCAGAGGTGGGAAATAGGTCGAGCGGAGCGTTGAGGCCCCTTAGCGTGTGCTTGTGTGTGTGCCATGCTGCTGCATCGCTGGCCCTGCTACTCACTGAAGCAACAACACGATGTGCACCAGAGCGGGGCGCGGCAATACCTAGGCACCGCCTGCAGTTTCTGCATCGCAGACTCACTGTCCCCCTACCCGCGTCTCTCTTCGCCGCGCGCTCACCTCCATCGCAACTTTCACGAAGTTGCCAGCGTTCTCGCCCACGTGGCCGCGCCCGCCCGTCTGCCAGTCCTCCAGCAGCCGCGCCTCGTCCGACCCGCGCGCCAGGGGAATGGCGTCAGCCAAGCAGCGACCCAGCGCCGCCTCGCGAACGCCGTACGAGCCGCGCTCGCGGTCCAGGCTCGGAGTCATCAGCCGCAGCGCTGCGAACAGGCTGTCCCCCAACCCCCCGCCCGCCGTTTCCCCAGCTCCGACCCCTTCCCCCGCGCCGTTATCGCGAGCGCCAGAGGAACCGTTAAGATCTCCCTCGGAGCCCGGGGCGAGGCGCTCCGCGTGCTTGCGGGCTGCATGCACATAGCAGATGTCGAAAAAGTTCTGCACGAGCTGCGCCTTACGGTTGGCGCCGCCTTTACCGCGTTTGACGCGCGAGATACCTTCGAACATTTGAGATAACATCTCAAAGGGACACTCGTACTCCGCCATGGCATGCGCGCGGCATGGAACAAGGACTGGTCGAGAGCGTGCGTCGAGGTGACGCCTTCTTTGTAAAACCAAACCAATGCCGAGTGTTGGGCTATGAATTTGGTTGAACTCCCGCTTCGCTTTTGCGAAACTCTAGAAAACCAGCAGGTTGTAGATCATAAAACAGGTTAATCCATTAGATGGCTGTTGTTACAGTTCTTCTTTGTCACAAATATAGCTTAGTCACACATGTTTTTGCGATGAAACTCTTGATTTCATGAAACAGCCACTTTATACATCAACAATGTGCATCAAGAGCTATGCATGGGTCACCGAGTGGGCTATGCAGATGCATAGCCAACGACGTCGATACGAGGAGCCAAGCCAGCACGCTGGATGAAGCCAAAGGTAGCAATTCCACCAGGCGACAGGTTGGCAGCCCAGTCAGACAAGCGACAGTTGCTATCAAGGTTCCATGAAGTGATGGGCTCGTAGCTGGAGCAGCGGAGGGCGATGTTTTTCACAGTCCTGGACTGTGCGTTGCGAACGGTACACTGCCACAGCTCCTTGGGAACACCGTTGTCCTTCCATGCGTTCTCCACGACACAAGTGGCAATGATCGCTGTGGGATGAGTGGTGTTGGGATAGGTTACAATCACGACAACTACAACTTTCACGTTAGATAAACATGAGCACAGTGCTTGGATGAAGAAAGGTACAATAGTATATGAGCTTTAGTTTGAGGTAAAGCACATCACCTGCAGAGGGAGGGCTGGGCGTGACCGGAGGTGACGGTGATGGTGGTGAAGGGGTGGTTGAAGGAGGAGGGGAGGGAGAGGAACGAGGAGGTGGGGGAGAGGACGGAGGAGGAGAGGAACCAGGAGGAGGAGGGGAGGAGGAACCAGGAGGAGGAGGGGAAGAGGAACGAGGAGGGGGAGGCGAGGAGGAACGAGGAGGAGGAGGGGAGGAGGAACGAGGAGGAGGAGGGGAGGAGGAACGAGGAGGAGGCGGGGTGGAAGGAGGCTGCCCTGATGAAGAGCCGCCCCCAACGATGCGAGCGAGAGCACCGACCATGCCAGGGTTGATGTATGTGGCGGGCTCTGCCGTGCTGTAGTCAGTGCGGTCATCTGCATATGTGTCACTCTGCCAATAGGTCACACACAAAAACACACCAACCACACCACCACACAGCAGACAGGTGAGAGCCCGTAGAGAAGGAGCAAGACCACCTTTATGCCAAGCCTGTTACACTGCACTCACCCCGTCTCTGGGACCACCGACAATGGCGCCGACGTGCACGTTGGGGTTGGGGGAGGAGGCGGTGAGGTAGCGGAAGCCCTCGGAGCACCCGATCTGCTGCGGGGCGGCGAAGATGGAGGGGATGGAGGCGCCGCGGTGGTGGATGCGCTGGGGGAAGGAGGGGGAGAAGCCCACCATGTACGACAGGCCCTGAGGGTTGCGCCCCAGGATGTAGTCCACCTGGGGGGGCATGAATCACGGGGCACGAGGCACACATGGTGGTTGTGTGGGATGGGAGGAGATTTCTCTTATGAACCTGGGCTTGTGAGCTTGGAGTGAAGGTTGAGCAAAGAACTGGATGCAAACGGGTGAGGAACCTCGAAGTTGTCCTCGCCCTCTCACTGCGACATGTGCTTTGACCCCACGCGTCCACACATCCACGCAGCACCCACCTGGCGCCTGGCCTCCGCGAGGAGCTGCTGCGGTGTGAAGGTGGTGGAGGCGCACTGCAGGTTCTGCCCGGCACGCCGCAGTGTGTCGGCGAGCACAGTGGTCAGGAATGCCATGTTGGTCACGTACTGGTTGTTCACCCCGCGCCCCGGGATGTACAGATGCCCCCCTGCCGTGAGGCGGTAGGTTTCCAGTGGGAGGAAGGGGACACACCGGAGGAAATTTGGTAATCAGATGCGAAGATTGCTTGACGTTTGTAGGTGAGCTGATGGAGGGGAACAACATGAAGCAGCGATGTAAGCATGGCTCTCTTAGGAGCATGAATCGGATTGCTGCTTTACCTGGGGTGCGGGGAGTGCGGGAGAGTGGGTTGTTGGGCATGTTGCTGCAGACGTAGAACTCTGCAGTGCGGCGGTAGCGGTTGAACAGGTCTGACGAGCTCGACGGGATGCGACCGGTCAGCAGCAGCTGGGGCACCAACAGGCACAGAGAGGAGCGGGCGGGAGTTGAGGGAGGAATTCTGTCAGCTGAAGCACGAGTGCGATGAAAAAGTAGCGCAAGAGCCGGAAATGCATGGCGTTGTGGCTAATGATGTGGAGAGCAAGGGGGGCGTGAGTGCAGGGGAGGCTGACCTCGGTGAGCAGCAGCTGTGCTCCCGCGTACTTGTTGTCCCAGCTGAACTCGTTCTGCTGCTGCGTGCTGCCGCCCAGCTGAGCGTCGTTGCGCTGTATGTACTGCAGGTACGCCTCATCACCTGTTGCGCGGTACAGCCACGCTGCCGCCCACAGCAGCTCGTCCTGCCAGGGAACGAGAAATGGGTGGCACTTGTTTGCACTGCTGGTGCAAGCTGCTGAATGGGTGACGAAGTGCAAATGCACAATACTCCCAGAAGGAAGAGGTGAGATGTCAGATGTGGGCGTACCTGGAAGCCGCTGAAGGAGCGGTAGTAGTTCTGCGCAATGGGGATGGCGTCACTGTACACACCACGGTACTCGTCTGCAAACACGAATAGCTGAACCATAGCACCGCATGCATGGCAGGGAGACACAAATCAGTGGTGAATTCATGCTCCAGTTCCGACTCCTCCCATGCAGCAAATTGGCCATATGGTAAGTGGTCAAGGCATACCGCGGGAGCCAACCTCAGCAATGATTGCATTGAAACGTGTGCCTGTTTACCTGGCGAGCGCGTGACTGGAGCGTGTTGGCATACGAGTTGTTGCGGCCCCTGAAGGCAAGGGACGCGGCAGCGAGAGCGGCAGCAGTCTCGCCGGCGAGGTCGGATCCGGGGTTCTGAGCATCGATCTTGTATGCCGTGCGGTCTGTTGTCATGTCCTCAGGCCGCTGCCAGCACGCATGGTCCGAGTTGCCATCGCCCACCTGCCACGGCCGCATCGAGCCCGCACACAGGGGTGAGAGTCTCAGGCTCAAAGTCGACCTGTGTGCTTCAGGTGTAACAGCACGGAATGAGCAGGGCTGCTGCTACTGCCCGCATCACAGTACTGGCAGCTCACACCAACACCCCACTTCTTAACCATTCACCAACACCCTACGCTTTAAAGCGTTGACAAGAAAGCACTAAAGACAGCAGCAGCCATTCCCGTTACTGTGAGCACCCACCTGCCCCCAGAGCTCCGTGGGCCCGGTGTTGGCCTTGAGGAAGTAGTCCGTGCCCCACCGAATGGCGTCCAGCGCCTCGTCCAGCTGCCCCGCCACCTGCAGCTGTGCACCGTACTCCACCACGGCCCATGACAGCACCGTCACCGTGAACGCCATGGGGAATCCGAACTTCACGTTGTCGCCCGCGTCGTAGTACCCGCCCACCAGATCCACCTGCGCGCCATGCGAGGGGGCACGGAGGAGAGGCGATCAGCACAAGGCGCATTATTGCGCGTCGCACTATAGTGTGTCACCACGTGGTCAGAATCATCCCACAGGGTGTGTGACAGCGGGGCAGCGGGTCGTGTGCAAGGCAGAGCTCACATTGTTGCGTGCGCCGTCCTGCAGGCCCGAGTTGCCGCGCCATGGCACGCGGTTGGTGCGCGGATCCAGTCGCCCCGACCGTTGCCCCTCGAAAAAGAGAATGCTCTTTGCGAGCGCGTCACGGTAGTCCAACGGAGGCTGCGCTGCTGCTCGCTGCATGGCCGCCGACGCAACGAGCAGCAGCAGAGACAGAGGGACCAACGACCTCATTGGCAGACGGTTTGCCATAGCTGACAGGTGAGAGAGTCTACAGGCAGGAAATAGCGGAGGGAAGATGTCAGAGAACTGAAGCTTGTTCAGTGAGCAGTGCTTGTCTTAGCGTGTCATGGTGCCTGCAGATTCGCGCCTTTATACTTGAGTGGGCGCTGCTGCAAGTAGATTGCAGTGCTAGTTGCGCCCGGCCTGCCCGACAGGGAGACAACCCGACAAGGTGACAGCCTGTCGAGCAGCCAGTGCGAGTGTCACATCAGACGGGACTGCAATCAATCGCATCCGCGTCGAACCGCGATGCGCGATGGGCTGACGCACGAGCCACATTGGGGATTGCGACGGGTTGATGGAATACCATAACGCGCTTGAATTTCGCTGAGGTGTACGATTGATACCTGAGTAAAACATGCCTTACATAGAGAACATAGGGAAAATGACTGATTAGATATTCCATACTAATTGTAACAGCACTCAAGTAAATTTTACTAATTGCAATAGATACATAAATAACCACTACTGAAATTAAACGCTTACATGCTTTCAAGCAATTCTACCCACTAAGTCCAACACCTTCATAGCAGCCCACTCCAAAAGGCCTTACGCTGCAGTTGGTGGTCTTCTGACTCCCATGCCTGCCTGCTGCCCATTCATGCATCTTATTGCTCCCCCAGCCCTAAAGAGCATGGCTTCAGCTGATAGGCTACAAATCAAACGTCTACAGAAAAAAGCATGGCTTCAGCTGATGGGCTACAAAAACCCACCCTACCTGGTCTTGGGTCACTAAAGAGTCTAGGGTCGACCACAGATTAGCAGTCATTTCTACCTGGCAGACACCACAGCTGCACCCGGCACAAACGTGGGAATGCTGGCCACACTGAGGTCTGCCCTGCCTGGAGAGCCATCTGCTGCATACTGCTCCTCCAAAGTCATGCCTGGCGCCGACAGCCCGTTGAGCACCTCGCCTAGCTTGGCTGCTGTGGCTGCTGCCTCTCCTGCACTGGGCTTCTTGCCACTATACTCCACCAGCACCACCTTGCCTCCCTTGCCACTGCCAGCACCCAGTGTCGCCGCCTCATCCAGGTCACCACTCACAAACGCCCCCACGTTCTTGGCCCCTGCACCCAGCTTCTCCCCTGCCTTGTCGTTTGCAGACCCCTCACCCTCCTCGCCTGCCGTCTTCTTGCCCTTGCAGCACCCGTTGGCGCACGCCCCTGCAGCAGCAACAGCGCCCAACCCATCAAAGCTGGGGCTGCAGTCAGCGCAGAAGCTGTCATCAGGGTTGTAGGCGCCAGGCAGCTCGTCGCCCTCGCCCATCTCCTTCCACTGCTGCAGCGCGTCCGCCAGGCTGATTGCCATGTCGATGCCGCCCGTCTGGTCCTCCAACGGATCCTGGTAGGCGCACACACATTTGGGAGGCACAGTTTGCAGGGGCTTGGGGTTTAGACAAGTATGATGACGTGGAAGGGTAAAGGAGAGGAGCAAGTGATGTGAGCACAAGCTGTGCTCGAGGCAATTTCACAATCCATGCAGGGCTGCTGGCAAGGGGGGAGGGGGGCTCGCCTGGGGTTTCCACTGCTGCACGAGGGGCACGAGCGCGGCAACAACATCGCTCATGGTGGGGCGTCGCTTGGGGTCCCTGGCGGTGCAGTGCAGCGCGAGGTCCGCCATGGCGCAGATGGACTCGAACACCGTCACCCCGCTGCCCGCCTCCCCGCCCACCACCGTCGGTGACTCCGCTGCTAGCGTCGGATCCACCACCTGGGGAGGGGGCGATGCACATGGAATGGACATGGTACGGAGGAACGTTAAGGCGAGGCCAAGGGATGGGTTGGGTTTGGAGGAAGGAGCATGGGACGGATTGGCATGGGAGAGAAGGAGCAGCAGGAAGGGGTGGGAAGTGAGCGTACGAGAGCGAGCTTCTGGCGGTCGGGGATGTGCGGCGGCAGCCACGTGGCGAGGTGCACCGTGTCCTCGGACTGGCTCGAGTCGAGCGCGCGTCGGCCCGTGACGAGCTCCATGAGCACCACGCCGTAGCTGTACACGTCCGACTTGGTCGTCACCTTGCCCGTCACTGCATGCATGCACCCAGGGGCGTAGAGGTGAAGGGGAACGGGGTGGTTTAGGGCAGTCCACGCGGTGGTCTGATGCGTCGCATAAGGCCCAGCAGCAACGAGGCCACCCGCATTGCACACTCCATACCTGCATATTCCGGGGCGAGGTAGCCAAAGGTGCCGGCGAGGCGGGTTTCGATGGAGGGCTGGTAGCCGTCGATGCCGCCGAGCTGCTGCTGCTTGACGAGGCCGAAGTCCGAGACCTTGGCGCGGAACGAGTCGTCCAGCAGCACGTTGCTCGGCTTCATGTCGCGGTGGATGAACGACGCGCGCGCCAGCCCGTGCAGGTACTCCAGCCCGCGCGCCACGTCCAGCGCCACCGACACGCGCGTGCGCCAGTCCAGCGGCCGCAGCCCCAGGCGCTGGTGGTCGAACAGGTGCCGGCTCAGCGGACCCTGCGCACGGGAGCAGAGGGAGCACGGGGAAAGCGGGGGGAGGCTGGTGAGAACGTTGAGGGGCCGAGAGGATGGGAAGGATTTGGGTGGTTGCGTGGAATCACAAGGAAGCAGATTCCACCAGGCAGACGAGGCTAGAGGCGCAGAGAGAGGGGAGAGCGAGGAGGGGGGAGCGCGGCACCTTGGGCATGTACTCGTAGACGAGCAGCCGCTCGTAGCCGTCCACGACGTACCCCAGCAGCGCCACCAGATGGCGGTGCCGCAGCTTCGTCAACACGCCGATCTCCGCCTGCACGCACACGCACCGCCACCACGCCACGCACGCGGACATGGATGACGAAAGCACGTTAGAGAAATGCAGACGGATAGGTGGGGCGATGCTAGGGAAGCAAGCAGGGGTGCGATGCGTTACCTGGAACTCGGAGAGGCCTTTGGTGGAGAGGTGACCCAGCTCCATGCGCTTCACCGCCACCTTGGTGCCGTCCTCCAACTCGCCCTTATACACGGTACCGAAGCCGCCCTTGCCGATGATGTTGGACGGCGCGAAGTCGCCGGTGGCGGCGCGGATGACCTCGATGCGGATAAGCAGGTCGCCCTCCGACGAGTCGCCCACCGCGAACCCGCGACTGGCGGCGAGCGCCGCGGGATCGATGCGGATCTTGACGTCCGTAGGCGCCGTGGCCCCCGCCAGCGATATCGGCACCGTCGCCGACGCCAGCGCGCCATGCGGATCCCGCGAGTCGGACCTGGGGGCGAGCAGCGGGGGAAGGAGGGGGAAAGAATAGCGGGCTTATTATATGACCCAATGCGGGGTTGTGTCTGTATGTGGGGCCAGAGGGGACGCTCTACTTGTAATGAGTGTTCGTTCGCGCCGCACTAGGCGGGTCTACACCTCCAACAACTCACATGGACGGGCTACCCACGCGGCGCCAGTGGCGCGAGCGGCGGAAGAAGATGCAGAGGCCGCAGAGCGCGAGGGCGACACACAAAAGCAGCGCCACGGGGACCACGATCGCCGCTATCGGCACAGAGCTGCCGCCACCCCCGCTGCTCGCTGGTGCCGCACTGCTGCTGCTGCTGCTGGTGCTCGCGGCGTTGTCACCCCCGGCGATCGCGCTAACGTTCTGTATTGGCTGTTGCGGCGGAGGCGTTAACGGGAGAGACGGCGGTGCGGTCATATTGACTGGCACGGACGCTGCGGGGAACGGGGTTTGGGGAGAGAGGCACGGTGAGCTGAAACTGAAAGTACAGTGCACGAGAGAGATAAGGTGAGGCCACTTGGCACGAAAGAAAGAGAAGCAAGCAACTAAAAGTGCGGAAAGTCTCTACCTGGGGGCGTGCTAGGCGTCGGGGGAACAGGTTTCGGCGGAGTGGTGGGGCTAGTGGTATTAACGGGGGGTGTCACCACGGGGCTCTTAGGGTTGTGCGGCCGACGCGGCACGTGCGGCTTGCGTGGAGAAGTCTTGACGACGACGACGGGCGGCACTTTGGGCTTCGGAGCGAGCACAGGCGGCTGCACCTTGGGCTTGGGCACCACTACTGGCGGCACCACCACCGGCGGCACCACAACGGGGGGCTTCGGCACTGAAGGCAGAGAGGGAGGCGCAGCGGGCGGAACGACTGGCGGCTCGGATGGCGGCGCCGCGGGCGGTTCGGCAACAGTGAATTGGTTGCCCATGGAGAGCACCGTGACTCCCGGCGCGAACTGGGGCAGGTCGCCCGTGAAGCTGTTGTTCGCCAGGTTGATCGCTTTTAGCGCTGGCAACGCGGCGAGCTGGGGCGGCACGGGTCCAGTGAGGTTGTTGCCGGGCACCTGCAGCATCTCGAGCGACAGGAGCTTCCCCACCGACGGCGAGAGCGTGCCGTTGAGACCCTGTCTGGCCAGCGTTATGCTGCGCACCTTGCCGCGCGCCGAGCACCCCACGCCCACCCACGACGAAACCTGGTCGGCGGCGCCGCACGGCGACGACCCTTTCCACGACGCGACGAGCACGGGCGGGTACTGCACGGCCTTGAGCAACTCCAGCAGCGCCATCGTCTCCCGCGGGCACTTGTCGCCGGGCTTGGCGCCGCAGAAGCCGTTGGGGCTGTAGCTCTTGTTGCCGAATTGCTTCATGAAGCGCCAGATGGGCCCCACGAGCTGGTTCTTCTGCACCTGCAGGTCGCGCAGGTTGGGCGTGTCGCCCAGCGTCTTGGGCACCATGCCCGTCAGCTCGTTCTCGTACAGCTTCACCGACTGCAGCAGCGACAGCGGCCCGCCCAACGAGTCGGGAATGGCGCCCGAGAGCAGGTTACCGTGCAGCCATAGCTCCGAGAGCAGCGGCACCTGGCCGAGGCCCTCGGGAATGGGCCCCTTGATCTGGTTGTTGTTCAGCCGCACCGACTGCAGGCTAGCCTGGCCCGCGCCGAACATATCGGGGGGGATCTCGCCAGCGAACTGGTTGTGCGCCAGGCTGAGATTTACCAGCGACGCCATGCGGCCGATGTACGCAGGCAACGGACCGGAGAAACCGCACTCGGTGAGCTCCATGACCTCGAGGGCCGCGTTCTTCGAGAAGTCCGGCAAGGGCTGGCCCTGGTAGTCGTTAGAGAGCAGGTACACGGCCTGCAGGTTCGTCATGTTCTCGAAGAGATTAACAGGAATGGCCGTGAACAGGTTGTGGTCTAGCCCCATCTTCTCCAGCTTCTCCAGCCGCCCCAGCTCCGCCGGCACCGGCCCCGTGAAGCCGTTTTCGCCCAGAAACACGGCGCGTAGGTCCGTCAAGTTCGCGATGGCCGGCGCGAGCTTGCCGCCGAGAGCGAGTTGCGGCAGGAGCATGCCGGAAACGACGTGATAGTCGGAAGACGGGTCGCGGCTGCATGAAAGGTGCTCCCAGCTGTCTTCGCACGGATCGCCCGATTCGGGCCACTTAAGCGGCGCGGGATTTTTTAGAGCCTTTCTAAACGAGAGGAGCGCCTCTATGTCCGACGGGCGCGTGACGGCCAGGCACGCGACCGGTGCAACGATTAAGAGGGTAATAACGAGAAGCGACGGCATGGTTAACGGCGAGATGTGGTGGGAATGGGAGAGGGCCGGAGGAGCCCTGGCCATGCTGGGCCAGAGGAACCCGGCTGACGACACGCCTCCAAGGCTGATTCGTCCTTTTAAAAAAATCGCCCCTACTTTCAGCTGGCTCTAGCTAATCGAACGCATTGTGCGAGGATAACCCTAAACTCTCTCTAAGTAGCAATGACTACTTGACTTCCTGTGTTCTCGCTTTTGTTCTGGACGTCCAGTGATTGCGCGAAAGGAACGGCAAGCAGGGGCATCCAATTCGATGGTCGATCGTGGTCTTTGAATGCTGCGCATCCAAACCACCGTGTTATTCGCCACTGACTACTGTCTCCGAACTTCGGGTGGGGCGGGGACTTAAGCGAATGGTTGGACACAGTCTTGTATCGATGGGTTTTGAAGCAACAAAACTGCAGTGCAACTATGGATCAGTGCTCCGGGTGGGATCAATTGTGGTCCTTGCAAGCAATGCCATCAATTCTGCTCTGGGTGTGGCATGATGCGCCGCGCAACCATTCAAGTCATCTCACACCGCCCTCCATCGCGCCGCGAATGCTCACACATGCCTTGCCCTCCCTATCTCCTTTCGTGCATTGCCTCCCGCCAAAAGGTGATGGCGTGGAAGGAGGCTATAAGCGTGACGAGGAGCCGAGGCGCGGCATGATGACGGCAATGCAGCTGAGGCACCAACATTGACACGTCCGTGAGCGCAGAGCGGTCCTTCTGTGTGCACATCTCACACTGGCCCACGGAGTCAACGCGCTTTGCTGCTGGTTGGGTCAAAATACCCCGTCATACTCACCTAAGAGAAGTGTGACTGTGACAAGCGAATTGAAATATCGGGATCGGACCTTCAGAAGGAAGGCCAGAGAGATGTCAGGGTTTTATCAGGGTTGAACAATAATATCTCCTACATAGCGCAGCAAGTGTAGTGGATACTTCCTATAGAAAAATTCGACACTGAACCCCATAAGTATGACCACTTTCGAGTTGATCATTAATATGCCCATGTTTAGTTGGCTAGCATGTTTACTTATATTACATGCTGAAATATGTACATAAAGTAATGTGATTGCAGTATTATATATCTGCTGAAAGGTGCATCCCATTATATGTATGGTATTTCATCGTTTTCCTTGAATTAATTACGTTTAAGAGAGATTTGTCCTGATAAATGTTCTGGATGTATCATTACTTCTCACTTAGCATATTTGTTGAATTTGCATCATAATTACCATGAGTAAGTCCATGGTTAGCGTGAGAACAAGCTCCTTTAACCGGACTAATAATCAGGAGTATTTCGGTTGGTGCTAGTGCGCCGTTTTGCTGACTGACACCACGCCTCATGACGTGGCGACCCCGTCATTTCAGTCTTACCCTCGGCCAAAAACTTGAGTTCAGCCTGCTGACGTACGAGAGTGGTCATTTCGCGACTTGCGATGGCCGTGCCACGTGGTATTTGACGCAAGCTGACGGCTACGAAACTAGCAGCCGCCGCGCCGCAGTGCTTGTCCACAAACGCCACTCTAGGTGCTGGGGCTTTTCACGATTGGCGATTGGGCACTGGTGGTGAACATGTATCTGCGGCTTGGCGCGCGATCGCCGAATGCACCTGATCGAGTCGGCGGAAATGGATTTGAGCTCGTGGCTCTGCCCAAATTCCTATGCACTTCGCTGATCAGATGGTGCCTCGCCTCGCCTTTCATACTTTCCTTCTCTTCTCACCAAGCTCAAAGCCTACTTATTGACAGCTTTGTTTCGGCTTATTCTTCAGTCTCATTTCGCTGCTGCTTTGTTTGACCATCCATCTCAGCTCAAATATCGTCGTCAGCTCTCACCATGGATGTAGCATCAATAATGGCTTCTCACGTAATCTCGGCACCTCCAGCTCCTGTCAGTGCAGTCCTCCAAGCATCTACTCAGGAAGCTGCTGCCCCACAGGCTGCCTCGTTCCTCTCTGCACCCGCATCCGAGGCCATGACGAACGCTGAAGCCTTGACTTTGCAAGCGATGGATCGTTCTGTGAGCATCAACGCTCTTCCACCGATGTCGCTCGACAGAACACAAGGCGGATCGCAATTACTCACGTCGTCCGCGTCGTCCTCGTCGCTCCTCCCACCGAGCAGCCCCTCCCTCCCCCTTCTCCGGCGAGTCTCCACCGAGACCCTGCTCCAGCTAGACGCCGTCACCACTGCGCCGCCGCTGACAGCTCGTCCGCCATTGGAATCGTTTGACATTCCCGCCAAAGACGCGCAACGGCTCGCACGCGGGCTCCGAGCGGAGGTGGTGCTGGAGGCGGAGGAGATCCTTCGAGGAAACGACCGAGGAGGGTATACGATTCCGGCTAAGGGGCTGTACCCGTACCAGTGGAACTGGGACTCTGGACTCGTGGCCATCGGCTGGTCCGCCGTGGACCACGAGCGCGCGTGGGAGGAGATGCGGAGACTGTTTTCCGCGCAATGGGAGGACGGCATGGTGCCGCACATCGTGTTCCACCAGCCCAGCCCCACTTACTTCCCCGGTCCCGAAATCTGGGGCACGGCGGAGAGCCCTCGGAACAGCACCGGCATCACTCAGCCACCGATTGCGGCGACGGCGGTTCGGCAATTGCTTGAGCGAAGCATGGGGGGAGATGTTGCTGACGGTGTGGCATGGAACGGCGGCAGTCTGGCGGACGATCGGAGCAGCTACAGCTTGCAGCAGGCGGAGGAACTGTTTCCGAAGCTGATGGCTTACCACCGGTGGTTCCACATGGCGCGCGACCCGCAAGACACGGGGTTGGTGGCGACGCTGCACCCGTGGGAGTCGGGCATGGACAATAGCGTGGCGTGGGACGTGCCTCTGCGGAACGTGCCCGTGGACGACATCCCCGCGTACACGCGCAGGGATTTGGGCCACGTCGACGCGTCAATGCGTCCCACGCAGGCGGAGTACGATCGCTACCTCACGCTGCTGTACCGCTTCCGCGCCGTAGACTATGACCCTAACCAGCTCTATTACCTGTCGCCTTTCCGAGTGACCGATGTGTGCACCAACTCCCTCCTTCACCGCGCCAACCTCGACCTCCGCTGGCTCGCCGTCACCCTGGGACGCACAGACGACGCCATGGAAATCGACCAGTGGCTGCAACGCTCTGCTGCGGCTTTCCCGTCGCTTTGGGACGAGTCGAGTGGCATCTTCCGCTGCCGCGACCAGCTCACAGGGGATTTCCTCGATGCCGCCACGTCAGCAGGTTTCTTGCCGCTGTTTGCTCGCACTGCAACGGTCGAACAAGCGGAGACACTGGCAGCGACTCTGTCGACGTGGCTGGACCAAGTAGAGTACGGCATGCCAAGCTTGGACCCCGCCGACGCGCGTTTCGACAAGCTGAGGTACTGGAGGGGCCCAGTGTGGGCGATCGTCAACTACATGGTGACGGATGGGCTGAGATTCTATGGCTACGAGGACCTGGCGATGCGAGTGGAGGCGAGCACACGGCGGTTGATGAACGAGCACGGCCTGTACGAGTATTACGATCCCATCACAGGGCAGGGCGCCGGAGGCAGCCATTTTTCCTGGACTGCTGCCATGGCGCTGGCTTGGCTCAACCAGGCGGACGGGTCAGCCATGGCGGGGTGAAATGGGTGGCGGTGGAGGAGGACAAGCCGAGCAAGATGCAATCTGAAGGCGTTTTGAGTGTACAGACTCGTTTGAGCTATTTATTTGTATTCAAATAGGTGATTACTTATTTTTTGTTGTCAATTGGGAGTTGATTCTTACCATGTTACAGGTTGGCGTTTGCAAGAAATCTTCAAAACATTCTGACGTTTCCTGATTTGGGATCTCAAGTCCTAACAAAACTATCTTTGACGAACTTCCAATATTATAGGCATACCGTATCGCCCCGGATATAGGCGCCGTCCGATTAAAGGCGCCGGCGCTTCTATCTGGAGCATGGCGCTTATGGCCGGAATTCGATTATAAGCGCCCCCCCTGAAAATGCTTTACTTATTATAAGCGCACGCCTAAATTTATTTTTCATTCCTGATTAAAACGGTAACGAACTTCATATTTCTAGCGAGTCACATCACATTTTCACTTTGTTTGACTTTCGCGGACCTCACTGGTTGCGCGTCCAGTCAGTATGAGCTGGCACGCGGGCAAAATGACGCGCCAAAGCTCAGTGCACCGTCAGAAATTCGCCCTCGCGCGATTCTGATTCTGGACGCTGTAAAGTTTTAATTCGGTTCAACTTACGAGACTGAACTGTACATGTTGGTGCGTTTGAATTGTATTTCTGTATTTGTCTTTATATAAGCGCCGGCGCTTATGGCCATTATTCAATTACAAGCGCCACCCTTAAAAAAATCGATTTTATTATAAGCGCCATGGCGCTTATATCCGGGGTGATACGGTAATTGAAATTTACACCACATCGTTGTGCATGTATTTATTGAGGTTAACGGCGTGTAACTTTCCAATTCTGCCCGTCTGGACGGTCCATAGTCCGGACTTTTGTAAGGTTACTGATATCGTGAGTGTTCGCTTAGTCTTTGATTCGTCTACGGATTTTGCCGAATTTAGTAACCCTAAAAAAGTCCGTACGGTGGGCCGTCCAGACGGTCACACGCCCTAACACCCACTCTCAGAAATAGAATGCAACGGAATGATGAGATTAGGAATGTGGGTGATATAAATAGCAAACCCTAACTGAGTTGTACTCACTAAAGAGCACCTCACTATGATCTATAACAAATATTAACATTTGACACGCCCCCATAGGCTAAGTGAGGGGTGTCAAAGCAAGTAGGGTGAACAAACGGTCACAAGACAAGTCAAGTCAATGCATGAAGCAAAGCAAGCTCAGGGTACAGCACACAAATTCCGAGCACAAGCAAGTGGCCACAAGGCCAATTCAAGAGTTCACTACGATATATAAAAACGAAGTACAACAAGAAGAGTAAGCAACAAGGCTACAGCAACCGAGGACCTGCCTCAACAAGACCTAACTGCACACAGAACCGGTGGTGATCACCAAGCGCCAAGGCCTTGGCGAAGAGGTCAGCAGTGTTGGGCTCCGAGGCCACAAGTCCAGGCGAACATGGCCGCGTCGCTGTAGCTCATGCAGGAGGAAGTACCGAACATCGATGTGCTTCACCCTGGTCTCCAGTCGAGGCTCGCGACACAAGAGAATCATAGCCTTGTTGTCAGCGAACACGGTCGGAGCAGTGCGAGGTCGCTCACCAAGGTCAGCGAGCAAGAAGGTCAACCAGCGAAGCTCCAGAGCAGCCATAGCACCGGCGTAGATCTCCGCATCTGCACTGGACGAAGCCACCAAAGACGACCGTGTGGACCTCCACGACACAGCCCCAACTCTCAGACTGAAACAGTAACCCTGGGTGGAGCGCCGAGTCTCCACGTCGTCAGCGTAAGAAGAGTCACAAATGCCAGTCAACTCAACTGGTCGAGTTCCTTCAAGCACAAGCCCCGTGCATGATGTAATCGTCATGTATTACCCTCACGGCAGCCGTCCAGTGAACAAGACGGTGCCTCCCAGGTTCAACAAAGCGAGAGAGGACATTAAGAGGGTAGGCGAGGTCCGGGCGAGTACAGGTTATCAGGTACATGAGGCAGCCAACAAGCTCTGGGTAGGAACCACTGGGCTCAAAGGGCTCGTCAGGGAAGGGGCTGGTGAGTTTATGGTTTACAGCAAGAGGAGTGGGCTGTGTGGTGGAGCGTTGAAGCCCAAACCGCTGAAGGACCTGCTGCACCATGTGTGACTGCGTCAACGTGATGGTGCGAGCGGCTCTGTCCCTGGTGATCTGGAGGCCAAGGTAGCGTTGCAGTTCACCAAGGTTAGTGCATGTGTGTCTCTTCTGTAATTCAAACTTCACCTCAGCTAGAGCTGCCCTGTCTGGTGTAGCAAAGACCAAGTCGTCGACGTAGACGAGAATAAAGAAAAGAGTGGAGCCGGCACGAACGAACAGTGATGGGTCAGCAGAGGAAGGGCGAAACCCTTGGTCACGAAGCGTGGAGCGAAGAGTGTCGTGCCACTCACGGGGCGACTGGCGGAGACCGTAGACTGGTCGCCTCCGGCTCCACTGGGTCCCAGGAGTGAAAGTACCAATGAAACCGGGAGGACGGCGTAGCCAGATCTCCTCGTGCAGTCGTCCCTGGACAAAGGCAGTAGAGAAGTCGAGGGAGTGGAGCTCGTAGTCACGCTATGCTGCTATGTGTAGTAATACCTGAAGTGTAGTCATCTTCGGGGTCGGAGCAAAGGTCTGAAAGAAATCAACTTCCTCACGCTGACTGAAGCCTCTCGCCACATAGCGCGCCTTGAACACCGGGGGTGATCCAAGCGGCCGCTTCACCTTGAAGAGCCACATGCCATCGATTACGTTCGCCCGGGGAGGGGGAACTACGTTGACGTACGTGCCTGTGGATCTCCAAGATGCCAACTCTGAGTCCATGGCCGCTTTCCACTGAGAGGCCCACGACCCTGGCACTTCCTCACGGTACGTGCGAGGAGTTGGTATGTCAAGGGCGTCGGGGTCTTCCTTAGGGGAAAGCAGCATGGCACAGAGTGTGGGAGAAGCGGCTACCAGGTACTCCAGCTCAGAGTGCCTGTGCTCTAGGACGTCACATCCAAGGGCAAACTCACCCCCGACGAACAGAGGACGGGTAGGCGGAGTGGGCACCACATGAGTGCGGTAGTCAAGGTGGCTGGCGGCGGCAAAGTCAGCGACATCGGCAGTGAGAGTCGAGACAGAAGACGGAGAGAAACGAGGGTCGGTGACAACAATGGCTAGAACGCGGGAGACAACAGGGCGAACATCACGGTAGTAGTCAGAGATAGGAGTAGGGGAGACAGGAATTAAAGACGGAGGAGGAGACGGGAGAACGGACACTGAAGGAGGAGAACGACGAAAAGAAGTACAATGGAGGGCAGTGTGGAGGCCGGTAACGGGGGACGAGGGACGAACACTCGAAGGACAAGGACTGGAACGGTAGTGATGGACAATAAGAGGAGGAGACTGCGGTGGAGGGGAAGACCAGATCGCCAGACGGTCGTTAGGAGGAGGAAACGTAGGACCAAACGCAGGGGGAGACTGAGAGCGGACAGGAGGAGAGGAGGGACGACCAAGGGCTCGGAGGCCACTCACTGGCGGGAACAACTGCCGCTCCAAAGGGAGCTGGTGCGGCTGCGGTGGCGACAGCGGCTGCTGGTGCTGCTACCGCCGCCGCCGCTGCTGCTCCAGCAAGTCCAACAGCCGTAACTCCTGCCGCTCCCGCTCCAACTGATCATGCTCCTCGTGCGCACGCTGGCAGGCTGCCTTGTAATGCGTGTCGTGGTGGTGGGGAGGCGGAGTGCTCTCCGCAGACATAGTGCCCCCAGCTCCAACCTCCTCATAACTAGCACCCCCAATACCAGTGTCCTAAATACGGGTACCACCAGGGTCAGGGTCCCCAGCCTCAGTGCCCCTTGGGCGATGTTCGGCTGCCACAGGGGATCGACCGAGGGATGGGGGGAGGGATCAGATTTGCAGCTAGGGTTTATAGTTCGGGGTGGTCAGCTCGGAGTCAACCGTTGTTGACTCATAGTCTGGAGTCCAGGCGGAAGCGGAAATTTTGGGGGAAAAATCGCGGAGGAGCGACTCGGGAAATGGGGGCCCACGAAACTGCAGCCGCACGAAACGAAACTTCGCGAGCTGAACAATTTTCCCGAATTTACTATTGCGATTTGTTTGGGTAGCTTGCTCTAATTGGATTCTATACACCATTAATTAATTCAAGGGTGTAAGGAAGATTCGACCTTAGTTAATTTTGGCGAGTTCATTTCAAATATTTGTGTATAGCATTATAAGTTCAATGTCTGGGTTATTTGATTTTTAGAGTGTGGAGTAAACATATACACGAAAATTGTGGAAGGGGGCATGGATTTCTCATTCTCCGTGGGCTGAACCATCCACAGGAATACACTTTCCATGCCCTGAACACTAGGGCAGAGTTTTTCCGCCATGGGGGGGAATTGGGGGGAGGACGCGACGCGGGTTCAAGCCTAGCGCGGGGTTCGCGTCGCGTTTTAGGCTGACGTCCGACACTTTTTTTCACAATTTTCATGTATGACCGACGTGTTCTGCCTAGTTCGAACAGATCGAACCAGGAGGCTCGACGTTCTGATGCTCCATCCCATCCCCTCCCTCCATCCCCTCTGGCAGCCGAACATTGCCTTGTCCTAGCATTCCCATTGCCGGGACCTCCAATTCCTGCACCCCCAGAACTAGCACCTCCCGTGCCAGCACCTCCAGCTCCAGCACCCCTAGAACTAGCACCTCCCGTGCCAGCACCTCCAGCTCCAGCACCCCAAGAACAAGCACCTCCAATGCCAACACCTCCAACTCCATCACCCCAAGGGCTAGCGCCACCTGCGCCAGCACCTCCAGCTCCATCACCCCTCAAACGAGCACCCCCAGACCGAGTACCGCTAGTGGCTGCACCTCCAGCTCCAACACCAACCGAGTCCACAGTAACCTAACGCGGAAGTACCAAAGGCCGCGGAGGGGACTGTGAGGAGGACTGCGGGGAGGGAGACGCTGCCGGACGCGCGACCGAGGGTAGAGGGGTAGCGTGAGACACACCTGACGGGGTAGGACCAGGGGTGGGTGGGGGTACCGGAGCAGCGGGAGCAGGGGGGAGAGAGGGTGCGAGGAAAAGGGGGGAAGGGGGAACTAGGAGACCTCTACAGGGGTAGCGAGCGTAGTAGGACACGGACTCGTCGAACCGAACGTCACGGGAGTCTAGGAACTGGTGAAGGGTGTGAAATTGAACGAGAATGAAAAGACTAAGGGAATGTTGGGTACAAGTACAAACCCTAGAAAGCTGTACCCCATATGTGCTACCCCACTATAGCCTACAACAGCTAAGTCATATAAATCTGACACACCCCCATAGGCAAAGTGGGGGAGGACAAGGGGTCACAAGACCAGTCAAGCAAAGCAGAGCAAGCTCAGGGTGGATCACAACGTCACCACACATTCCGAGCACAAGTTCAAGGCCACAAGGCCAGTTCACATGCAGGATTACATATATCTATAAGGCTAAACAAGCAAGAGAGGGTGTATATATATATCTGTAATAGTACAAACAAGGTCAAGGGGTGAGCAAGTGAGACAAGGTAGGCACAAGACCAAGGTGAGTACAGAAGCACTGATGATCACAAGGCGCAAGTGCCTTGGTGAAGATATCAGCCGTGTTGGCCTAAGAGGCCACGTACGCAAGGCGTAGCTGACCACGCTGCTATAGCTTACGAGCAAGGAAGTAGCGAAGAGAAATGTGCTTCGTTCTGTGCTCCAGTCTCTGCTCCCGACACAAGGCCAGCATGGCCTTGTTGTCTACATACAGCACTGGAGGAGAACAAGGCGGCTCTCCGAGGTCAGTCAGCAGGTAGGTGAGCCAGTGAAGCTCCTGTGCAGCCATGGCCCCTGCGTACATCTCAGCCTCACAACTGGAGCCGAGAACAGAAGACGAGCGGGTAGCCCGCCACGAGACAGAGCCGGAACCAAGGCTGAAGGTGTAACCCTGTGACAACCGCTGCGTAGCCTGGTCGTCAGCCCAAGAAGCGTCTGCGTGCCCAGTGAGGACCACTGGACTCTGCCCTCCAAGCACGAGCCCCATGCCCGACGTACTGCACAAGTAGCGCAACAACCTCTTCGGTGCAGCCATGTGCTCCGGTCTGTGTCTCCCAGGAGCAACATAGCGTGCGAGAATGCTAAGAGGGTATGCAAGGTCAGGTCGTGTGCAGATCATCAGGTACATGATGCAGCCAACAAGCTCTAGGTACGGGCCACTTGACTCTACGGACTCATCCGAAGGCAGAGCTGAGAGCGAGTGGCGAGTAGGCAGAGGAGTGGCCTGAGGCGAGGAGTACGTGAAGCCGAAGCGCTAAAGGACCTGCTGCACCATGTGTGACTGAGTCAGGGTAATGGTGCGGCGTGCTCTGTCCCAGGTGATGTGCAAGCCAAGGTAGCTGCGCAGTTCACCCAGGTCTGTGCACGTGTGTCTCTTCTGCAGCTCCGACTTCACGTAGGCGAGTCCAGCAGTGTCAGCTGTGGCAAAGACCAAGTCGTCGACGTACACGAGGATGTAGAACGGCGGCAAAGAAGTGTCGGTGCGCAGAAACAACGACAGGTCGGCAGTAGAGGGAGCAAACCCAAGAGCCGCAAGCGTAGTCCTCAGTGTGTCGTGCCACTCACGCGGTGCCTGGCGAAGACCGTAGACTGGCCGCCGGAGGCTCCACTGGGTGCCAGGAGGAAAAGTCCCAGTGAAGCCAAGTGGGCGACGCAGCCAGATCTCCTCGTGCAGGCTGCCCTGCAAGAAATCAGTGTTGAAGTGAAGAGAGTGTAGCTCGTAGTCACGGTGAGCAGTGTGAGAACAACGAACTTAATAGGTAGTTGAGAGTTAAGTAGGCCTAGGCTTAGTAGCCTAGGCCTAGGGGAGATCGAGTAAGTTGTGCGAAGCGAGAGTATCGAGAATGTTGGGAATGAGGTTGTTCACTATAGCAAGAGAGTACATATAGCAAACAAGTGAAGAAAGAGGTGCACCACCTATAAAGTTCATATCTACACTACAGCTAGAACTACATATAGGTATAATAACATAATTCTGACATCCCCCCGTAACTGCATGCAGGAATAGCTAAGTGCAAAACACAACCTGCAGGGGTACACCACAGACTGATAAAGCAGCAATAGCAGGTACAATAACAGAGCATGTACAGCAGGTCGACAGCAAGCAATTCCTGCCACCCCCTTACCCTCTCCCCCACCAACCACAGGAGGGGCAGCAGGGAGAGTGAGGAGGCGGGCTGGCTCTGGCTGGTGACCCCCTCCATCTCCTCACCCTCCCCCTCCCCCTCCCCCTCCCCCTCCCCCCCACACTGCTGCAGGAGCAGCAGAGGGGGGAAGAGAGGAGAGGTGGAGGGACGGCTGCTGGATGGTCTCACACCCGCCACCCCAGTGCTACTCCCCCAGCTCCCCCACACCCTCACACCCTCCCCCCCAGCGGCAGCTGCAGCAGTGGGAACGAAAGGAGGAGGAGGGGAAGGGAAGCACACTACCCAACACTCCAACACCCGCCACCCCCATTACCTCCCCCCCACGGCTGCACGGAGACGAAGGAGGAGGGGGTGGGCGGGAAGAAAGCCGCGAGGTGCAGGACGGGCAGAGAAGGTGTCACTCGCCACCCGGGGGCGGGACAAGACGAAAATCGCCACGCGCCCTAGGCGAGCGACCGGAAAAACAGCAGCGGAAGCATAAGGCGGGCCCACAGGCCAGGACGAAACACGCTCTGATACCATGTGAGAACAACGAACTTAATAGGTGGTTGAGAGTTAAGTAGGCCTAGGCTTAGTAGCCTAGGCCTAGGGGAGATCGAGTAAGTTGTGACAAGCGAGAGTATCGAGAATGTTGGGAATGAGGTTGTTCACTATAGCAAGAGAGTATATATAGCAAATAAGTGGAGAAAGAGGTGCACCACCTATAAAGTTCATATCTACACTACAGCTAGAACTACATGCAGGTATAATAATATAATTCTGACAAGCAGCTATGTGCAGCAGTACCCGAAGAGTGGTCATCTTCGGGGTGGGAGAGAAGGTCTGAAAGTAGTCAACTCCCTGCCGCTGACTGAAGCCATGAGCCACGTAACGCGCCTTGAAGATAGGCGAAGAACCCGGCGGCCGCTTCACCCTGAAAATCCACATGCCACTGACGATGTTCGCCCCAGGCGGGGGAACCTCGTCAACGTAGGTGCCTGTGGACTTCCAGGAAGCCATCTCTGCGTCCATAGCTGCCTGCAACTGAGAGGAGTAGGGACCCTCTATCGCCTCCGCGTAAGAGCGCGGAGTCGGGATGTCAAGTGCATCCGGGTCTCCCTCAGGGGTAAGCAGTACAGACAGGAGATGAGGTGAAGCAGCAGCCAAACACTGGAACTCCTCCTGCCTGTCCTTAAGGACGTCCGTGCCAAGGGCACACTCACCCCCGAAGGACGGAGGACAGACAGACTCAGACGCAGCAACAAGACTAGCAGCGTAGACTAGACGACAGCGAGCAGCAAAGTCGACGAGCTCAGCAACTAGGGCAGACGCAGCAATGGACTCAAAGGAAGGGTCAGTGACAACAGTTGCAAGGAGACGCGTGATAGTCGGACTGGCAGCACGAAGGGAGTCCGACTCTGGGTCAGCAAGAGTAGGAAGAGAGGACTCAGGAGGAGAAGGCAAAGGGGCACGCAGAGGAGCAGTGGACGAACGGTAAGACATCCGGTGCGTGCCGGGCACAGGGGGAGGACGCGGACGCGAACCACGACCACTAGCGTGAGCAGCACGGACAGGTGACGCAGGACGAGACGCAGGCTCACGACGCTCAGCAAGACCTCCAGTAGGACCAGTGTAGGGAGAAGGAGATGGCAGTGGGGAGGCTGGCTGTAACTGTAACTGTGACGGGACAGGCTGTGGACACTCTAAGGGAGGAGAAGGACCAGCAGAAGGCGGGAGACAAAGAACGTGCTCAAGGAGCGGAACGAAGTACGGCCGAGGCCGCGCAGCGACTCCAGACACAGCAGAGACAGCTCCAGCACCCCCAGCGGTAGCACCAGCGCCAGCAGCACCTCCAGCTCCAGTACCCCCAGCAGCTCAAGTAGCTCCAGGACCTCCAGCAGCACCAGTAGTACCCCCAACAGGACCGCATCCAATACCGCCAGCACCAGCACCCTCAGCAGCTCCAGCTCCAGTCGGACCACGAGAAGACGCAGTGGCTCCAGCTCCAGTAGTACCCGCAGGCCCAGCAGCTCCAGTACTACCAGTACGAACACCTCCGGGACCCGTGGCACCAGCACCCTCAGCAGCCAAAGAACCTCCAGGTCTAGAAGCACACCTCCAGCGCCGGACAAACCACTCACGCACCTCCTGTGGAGAGAGTGGCTCCCGTTGAGACAGAGCACCCGGAGGACCTCCAGGCCCAGCACCGCCAGACGCCTCACGAGCAGGCCCAGCTCCCTCAGGCTCCGCACCCCCAGGCTCAGCACCTCCAGGCGTAGCACCCCCACGCTCAGCACCCCCATTCGTAGCACCCCCAGGCTCAGCACCCCCAGACTCAGCACCCCCAGGCTCAGCACCCCCAGTCGTAGCACCCTCAGGCTAAGCACCCCCAGGCTCAGTACCCCCACGCGTAGCACCCACACGCTCAGCACCCCCAGAGTTAGCACCCCCAGGCTAAGCACCCTCAGCAGCACCGGAGTCACCAGCGACCTCGACAGGCTCGACTGCGTCTACCTGGGATGCACCTGAAGGGGCAGGACCCTGAGGGGGAAGGGGGTCTATCGGGGGGGTACTTGGCACAAGGAAGAGCGGTGGCGGGGGGAGGGACGGAGTGCGGTAGGGGAAGAGACGGTAGTAGGGGACCGACTTATCAAACGTGACGTCCTGGGAGGACAGAACACGGCGAGAGGTGGGGTGGTAGAACTGCCACCCTGGTGCGTCAGGGGGGATGCCAAGGAAGACGCAGGGAGCAACACGATGGGACAGCTTGTCCGAAGACAAGTCGTGGACAAATGCCCGAGATCCCCAGACAACGCAGACGCATCGCCAACCTTCCCCGTCCACAGCAAAGCTGGGGAGGTCTCCGGCATGGAGACCCTGGGCTGAAGGTTGATCTGATGCGCTGCGTACCGGACCGCAAACGGCCACAGAAAATGGGGGGCAGCCGCATGCACCATGGACGTACGGGCGACGTCCATGACCATGCCAATGCGGCGCTCAGCAATCCCATTTTGCAGGGGAGAGTCCGGAAGCGTGAAGGTCTGGCGGATGCCTCGTGCACGACAGTAGGCTCGTAGAAGGCCAGAGGAGAACTCTCCGCCTCTGTCAGAGTGCAGACGCAGAACAGGAAAGTCCGAGCCGAAACTCGTCCTGAGCTGGAGACGAGCTGCGCGGATCCACTCGATCAACACCTCAGTGACATCACCCTTGCTGCGCAAGGGGAAGACTGTGGTGTAACGCGAGTAGTCGTCAACCATCAGCAGGAAGTAGCGCTTGTGACCCTGTCCATGGACGCGGGCCGGGCCCCACACGTCCATGTGAAGCGTCTTCAGTGGGGCCTCTGTCGGGGGAAACTGGGAGGAGTGAGGGGCAGCACGCTGCCGCCCTTGGACATAGGGGACGAAGGTAGGGCCAGGCCCCGGAGGAAGGGGAGGGAGGGACCGGGGAAGACCAGAGACAAGGACACGGGAGGCCATGCTACGGAGACGAGGTAGGGAGGGGTGACCAAGGCGGTGGTGCCAGAGGAGAGTCTCGTGAGATAGGAGGCGATACGAGCAGGGGGCAGACTCAGGACCAGACCTGGACGCTGCAGCAAACACCTCACCTGACGCAGCTGCCTGACTAGACGCAGTGGCTAGAGGAGACGCAGTGGTCGGTGTGTACAGGCTCGACCCCGGCCGACGTGTAAACGTGGCCAAGTGTCGGCCCGTCCGAGCGTCCGTGCAGTGGGTCACCCGCTGGCTCGCAGGAGTGAACTGGTGAACCCCCGCATCCAGTAGGTCAGCACCACTCACCAAGTTCGTAGAGAACGAGGGGAGGTAAAGACCAGACAGGGTGCCAGAGGGGGCCGCCGGACACGAGAGGACAGTGGAGAAGTGAGCAAGGACAGGACCCCCAGAGGGGTCTGCCAGAGAGACTGCAACTGGCCGACCAAGCGGCGTGAGTGTGGTGCGGTCTCGAAAGAAGGAGCGAGAAGCCCCTGAGTCAAGGGTGAAGGTGTGGGAGGCCGAAGCCGACGCAGTACCTGAGAGAGCAGACTCACCAGCACCTGAGGAAGCAGACGCACTAGCACCTAGAGCAGCAGCCTCGCTAGCACCTAGAGCACCAGCCTCACCAGTACCTATAGCAGCAGTCTCAATGCCCGGGTCGGGCGCAAAACACCGGTTATAGTCACCTTCCTCAATAATAGTCACAGCATACATGGCAACAAGAATAGCATCAAAGTCAAGGTCAAAGATAGCTACTCCCGCCCTAGACAGCCTGCCCCAGCGAGGGATCTCAGTGGCCTCATGAATCTGGTGACGCCAAGCGTCCGTCAGGAATGCACTTTCCATGCCCTGAACACTAGGGCAGAGTTTTTCCGCCATGGGGGGGAATTGGGGGGAGGACGCGACGCGGGTTCAAGCCTAGCGCGGGGTTCGCGTCGCGTTTTAGGCTGACGTCCGACACTTTTTTCACAATTTTCATGTATGAGCGAAGTTTTCTTCCTGGTTCGAACAGATCGAACCAGGAGGCTCGGCGTTCTGATGCTCCATCCCATCCCCTCCCTCCATCGTCTGTGGCAGCCGAACATTGCCCTGTCCTAGCATTCCCAGTGCCGAGACCTCCAATTCGTGCACCCCCAGAACTAGCACCTCCCGTGCCAGCACCTCCAGCTCCAGCACCCCTAGAACTAGCACCTCCCGTGCCAGCACCTCCAGTTCCAGCACCCCCAGAACAAGCACCTCCAATGCCAGCACCTCCAGCTCCAGCACTCCCTGGGCTAGCGCCACCTGCGCGAGCACCTCCAACTCCAGCACCCCTCAAACGAGCACCCCCAGACCGAGTACCGCTAGTGGCTGCACCTCTAGCTCCAACACCAACCGTGTCCACAGTAACCTAACGCAGAAGTACCCAAGGCCGCTGAGGGGACTGTGAGGAGGACTGCGGGGAGGGAGACGCTGCCGGACGCGTGACCGAGGGTTGAGGGGTAGCGTGAGACACACCTGACGGGGTAGGACCAGCGGGAGGTGGGGGTACCGGAGCAGCGGGAGCAGGGGGAAGAGAGGGTGCGAGGAAAAGGGGGGAAGGGGGAACCAGGGAACCAGGACACGGACTCGTCGAACTGAACGTCACGAGAGTCTAGGAACTGGTGAAGGGGCTGGTGGTAAAATGACCAGTCGGCCGAGGCCACCGGGAAGCCAAGGAAGACACAGGAGATGGGTTTACCGAGAGATGACCAGTCGGCCGAGGCGTACCGAGAGCTTGTCCGTAGAGGTGTCGCGGACTTGCGCAAGGCAGCCCTAGACTCGAAAGGCCGACCCAACACAAGGGGACCCGGTCCAAAGACTGGTCGTTGAAGCTTCCGCCCACGAGACGCGCGGCTCGTGGTTCAGCTGGTGAGCGGCGTAGCGAACCGCGTAGGGCCACAGAAAATGGGGCGCATGGGAATGAATCATGGACGTGCGGGCGATGTCCACGACCAAGCGAATGCGGCGCTCAGCAACCCCATTATGCTGTGGGGACTTCGGCAGCGTCCAAGACTTTACGATGCCCTGTTCGCCGCAGAATCAGGCAAGAATGCCTGAGCAAAACTCACCCCGACGGTCACGAGTGCCCTCAGTGGCTAGAAGCCACCGGATCAGCGTAGAAGTCACCTCAGACTTCTTCGCGAGCAGAATCACCATGGTGTACCTGGAAAATTCATCGACGACCACCAAAAAGTAACGCTTCCTCTCTGTTCCTTGCGTAGGTGCAGGGCCCCTGACATCCAAGTGGAGCGTCTGGAAGGGAGCAGTGGCCGGAGGAAGAGAGGAGGAGTGCGGAGTGGCATGAAGGCGGCCGGCGATGCAATGAGTGCACGGCGGTGCAGTCGAGGGAGGGAGTGACGGGAAGACGCGAGGGAGACCTGAGACTAGACGGTGACTAGCCATGGTGCAGAGGTGGGGGATCGACGGGTGGCCAAGACGGTGGTGCCACAAGATGGTCCGGTGGGTGAAAGACCGACACGAGCAAGACGCAGCAACTAGACCGGACACAACAACCTGACCAGACACAGCAACCTGACCGGACAGAGCAACCGGTGGGGACGCAGTAACCTGACCAGAATCTGCTACCGGGGGGGACGAAGCAACCTGACCAGACGCAACTACCTTCGGGGGCGGATTGTGTAGGACGAAGAGACCTGAGTGGGGTTCTCTGGTGAACGTGGCAAGAACCGCCCCGGTGGAAGAGTTCGTACAGATTGCAGTCCTCCCATGCGCAGAAAAAGTGACTGTGATCCCTCGGTCGTGAAGGTATCCAACACCCACCAAGTTCCGAAAAAAGGAGGGGATGTAGAGAGCTGTGAGGAAACTAGAGGGGACAGCTGGGCACGGGAGAGTGGTCGAGCTGCGAGCAACTGCTGGTCCTGAAGTAGGATCAGCCAGGGCAACTGGGACTGGAGCTGAAAGAGGTGTGACAGTGGTGTGGTCGCGGAAGAAGCACTGAGACGCGCCGGAGTCTAGCGTGAAGGAGAGCGACGCAACAGCAGTCGTCCTGGCTGGGCTAGTGACTACACAAGCACCTACACTAAAAGCACAAGTACCGACACTAGCAACAGGCAAAGGTCCTAAGCTAGGTACACGTAAGCCAAAAGATCCGTACGTGATAGAATAAACAACATCCATAAGACATATCAAACACGGGGTAACTACTACAAAACAGACCGTGCCTTATCGGGGGAGCCGACTCAAGCCCAAAACGCTCACGGTAGAGGTCATCGAGGCGACTGTAGCAGCAGTATGCAGAGTGGTCAGGACGCCAGCAGGTAGTGCTAGCACCAAGGCCGGTCATGATCCGGTACTGGCAGGGGCCGATGTCGCGGCCACCGCGACGAGCCCCCAAGCTGGCTGGGCCGCTGCTGCAGCCAACGCTACCCGAACCACCAGGCCCCCACGGCTGTTGAGGGCGCCATAGCTGCTGAGGGCGGAGCTGCTGTTGAGGGCGCCACTGCTGCTGCGGGTGCCACTGCTAAAACTGCCACTGCTGCTATCCCTGTTGCTGGAGAACCCTAGTGGACGCCATGATAAAGGCTAGGAGCATCAGGAGCTACAGACGGCTGCTGTGAAACAGCGAGAACAACTAGGAGCGCCAGGTGAAACTATGCGAAGAATGGCTGGAGCACGGAGCAATCTGAGCTAGGAGCGAGGAGCGAAAAGGATTGACTGAAGCTATAACGGCTGGAGCTGAAATGACTAGAGCTAGAACGGCTGGAGCGAGAACGGCTGGAGCTAGAGACTAAAAGTGCGGTTGTCGGCTGCCGCTAGTAGAGCCACTAACAATGGAAAGTACGTGCGACAGTAGGGGCTGCAGTACTGACGGCTGCGGTGTATAGGGAACAGTGCAGGTCGTCCCGCAAGTAGGAACGCGGACGACCGTTGCAGCCCAACACCCTGAACCCCTCCTCTTTTTTTTTTCTTTAAGGGTTTAATTAAGTCATCTATTTTATGGCAGTAAAGCGCTGCGGGGCGC
Source organism: Closterium sp. NIES-65 (assembly GCA_948144175.1). Taxonomy (NCBI): domain Eukaryota; kingdom Viridiplantae; phylum Streptophyta; class Zygnematophyceae; order Desmidiales; family Closteriaceae; genus Closterium; species Closterium sp. NIES-65. The sequence continues at coordinate 1,352,882 of CANXME010000584.1, forward strand.
GCTGCCTACAAGGTGTGCTGCCTGCGGGGCGCGCTACCCGCGGGGCGCGCTGCCTGCGGGGTGCGCCAACCGCGGGGCGCGGTACCCGCGCGACGCGCTGCCTGCGGGGCGCGCTACTTGCGGGGCCTGATACCTACGGGGGCGCGCAGCCTAGGGGCAGGGCAACGCGCAGGCTAGGGGCAGGGCGCACGGGGGCACACAGGCTAGGGGCAGTGCACACGGACGACGTGACGGGGTGGGGCAGGGCGCATGGGCGACGTGGCGGGCTGGGGTAGGGCGCACGGGCTACGCGACGGGCTAGGCCAGGGCGAACGAGCTATACGACGGGCTGGGGCAGGGCGCACGGGCTACGCGATGAGCTAGGGCAGGACGCACGGGCTGAGGCAGAGGCGCGATACGGAGGGCGTGGAGGGCGCGTAGGGGAGGGCTAGGCGCGGAGGCGCGGAGGGCGCGTTACGGAGGGCGCGTTACGGAGGGCGCGTTACGGAGGGCGCTAGGGCGCGTGACGGAGGGCGCGTAAGGTGCGGAGGGCGCTAGGGCGCGGAGGCGCGCTAGGGCGAGTGACGGAGGGCGCGGAGGCGCGCTAAGGCGAGTGACGGAGGGCGCCTAAGGCGCGGAGGGCGCTAGGGCGCGTGACGGAGGGCGCGTAAGGGGCGGAGGCGCGAGAGGGCGCGCTCTAGGCTAGGCTAGGCAAGGATGCTAAACCTACTCGTGGTATCATCTCGGAAATACAATGCAACGGAATGATGAGATTAGGAATGTGGGTGATACAAATACCATAGCAAACCCTACTCAGTAAAGAGCACCTCACTACAGCCTATCACTAATATTAACTGCTGACACCAGCCACCCAGATTGCGAGCCATCTGGGTCTAGGTTTTTAACCCCGATACTGTGTAGTCTGCGAACTTGAATTGACTTAATTTGCAATGTTGGACAATCTAGCATCCACCACACGAAAAGAGCCAAGTTGGATGTGTGTGGCAAAAGAATCATATTTGATGAAACAGGGTTTCTTGTCACATCCCAAAAACATGAACAACTTGACAGATGCTAGATACATTCTACACGTTGTCCTAGGAACTTAGTACAGTAATCCTTACAATAGTGAACGAGACCCGCTAATTCCCAGGTTCCCTGCCTCCTTGCGTTATGATGACCATCTCTGTAATTCTTGCTCATCCACGTGGCTGAAAGCTGATGCTTTCAACCGAGGTGTCTGAGTGGGTCCATTCTGTCGCATCGCTGGAGCAGCCGTGGAATCGGCATGCGCCACGTACAGAAAATTACATTATGCTGAAACCAGTAGAAATACGTGGAAGCGGGTCGCCTCCTAGATGCCTGGGAGCGTATGTCGGTTGGTATTGCCGAAGCCAAGCGGTTCGGTCTTGGAGACGTAGATTGGAGCTTGGAGAGGGGGAGAGGGTGAGGTAGCGTGCAGTTGCGAGCATGGCAGGGCAGCAGGACTCCCCTTCAAGATTCCGAGGTACTTGAACAACCTTGCAACTCGCGAATCATATTGCATCGCTCTGCGCACTTCCTGCGACTCCAGTTGCTCCAGAAGCCATGGCCGTCGTGGCGCGATCAGTACTTTTACGCTTTTCGACTGTTGACTCATCGCGTACAGATGGAAGTCTTGTAGCCGTTAAGCGGTCCTTAGGCCCCGCCGCGGTGGGCGGCGGGCGGCACAGTGCCGTCCGTCGGAAAGATTTGGTTGCGTTCCCGCGCTTTGTGACATATGCTGCAGCTTCGCCGCTGCCTTCGCCGGCCCCGGCTGTTCCTTCGTCGCGGAAAGACCCGAGTAAGGAGTGACATCACAGTAGGCGGAGAGAGGGAGACATGCCGTGTTGGTAGGCAGAGGTGCTGGGCAAGGTGCGGGCGCGTGGCTTCATGCCTTCGCCTTCTAGATGGAGCTAGCACTTGCCCTCTTCGACGCTCTCGCTATGCCTGCACCGTCTCTCGCTGTGCCGTATTTCGCGTTTCTCGTGGCCTCTCCCCGCTACTGCCCTCACAACTTCGAACTTCGCTTCCCTGTTCTTTTACCACCGTACCCCGTGCGGCTATCATGTGCCCAGTTGCTTCGGAACCGGTTGTGCGCGCGCCACGTGGAATCGAGGACATCTCCAACGGCGACCACATCCTTGGATTCGGCGCCGACCTCGCTCCGGACCACCCTGTGAGTACGCGCTCACCATCTCGGGACTCGCGCGCGTGTGCTGCAGCTCGCCGTGTTCCGTGAAGCCGAGCTGACTCAACTGCCTCTCATGCGCAGACACTGCGCCGTCCCTGTACATGACCCAAACTTTCGTTCGTGGCAGGGCTATCACGATGAGGAGTACAAGCGGCGCCGCGCACACATAGCTGACATTGCGAAACTGCACCAAGTGTGAGTTGCTTCTTCGCCATGTGCTCTCCCTCTCCCGCCCTCTTTCCGCCGATACTCACGCCTCAAGCCTCTTACTCACATGCTTCCCTCCACGCCTTGCACGCGCTGCCGCCATGACCTCAGGGGCACGCCCATCCCGCGCGTGCAGTACAGCGACGCGGAGACGGCGGTGTGGCGCGCGGTGCTGACGGCGCTGCAGGAGCTCTACCCCACGCACGCCTGCTCCACGTTCCTGCGCGCGCTGCCGCTCTTCGCCTTCTCGCCGCACGCCATCCCGCAGCTGGAAGACGTGTCCGCCGTGCTGCACGCGCACAGTGGCTGGCGCATCCGCCCCGTGGCGGGGCTGCTGCACCCGCGCGACTTCCTCAACGGGCTCGCCTTCAAGTACTTCCACTCCACACAGGTGTCCCCCCGGCCCATCGCCTCGTTCTGCGATAAAAAATATCCCATTGCAGCATCTCTTAACTCTTTCCCATGCTCTCCTCGCTGACCTATATCTCTCCCGCATCCATGCTCCCCCATCCCGTCTTCCCCCACCCCGTGAACCCATATTCTACTTGGCCCGCGGAGCAGTACATCCGGCACGCGTCACAGCCCATGTACACGCCGGAGCCGGACGTGTGCCACGAGCTGCTGGGCCACGTGCCCATGCTGGCGGACCCCGCCTTCAGCGCGCTGGCGCACGCCATCGGGCAGGCGTCGCTGGGGGCGTCCGACAAGGACATCTGGCACCTCACCAAGCTCTACTGGTGCGCCGCGTGGGGAAGGGCGTTGAGAGGAAGAGCGGTTGAGCAGAAATAGAAGATATGGAGAGGAAGGCTGTGGCTTTTCTAGTGTGAGGCGTGTTCATTGCTGGATTGCGGTAGTGTCCTCCCTTGTTCCTCTGCCCTCATCTTTCCACGGCTGCTCTGGTGACCGCATGGCTGGGTGTGGTGTGACATGGGTGAGTGCAGGTACACGGTGGAGTTTGGGACGGTGATGGAGCATGGCGAGGTGCGTGCGTTCGGGGCGGGGCTGCTGTCCAGCTATGGCGAGCTGGCATACATGCGAGCAGGCGCCAACGGCAAGTACCCGTCGTTCGCCCCGCTGGACCCCCTGGGCCCGCTGCCGCGCATGAGCTACAAGGACGGCTTCCAGCGCACCTACTTCCTCTGCCATGGCTTCCATGACCTCGCCTCCAAGCTGCACTCCTGTGCCGCTCTCATGGCTGCTCGCAGGGAAGGTCCAGGTCCAGGGGCGCACTGACAGCACACATGAATTGAGGTGCCAAGTGGATTTTGCTGTAGGAATGTATATATGTGTCTAAGCATGTAAATATGTTTGGGTTCAGAATCTTCACCAGAAGTGTCTAGCACCAAGCAAGGCTGTAGCAGCTGCAATTGTTGCATCCACTGGGATTGTGGATTATCCTGGGGGATATTTGTTGCGATTGGCACCTTCAATACTCAAAAACTGTGCTTAGAGCACCACAGGCAGGGTTGCCCTATGCTAATCTGAAATGGATGGCAAGCAACGAAAAGCTCCAATTCCTGTGCTCAGAGTCTGAATTCTGCAGATTCTTGCTGGGCCTTGTTGGCGTGGAAAGGCCTACTGCACCCTACCTGGAAATGTTCCAGACAGTCGGTTAGAAGTGCGGTAACTGATTCAGGACATATCTTCAACGAGCTTCATGAAGGACCACACATGCTGTCACTGCAATGTGCACCCACTTCCTCTCGCACTGCTGGCAGCAGCCTTGCTGCCACCCACTTTGCTGTGCTTCATGGTGCCAGCAGAGGCACGTCTGGTGCTGGAGGGATGCTGCAGACGGTCACATGCAGGGGAGTGCAGCACGTAGCGCGTGGTGCCATGCCACACGTCCCCATATGCTGCTAGCTCCAATACATCCATGTCCTCGCCTGCTGTCATGCACTCATGCACATGTGCCCAATTGCCACGCGATGCATGCGGGAAGCCACACACACACAATGGAAGTGGCAACAGACGAAGCAAGGCCGAATCGTAAGAGCGAGGGCAGGAATGTTCAAGTCATGTGCGGAAAATACCGAGGCACAAAGAACACAGCCCATGGTACAATACGTGGCGTGGCATGGATCTCGCCTCACCGGATGGTTGACGTGTGCTCATTGGCTGAGCGTCTTGCCTCCAGCTGTCACTCACTGCACTGCCCTTGGCACGATTGGCTGCCACCTGGCAGTGTCCAGTGCGGTCAGAGGAGGGAGAGGGGGAGCGAAGAGGACGAGGCCAAGGAATGGGAAATGATCTGACTGAGGGTGGTGATGGGAGGAGATGTGGTGGTCGTGGTTGGTGAAAGAAGGGTGCACACAGAGCAGAACACGTGGCGCAGAGCAATGGCATGAGCATGGGGAGACGGAGCATGGGCGTGGGGGGAGGGGCGCACCTGGAGCACCTGGCAGTTGTGCACGTCAGATGTGCCACCCTGCAGCACAGGGGTGAGGAGGGGTGCAGGGGAGGGGCATAAGGTGGAGCGGTTGACATGGTAAGGCGCAGCAGGCACAGCACGAGGCAGGCGAAAGAGTTGGTGGCAAGGATCTGTGATCCGCGCCATGCATGCACATGACGCACGCCCATGGGGTAGCCACGCCCTAAGCCCAAAACCACTAGCAGTTTCACTAACCGCCCACAGCTCTCCCACCTGAGGCGAACGACAAGGGAAGTGGCAGTGAGGTGCGCCTGGTTGGAGACATGCTTGCCCCATGCCATGTGTTGCCGCAGCCACGCTTCACCCCCGGCGCGCGTGCGCGTGCATGCATGTGGTGTGATGCGAGCAGGCAGCACGCACGCACGGTACCTTGGCGAAGGGCACAATGTGATCGAAGTCGAAGCACAGCGGCCCCGTGCACCCCAGCAGCGGTCGGAACACCACGTTGCCCAACACGTCCCGCCGCCACCTGCCACGCACACATGGGCACGCCGCACATTCATGTGAGCGTGAGCGCCATCTGTGCACCATGACCACCCTCCCCATCGCCGTCCGCTGCGCCGCACAAACCGCGCACCACCACCACCACCACCACCACCACCCATCCCCTTACACATGCCATCCGCGCCCTCCACTCCCCGCCCCGCCTCCCCCCGAGCACACCTCTCACCGCTGCGCCCTTCCACCATGGCTGCCTGCTTCCAGCACTCCTCTCTCGCGCTTTTGCTGAACGTCCGCCGCTCCCGCCGCTTTCTGCGCCCGGGATCCGAACCTTCGTTACTGTCGGAGTCATTGGGTTGTTCGCGGTCCTGGTGGCCGCCTCGCCACCGCATGGCCGCACCTCCTACCACGCCCTCGTTACCCGAATCCACTCCCCTTTCCGCCCCGCTCGCCTCCTTCTCCGCCCTGCATTGCGCCGCCCCTCGTTCCCATCCAATGCGCCCGGGCGAAGCGAGGCGGCGAGGCAAGGTCGCAACGGTAGCGCGGGGGGGTGACGGTGCGGGAAGAAGCGGCGGAGAGGGAAAGGAGTCCATTGGGGGAAGGAGCGTGGGGAAGGCTGGCGGGACAAGGCGAACGGGAAACGCGAGGCAAGTGCGGTGGTGAATGGACAACGGATCACCTGTTGTGGTAGGCTGACTGTGCCAAAATACAGACAGTGCTAACAACAAGACTTAATACTTGGCTGGATGGACACTTCCATGATAAAGATACCAGTATATCGTTATGACATATTAGCTTGACGCATAAACAAAGAATCCCGAATGTCTATTTATGATGGGTCTGAAACATTAAATACATCTAAAAATCTATAAGGGAGCTGCACTACTTAAAGGTGCTCAGAGGTAAAAATATGAGAAAGTAAAATTGATTGTGCTGTAAGTCATGTTCTGTTTATCCGTTTGACAGACTTGATGCACGTCCGCATGTAACGGGGAAATTCGACAATACAAAGCCACTAGAAAGCAGCACCTGTTTATCTGGGGAAATTCGAGACTTGCTGTTCTCGGCTCATGCTGCTTCCCACGTGGCCTTGTGTTGAACGCTTTTAGTCTCGAACCGCTTGTTGGAGGAACCGATGGAGCACCGATGCGCGTACAGCATGAAGTCCGCTTTTTGTTGGGTCTTCCTTTCCGTATCTCGTCGCCATGCAGTCCAGGCGCGCTTTCCAGTTATTGAAGCACCCAGGCACAAGGGCTTTGACTGTGCCCATGACGTCTCTCGTTGCGCGAACTGGTGCTGCTCGAGTATCCCCTCCTGCAACTTCGGCTGCTTGTCGTACAGACACTTCCCCTGGCTTTGTTACCGTTCCTTGGCAAGTCCTTGGCCCTCGTTTGAAGGGAAGATCGCACGGCTTTCATTCGTTGAAGGTCTCCTCTCGAGTTCCGGTTTCGGCGGCAGGGGGTTATTCTCTTACTGAGAGCAGCGAAGACCTGAGCGGGACTAGGAAGAGCAGCACGATGGCTAGCCTTACGCTTGGCGAGGTGGTGCCGAATCTTGAGTTCGACTCCACTGGGGGACGCATGAAGCTGCACGATTTCGTGGGCGACAGCTGGGCTGTGGTGTTCTCGCATCCGGGCGACTTCACTCCCGTCTGCACCACGGAGCTGGGCAAGATCGCCCTTCGGAGCGGGGAGTTCGAGCAGCGTGGAGTGAAGCTCATTGGTGAGTTTCTAATGGTCTACATATACTTTATAACGAATTGCTGTACACCATGGTTGCTTTCAGTACCATTGTTGGGAACAGTGAGGAAGACACTTGCGCTGTGCGGTTTGTGTTACAGGGCTGTCATGCGACAGCGTGGAAGACCATGTGGCGTGGATCAAGGACATTGAGGCATACACCCCGGGAGCCAAGGTCACGTATCCAATCATTGCCGACCCATCGCGTGATCTGGCCCAGAAGCTTAACATGCTCGACCCCGACCTGAAAGATAGTAATGGTCGGCCGCTCACCTCGCGTGCACTGCACATCATCGGCCCGGACAAGAAGGTAGACTCATTTTGTGTCATACTCTCTCCCGGTTCATTTCCCAAAGTTCTGGCCTTCGTTCACACTATTTTCTATTGCCCAATTGCTTCTGGTGCAGCTGAAGCTGAGTTTCCTCTATCCTGGTTCTGTTGGCCGTAACTTTGACGAGGTGCTGCGAGCAATAGACGCTCTCCAGCTTGCTGCAGACCGCCAGATAGCCACGCCCTCAGACTGGAAGAAGGGTGACAGGGTTGTGGTTCCTCCCTCGCTTTCTGAGGACGAGGCATCCAAAAAGTTTCCAGGGCATGAGACTGTTGAACTGCCCTCTGGCAAGAAGTACCTCCGTTTTACCGACCTGAAGTAGGCTGACTGACTGCTTGCTGTGTACATGGGAATGAATCTCATACACAAGCTTACCGTGGTACCCTGTTAACATCATGTATGCGGAATATTGGTATGTGTAAGCGAAGGGTACACTCTTATCCCGCGTCAAGCTCTCTGACACAAGGCTGTCTACGATTCCACCCATTCCACATCATCATAGCTGATAATGTTCAAATCCAAATTGCAGCTTCATGTCAGGAAACCTGACACTGATTGCTGTGGCTTTCTAGGTAGGCAGTTGAAGAAGGAAAATGTGTTGTGGAGGAGTGTTGGAGGAAATATATTGATTTATGAAGTGTACCGTATTCTCCCGGATAAAACACCCCCCCGTAATTGTACACCCCTGGGTAGCTAATACGGGGTGGGTGTTATATCCGACCCCGTTAGTACTATACCCCCCTTTTTGGGGTGATTCTCTATAACACCCCCCTTTTCTTATAGATTCCTATTATAGCTGTTATCGAGTCTGATTCCTTACGGGAGGATATCGCGAAAATCACTCCTTAGAAGAAATTTCGCATGAAGTTTCACTTAGAATCAACCGAGATATCCCCCCTCCCACAATCTCGATGTCGCCACGCTGGTGAATCCCAAAATCTCGCTGTCGCCACGCTGGCGAATCTTCCACTGCAAATGGTCCAAGAGGTGAAGTGGCCCAAGTGGCCCAAGTGGCCCACAATATCCTCGTACTCGGTTTTGCGGCATTGATCAACAATCTTGAAGTGAAGTCAGACCTCTGATTTTGTTTCACATCTTTTCTGTTTTATAAAAAATTTACCATATCATAAGACCTGGGTATTATATAGGATTTTCCTTTGAGGAGACCCCCCCCATTTTTTTCCAGTGGTTTTCATAATACCCTAGGGTGTTTTATCCGGGAGAATACGGTACTTGCTTTTGCACAAGAGCACCATGAGCAGCAGCCACTCGAGCATACAACCTTCCCCTCCAGAGATTGTTGCGCGCGTCTTGTTTAGGGTTTTCGTTTCCGATCCTTACAATTCCATGACACAACAACCACATCGACGGCCAAGTCAGGCACGTGGCCTCAAGGTTCCTCGCGCCCAACGATAATCTCCACGCACGGTCGCGTAGTTGCGTATCGTTTCGCCTGCCTGCAGATCTGGTGACAGTGGAAGTAATTATCTTTCCGAAGCCCGCGGTACTACCCGCCCCTAGCCTTCTAGTCTAGTCTCTTCGCGCCCCACCCACTTTTGTCCTGGGGCTCCCCCGCAGCTCCACCCATTGGTTAGTCTCTCTTCCTTCCCAACGTTCTCCCCGCTCTCAACGGCACCCTCGTCCGGGCGCACTCTCCGCGCCTCGCGGGTCCGCCGTGACGCGCCTACCGCCCCTGCTCGCGGCCCTCTCCACAGCGACGCCGTCTACCTCGCACCAACCAGGTTCTCCATTTCAGATGCTTTTATTTTCTCGTTAGTCCATGTGTGGCCGTTCGGGGCAACAAGCCCATGTCCAGGCGGCCTGCACCCTCGTGCTGTCATCTGTTAGCGCATTGCCCGCAGCCCATCACCCGCTGTCGCGTGCTTTCGCTGTCGGCCGTTTAGTGGAAGGAAATTTCTGCAGCCGTTACTTAGCTGCACCAAACCTGTCCGCTTTAACCCGCACGTAAAGTGCCGTCGCTGAGCATGTCCGGCTGTCCCGAGTAATCACAACTGCTGTACCGTTTTGTGTGTCTCGCATGTCGCGCCTATACTCACGCGCTCTTAGCCGCGAGGTTCCCGCTTGCACGGCCTGTCCAGTCGCGACTGTGGTTGCTCGTCGCTGCGCGCCCCGCTCGCCTTTGTCGCGGGCTCACGCTAGCCAATCAAGCATCCAGAATCTAGTTGACAGAGTTGGGTCAAAATGTGTTTGGTGCGGCTGGTATCAATTGCGAAGATGCTCGTGTGGGAATGACATTAAGTGTCTACCACGACTGTGACCGCTCTGTCGCGCGCACCTGCGCCGTGTTTTCGCAACGCACTGCGCAACGGGCCCACGTTGCCGTCATTCCGACTCCATTCATCGCGTTGCGCCCTTGCCGCTGGAGGCTAGCCCACATGCAGAATTCGCTCGTGCCACGTCTCCGAGTCTTTGTCGTTTCTCTTGACTGTATAATGTCTGTACGATGAGCTTCATGCCCGTAGTATCATGCTGCTCACTCAGCTGCCGAGCCCCCGTGGCCGCGCCGCTAATGCACGTTGGCGTTGTTCCCCGTGGGCTGGCAGGGCGGGCGGTGGTGCGCGCGCGTGCATGCGCGCATGGATGGTGGGGACGAGGCGGAGCAGCAGGCTGCCCTGGGCGTGCTGCAGCGCGCTGCGCCATGCGGCGAGGCGGCGGCGGGCAGAGTGGCGCGGCAGCTGACGGCGGCGGTGAACCAGTTCCGCGTGCGCAACGTGATGCGCCTGCACGCGCGGGGCGAGGACCTGCTGCTGTTCGGTCCGCGCATGGCGGCCGACATATCCATGCTCGACCCCGCCACCCAGCACCTCGTCACTGCCGGTACGCGCTCTCTCTCCGCCTCCCCGCCCCATTCCGTTGCTTCCTCCTGTTTCCGCTGACACGCACGCCCTTGCACTCCGTGCTGTGGATTGCCTACACCTCGCATCAACCTCGTTGTGTCCTGCCACCCACCTCCCTCGCGCGCGCCCATGTGCAGCGCGCGACCGCATCAGTGAGGCTGGGCGGCACCAATTTGAGGCGCCGGAGTGTGCGGGCAGCGGGGGCGAGGGCGAGTCGGACATGTGGATGGTGGGCGCGCTCGTCTTCTTCCTGCTCTCGGGGAGGCCGCCCTTCGCCGTCTCGTCGGAGGCTGGTGTTGCCACCGCACATGGCGATGCAGCGGACAGTGCGGACGTGTGCTCGCCTCCATGGCCCCCCATGTCCGCCGCTGCCCGCCACTTCCTCTCGCGCCTGCTCTGCCGCCTCCCCGCCCAGCGAGCCACTCCCAACGAAGCCCTCGGTACGCTGCGCTCCCCTACCTCTGCTCTCTGCTCTCTCTCCCTGCTCTGCTCTCTCTCCCTGCTCTCCGCTCTCTCTCCCTACTCTCTGCTCTCTCTCCCTGCTCTGCTCTCTCTCCCTGCTCTCCGCTCTCTCTCCCTACTCTCTGCTCTCTCTCCCTGCTCTCTGCTCTCTCTCCCTGCTCTCTGCTCTCTCTCCCTGCTCTCTGCTCTCTCTCCCTACTCTCTGCTCTCTCTCCCTGCAGCTCGTTGCGCGCACACCATGCCAAGCACCTCTTCATGCGCTGTCACCTATGTGTGGGGGCTTTGCCTGCTGCCATGTACTCACGTTGTGCTTTTCCGTTTTGCTCTCTCTCCCTCCCTCTCTCCCTCCCCCTCCCGCCCCCTCCCCCTCTCTCTCTCCCTCTCTCTCTCTCCCTCTCTCTCTCCCTCTCTCTCTCTCTCTCTCTCTCTCTCTCTCTCTCGCTCTCTCTCCCTCTTTCGTCATGTGCGTGTGCGTGGGGGCGAGCAGGCAACGCGTGGGTGGAGAGCATGTGTGCGCAAGCACTAAACGAGGACCACCCCGTGGCGCCACGCCCACAGCAAGCGCTGCCTGTGGGGGAGACTCGCGGAGGTGCTTCGGCAGGGCGTGCACGTGGGGGTCGGCGGGCACGGGTGTGCTTCAGGGAGGTGGAGGAGACGGAAAGAGGGGATGAGGAGGAAGAGGAGGAGCGGAGGGGAGGTGCTTCCAAGGCAGCGTATGTGGAGGGATGGTTGGCTGCTAGTGGGGTCAGGGGCGGGGACGATGTGGAGGGGGGCGAGGGGGGCCCGAGGGGTGGGAGCGATGGGGGCGCGCATGATGGCGAGCACGACCGCAGGGATGGGGGCGGCGAAGCACATGCAGCACAGGGCTTTGGCTCACCTACTGCTCACTCAGAGGAGCGCAGGTGGCAGGGTGGGGGAGGGGGTGGTGGCACGGACACTACACAAGTAGGCGGCGATGCAGGGCGGGGAAGGGGCGGAGTGGGAGGGGGTGGAGCGGTGCGTGCAGCGGCGGGGGTGTCGTTTGTGCTGGACGAGTGTGACTTCTCCGCCATGCTGGACCGCGACCACGTCTCTGCTGTCGGCAACTTTGCCACCCTCCCTGCCCGCCTATCTAGGCGCGCTGATGCCACCAATATAGCATCTGCCTCCTCCCCTCCGCTCCCCGGTCGCTCCATGCCCCCCCTGCCATCCCTGTCCTCGGATTCTCGTGCGCGCTCCAGTGCTCTCCCCCCGCGCCATTCGCCGGACTGCACGGGGGCAGGGGGCAGGAGGCAGCTGCTGCCGGCAGGCAGTCGCTCCATGCCGCATGACTCGGCGGGGCGCGCAACAGGCAGCAGTGGGCGTGCGGGCAGCCCGGAGGTGTCGTCGGACTATGCAGCAGCGCTGGCCACGGCGTCACACAGGGTGGAGCGCCAGCTGCTCAGCACGCTGCGCGCGCCGCGAGGCAGCAGGAGCATGGTGCTCACCAGCACGGCGCCGCCTGCAGCTGCGAGTGCGATGGAGGGCAGCGGCGGGTGGCAGAGTGTGGACTTCTCAGAGCTGGTGGAGCCGGGGCCAGGCGGGGCGCGCAGCAGTGGGGGCGCGGGCGAGGCGGTGGACGTGGCGCAGTTGGTGCCGCTGGTGCAGGTGGGCGACCACACCGTGGACAACCTGCTCTGCGACTTTGATCACCTCAACGCCACCCCGCCCCGCCCCCACCCGGGCAGTGACGCTGAGCCGTGGCCCGACGGTGGCAGCAGCAGTGGGCGGCAGTGGAGTGCACCCAGCAGTGACAGCGGTGACTTGGACCTGTCTGCCATGGACCTCAATGGGCCCACAGACGTGGGGGGCGCAGGGGGCGCCGGTGGGGAGGGACCGCTGGGTGCAGAGCAGAGCATGATTGTGGACGCACTGGGGCGGCGGCTGCTCAAGTCACCCATGGCCAGCCCCCACCCGCGCAGGAAACACGGGCGCTCCTCCCATGTCTTCTGCTGACACCCCACCCCGTATCCTTGTGCTGCCAGTGCTTGCCGTGCACTGATGAGGCTCACCACCGCCCCGTGATGCACTGGACGTGCACTGCTTGTGAGCACGTGCCTCCTCTGCACTGCATCACCAATCTTATATGGAGCCGCCCTCCCAAGTTTTGATGAGAGCATATGCCAGCACACCTTGGCCAGTGTGCTGCCTGCCTTCCATGCAGACTCACCGCTTATCACTCGCCGTCCACCTCCGCCTCACTATTTATGTTCCTCTGAGCCTACCTCCCACTTGCCGCCATCCAACCTCTTCTTTTCCAGTGCCAAGCACCTGCCTGTTTCCTCCCTGATGGCTCTCAAAACTGCCCGCACTCCCCTTTACCAATGCTCGTCCCAGCTACCCTCTGGCCAATAGTTTGGTAGGCCCCTCCCAGGTGGGCCTTCATGTTGAATACCTATCATAGCATTTGCATGCGGGGTATACCGTACTGCCACCATCCTCCTCTCCCACCACCCCCCTTTCCTCTCCCTATGCACTGCAATTACTTTCATCTGGAAGTTGTCAAAGAGAAAATTGGACCTATGGTGTAGATTTTTTTTATTCATGCAGTGGAGGCATGGTGGAGAAAAATGTTCAATATCGAAAACCCAGCCTCAATCCCACGAGCCCGCAAGGTACTGCACGGTGAAATTATTGCACCGCAAGTTTCAATGCGTTTCATCAGCGCGATGACACCTCCAGCACTTAGTGGGAATGGAATGACAATTTGAGTCCAGCACTAGTGAATGCGGGCGATGGAGTAGGCTGAGCTGCGTGTTGAACCCGCTCTAATTCTTCCATCGAGAAGTCAAACCTGCCTCCACTCGTGCGCCTCTGATCGCGGAGTGAGGGAAACGTAGCACGCGCGAGGCAAGGGCAACGCGAGCGGCAATGGCGAGCGGGTGGCGCGAGGGCATACAGTGGGAGGACCCGTCGTCCATGGCGAGTCGCGACGATTACATCGTGCACGACGGTACAGCTCTCTCTTGCCGCACACGCACCGCCCTCACGCACCGCGCACAAGGCGAACGCGGGCCTGTTGATGAACCATTTGCGTGCCTGCGTGACGCCGTTTTTGATTGTTCCCACATGCCATTGTTTTGCACATTCTCCCTTACTCCCCAGAATACCAACCTTTTTTCTCGATCAATAGCCGTTGATTTGCGCTCGGAACGGTCTGTCCCATGGCCGTGGTGCCGTCATGCCCCCCTTGGCTGTGCGTGCAGGGCGGCGGTACGTAAAGCCCTACTTCTTCCAATTCGTCGCGCATGTGAGCCCCACTCCGCGCCTCTCCCCCCTGCCGCCTCGTGCCACCACTCTGCACCGCACTGCACTTCCACTGCCTCACCCGTCCACATGCATGTGCCGCCATGCAGTGTGCCGCCATGCAGTGTGCCGCCATGCAGTGTGCCGCCATGCAGTGTGCCGCCATGCAGTGTGCCGCCATGCAGTGTGCCGCCATGCAGTGTGCCGCCATGCAGTGTGCCGCCATGCAGTGTGCCGCCATGCAGTGTGCCGCCATGCAGTGTGCCGCCATGCAGTGTGCCGCCATGCAGTGTGCCGCCATGCCGTGAGCAGGACAGTCCAGATCGTCCATCCGTCCATCCCCTTGCCCGCCTGTCCTGCGTCCCCCCATTGCCTGCTCTTCTCCCTCATTTCTGTGCTCACCTCGCCTCGCTGCCTCACCTCCCCGTCCCTCCACCCGTTCTCGTGTGCCTCCCTGGCGGGCGGCAAGCAGGTGAAGCAGCGGTGGCACGGGCGGCACATTGCAGAGCTGTTCGCGTCCGAGTTCAGGCAGAGGCCGCTGCAGTACTATGTGAGTTCAGGCAGAGGCCGCTGCAGGCTGCAGCATGGCAAGGGCATCACACTGCAGGCATGCGCTCATGTGACCCCGCCCCCCCTGCCTTCCTGAGGCAACCTTTGAGGCACAGCAAAATCCCTCCTGTCTGCGCCATGCTACTACCACTTGCGCCTAACACCATCCCTTTGCTGGCTGTGCGTATGCATGCTTGTGTGTTTATGCCTGACACGCATGTGTGCACGTGTGCGTGCACGTGTGTGCACGTGTGTGCACGTGTGTGCATGTGTGTGCATGTGTGTGCATGTGTGTGCATGTGTGTGCATGTGTGTGCATGTGTGTGCATGGGTGGTGAGCAGGAGGAGGCAGTGAGGGTGGGGCGGATTCAAGTGGATGGGCGCAATGTGGCACCGGACTATGCAGTCAGACAGTCTCAGACCATGACACACTATGTGCACAGGCATGCCATCGTGCCACTCCCTCTCATTCTACCACTTGCCACTCTCCTTCTCCGTTCTCTGCCCCATCGACTTTCCCCCTTCAATTCTTCGCCATCTCCTGCCATCAATGTTTCCTGCTGCTGCCAAGTCCGCACATGCCAAGCAACCCCCTGAGAGATCAAAACAAGTTTCCACCTTCATGCTGGGCACGGGGGCATGGGGGCATGGGCGCATGGGGGCATGGGGGCATGGCGGCATGGTGCAGGCATGAGCCATCGGTGGATGCGTCACCGGTGGAGGTGCTGCAGGATTCGGACACGGTGCTGGTCGTCTGCAAGCCCAGCTCCATGCCAGTCAGTGCCATGCCAACCGCCCTCTCCTCTCACCACTCCTTGCCTCACTCACACTCAGGGGGCGCGGCCATGCCCTGTAGGGTACATCCGTTTTCATTGCCTTTAATTTATTATGTCTCTGGCACTTTGGAAAAGGATCACTCTGTGTCCCAAATCCTTAGAAACCATGTGGTGTACTGCATGAATGAAAAGGCTGCAGCAATGTGTTTCGCTCTGATCATACATGCATGCATGTTGTGCAAATTTGCACAAGATACACATGCTTCATGTTATATCTTCATCCCGTGCTTTGCATTGCCGTGCTGGCATCGACCCCATGTGTGTGCATGCGTGTGTGGGTGGCATGGCAGGTGCACCCGTGTGGGCAGTACCGCAAGAACACGGTGCTCAGTGTGCTGCAGGCCTTCCACGGCTATGGACAGCTCTTCCGTACGATGCCGCCTGCTGCCCTCCTGCTGCCCTCCTGCTGCCCGCCTGCTGCCCTCCTGCTGTCCTCCTGCTGCCCTCCTGCTGCCCTCCTGCTGCCCTCCTGCTGCCCTCCTGCTGCCCTCCTGCTGCTGCCTCCTGCTGCCCTCCTGCTGCCCTCCTGCTGCCCTCCTGCTGCCCTCCTGCTGCCCTCCTGCTGCCCTCCTGCTGCCCTCCTGCTGCCCTCCTGCTGCCCTCCTGCTGCCCTCCTGCTGCCCTCCTGCTGCCCTCCTGCTGCCCTCCTGCTGCCCTCCTGCTGCCCTCCTGCTGCCCTCCTGCTGCCCTCCTGCTGCCCTCCTGCTGCCCTCCTGCTGCCCTCCTGCTGCCCTCCTGCTGCCCTCCTGCTGCCCTCCTGCTGCCCTACTGCTGCCCTCCTGCTGCCCTCCTGCTGCCCTCCTGCTGCCTTCCTGCTGCCCTCCTGCTGCCCTCCTGCTGCCCTCCTGCTGCCCTCCTGCTGCCCTCCTGCTGCCCTCCTGCTGCCCTCCTGCTGCCCTCCTGCTGCCCTCCTGCTGCCCTCCTGCTGCCCTCCTGCTGCCCTCCTGCTGCCCTCCTGCTGCCCTCCTGCTGCCCTCCTGCTGCCCTCCTGCTGCCCTCATGCTGCCCTCATGCTGCCCTCATGCTGGCCTCCTGCTGCCCTCCTGCTGCCCTCCTGCTGCCCTCCTGCTGCCCTCCTGCTGTCCTCCTGCTGCCCTCCTGCTGCCCTCCTGCTGCCCTCCTGCTGCCCTCCTGCTGCCCTCCTGCTGCCCTCCTGCTGCCCTCCTGCTGCCCTCCTGCTGCCCTCCTGCTGCCCTCCTGCTGCCCTCCTGCTGCCCTCCTGCTGCCCTCCTGCTGCCCTCCTGCTGCCCTCCTGCTGCCCTCCTGCTGCCCTCCTGCTGCCCTCCTGCTGTCCTCCTGCTGCCCTCCTGCTGCCCTCCTGCTGCCCTCCTGCTGCCCTCCTGCTGCCCTCCTGCTGCCCTCCTGCTGCCCTCCTGCTGCCCTCCTGCTGCCCTTCTGCTGTCCTCCTGCTGCCCTCCTGCTGCCCTCCTGCTGCCCTCCTGCTGCCCTCCTGCTGCCCTCCTGCTGCCCTCCTGCTGCCCTCCTGCTGCCCTCCTGCTGTCCTCCTTCTGCCCTCCTTCTGCCCTCCTGCTGCCTCCTGCTGCCCTCCTGCTGCCCTCCTGCTGCCCTCCTGCTGCCCTCCTGCTGCCCTCCTGCTGCCCTCCTGCTGCCCTCCTGCTGCCCTCCTGCTGCCTCCTGCTGCCTCCTGCTGCCCTCCTGCTGCCCTCCTGCTGCCCTCCTGCTGCCCTCATGCTGCCCTCCTGCTGCCCTCCTGCTGCCCTCCTGCTGCCCTCCTGCTGCCCTCCTGCTGTCCTCCTGCTGCCCTCCTGCTGCCCTCCTGCTGCCCTCCTGCTGCCCTCCTGCTGCCCTCCTGCTGCCCTCCTGCTGCCCTCCTGCTGCCCTCCTGCTGCCCTCATGCTGCCCTCCTGCTGCCCTCCTGCTGCCCTCCTGCTGCCCTCCTGCTGCCCTCATGCTGCCCTCCTGCTGCCCTCCTGCTGCCCTCCTGCTGCCCTCCTGCTGCCCTCCTGCTGCCCTCCTGCTGCCCTCCTGCTGCCCTCCTGCTGCCCTCCTGCTGCCCTCCTGCTGCCCTCCTGCTGCCCTCCTGCTGCCCTCCTGCTGCCCTCCTGCTGCCCTCCTGCTGCCCTCCTGCTGCCCTCCTGCTGCCCTCCTGCTGCCCTCCTGCTGCCCTCCTGCTGCCCTTCATGCTGCCCTCATGCTGCCCTCCTGCTGCCCTCCTGCTGCCCTCCTGCTGCCCTCCTGCTGCCCTCCTGCTGCCCTCCTGCTGCCCTCCTGCTGCCCTCCTGCTGCCCTCCTGCTGCCCTCCTGCTGCCCTCCTGCTGCCCTCCTGCTGCCCTCCTGCTGCCCTCCTGCTGCCCTCCTGCTGCCCTCCTGCTGCCCTCCTGCTGTCCTCCTGCTGCCCTCCTGCTGCCCTCCTGCTGTCCTCCTGCTGCCCTCCTGCTGCCCTCCTGCTGCCCTCCTGCTGCCCTCCTGCTGCCCTCCTGCTGCCCTCCTGCTGCCCTCCTGCTGCCCTCCTGCTGCCCTCCTGCTGCCCTCCTGCTGCCCTCATGCTGCCCTCCTGCTGCCCTCCTGCTGCCCTCCTGCTGCCCTCCTGCTGCCCTCCTGCTGTCCTCCTGCTGCCCTCCTGCTGCCCTCCTGCTGCCCTCATGCTGCCCTCCTGCTGCCCTCCTGCTGTCCTCCTGCTGCCCTCCTGCTGCCCTCCTGCTGCCCTACTGCTGCCCTCCTGCTGCCCTCCTGCTGCCCTCCTGCTGCCCTCCTGCTGCCCTCCTGCTGCCCTCCTGCTGCCCTCCTGCTGCCTCCTGCTGCCCTCCTGCTGCCCTCCTGCTGCCCTCCTGCTGCCTCCTGCTGCCCTCCTGCTGCCCTCCTGCTGCCCTCCTGCTGCCTCCTGCTGCCTTCCTGCTGCCCTCCTGCTGCCCTCCTGCTGCCCTCCTGCTGCCCTCCTGCTGCCCTCCTGCTGCCCTCCTGCTGCCCTCCTGCTGCCCTCCTGCTGCCTCCTGCTGCCCTCCTGCTGCCTCCTGCTGCCCTCCTGCTGCCTCCTGCTGCCTGGCCCTCCTGCTGCCCTCCTGCTGCCCTCCTGCTGCCCTCCTGCTGCCCTCCTGCTGCCCTCCTGCTGCCCTCCTGCTGCCCTCCTGCTGCCCTCCTGCTGCCCTCCTGCTGCCCTCCTGCTGCCCTCCTGCTGCCCTCCTGCTGCCCTCCTGCTGCCCTCCTGCTGCCCTCCTGCTGCCCTCCTGCTGCCCTCCTTGCTGTCCTCCTGCTGCCCTCCTGCTGCCCTCCTGCTGCCCTCATGCTGCCCTCCTGCTGCCCTCCTGCTGCCCTCCTGCTGCCCTCCTGCTGCCCTCCTGCTGTCCTCCTGCTGCCCTCCTGCTGCCCTCCTGCTGCCCTCCTGCTGCCCTCCTGCTGCCCTCCTGCTGCCCTCCTGCTGCCCTCCTGCTGCCCTCATGCTGCCCTCCTGCTGCCCTCCTGCTGCCCTCCTGCTGCCCTCCTGCTGCCCTCCTGCTGCCCTCCTGCTGCCCTCCTGCTGCCCTCCTGCTGCCCTCCTGCTGCCCTCCTGCTGCCCTCCTGCTGCCCTCCTGCTGCCCTCCTGCTGCCCTCCTGCTGCCCTCCTGCTGCCCTCATGCTGCCCTCCTGCTGCCCTCCTGCTGCCCTCCTGCTGCCCTCCTGCTGCCCTCCTGCTGCCCTCCTGCTGCCCTCCTGCTGCCCTCCTGCTGCCCTCCTGCTGCCCTCCTGCTGCCCTCCTGCTGCCCTCCTGCTGCCCTCATGCTGCCCTCCTGCTGCCCTCCTGCTGCCCTCCTGCTGCCCTCCTGCTGCCCTCCTGCTGCCCTCCTGCTGCCCTCCTGCTGCCCTCCTGCTGCCCTCCTGCTGCCCTCCTGCTGCCCTCCTGCTGCCCTCCTGCTGCCCTCCTGCTGCCCTTCTGCTGCCCTTCTGCTGTCCCTCTTGCTGCCCTCCTGCTGCCCTCCTGCTGCCCTCCTGCTGCCCTCCTGCTGCCCTCCTGCTGCCCTCCTGCTGCCCTCCTGCTGCCTCCTGCTGCCCTCCTGCTGCCCTCCTGCTGCCCTCCTGCTGCCCTCCTGCTGCCCTCCTGCTGCCCTCCTGCTGCCCTCCTGCTGCCCTCCTGCTGCCCTCCTGCTGCCCTCCTGCTGCCCTCCTGCTGCCCTCCTGCTGCCCTCCTGCTGCCCTCCTGCTGCCCTCCTGCTGCCCTCCTGCTGCCCTCCTGCTGCCCTCCTGCTGCCCTCCTGCTGCCCTCCCGCTGCCCTCCTGCTGCCCTCCTGCTGCCCTCCTGCTGCCCTCCTGCTGCCCTCCTGCTGCCCTCCTGCTGCCCTCCTGCTGCCCTCCTGCTGCCCTCCTGCTGCCCTCCTGCTGCCCTCCTGCTGCCCTCCTGCTGCCCTCCTGCTGCCCTCCTGCTGCCCTCCTGCTGCCCTCCTGCTGCCCTCCTGCTGCCCTCCTGCTGCCCTCCTGCTGCCCTCCTGCTGCCCTCCTGCTGCCCTCCTGCTGCCCTCCTGCTGCCCTCCTGCTGCCCTCCTGCTGCCCTCCTGCTGCCCTCCTGCTGCCCTCCTGCTGCCCTCCTGCTGCCCTCCTGCTGCCCTCCTGCTGCCCTCCTGCTGCCCTCCTGCTGCCCTCCTGCTGCCCTCCTGCTGCCCTCCTGCTGCCCTCCTGCTGCCCTCCTGCTGCCCTCCTGCTGCCCTCCTGCTGCCCTCCTGCTGCCCTCCTGCTGCCCTCCTGCTGCCCTCCTGCTGCCCTCCTGCTGCCCTCCTGCTGCCTCCTGCTGCCCTCTGCTGTCCTCCTGCTGCCCTCCTGCTGCCCTCCTGCTGCCCTCCTGCTGCCCTCCTGCTGCCCTCCTGCTGCCCTCCTGCTGCCCTCCTGCTGCCCTCCTGCTGCCCTCCTGCTGCCCTCCTGCCCTCCTGCTGCCCTCCTGCTGCCCTCCTGCTGCCCTCCTGCTGCCCTCCTGCTGCCCTCCTGCTGCCCTCCTGCTGCCCTCCTGCTGCCCTCCTGCTGCCCTCCTGCTGCCCTCCTGCTGCCCTCCTGCTGCCCTCCTGCTGCCCTCCTGCTGCCCTCCTGCTGCCCTCCTGCTGCCCTCCTGCTGCCCTCCTGCTGCCCTCCTGCTGCCCTCCTGCTGCCCTCCTGCTGCCCTCCTGCTGCCCTCCTGCTGCCCTCCTGCTGCCCTCCTGCTGCCCTCCTGCTGCCCTCCTGCTGCCCTCCTGCTGCCCTCCTGCTGCCCTCTGCTGCCCTCCTGCTGCCCTCCTGCTGCCCTCCTGCTGCCCTCCTGCTGCCCTCCTGCTGCCCTCCTGCTGCCCTCCTGCTGCCCTCCTGCTGCCCTCCTGCTGCCCTCCTGCTGCCCTCCTGCTGCCCTCCTGCTGCCCTCCTGCTGCCCTCCTGCTGCCCTCCTGCTGCCCTCCTGCTGTCCCTCCTGCTGCCCTCCTGCTGCCCTCCTGCTGCCCTCCTGCTGCCCTCATGCTGCCCTCCTGCTGCCCTCCTGCTGTCCTCCTGCTGCCCTCCTGCTGCCCTCCTGCTGTTCTCCTGCTGCCCTCCTGCTGCCCTCCTGCTGCCCTACTGCTGCCCTCCTGCTGCCCTCCTGCTGCCCTCCTGCTGCCCTCCTGCTGCCCTCCTGCTGCCCTCCTGCTGCCCTTCTGCTGTCCTCCTGCTGCCCTCCTGCTGCCCTCCTGCTGCCCTCCTGCTGCCCTCCTGCTGCCCTCCTGCTGCCCTCCTGCTGCCCTCCTGCTGTCCTCCTTCTGCCTTCCTGCTGCCCTCCTGCTGCCCTCCTGCTGCCCTCCTGCTGCCCTCCTGCTGCCCTCCTGCTGCCCTCCTGCTGCCCTCATGCTGCCCTCATGCTGCCCTCCTGCTGCCCTCCTGCTGTCCTCCTGCTGCCCTCCTGCTGCCCTCCTGCTGTCCTCCTGCTGCCCTCCTGCTGCCCTCCTGCTGCCCTCCTGCTGCCCTCCTGCTGCCCTCCTGCTGCCCTCCTGCTGCCCTCCTGCTGTCCTCCTGCTGCCCTCCTGCTGCCCTCCTGCTGTCCTCCTGCTGCCCTCCTGCTGCCCTCCTGCTGCCCTCCTGCTGCCCTCCTGCTGCCCTCCTGCTGCCCTCCTGCTGCCCTCCTGCTGCCCTCCTGCTGCCCTCCTACTGCCCTCCTGCTGCCCTCCTGCTGCCCTCATGCTGCCCTCCTGCTGCCCTCCTGCTGCCCTCCTGCTGCCCTCCTGCTGCCCTCCTGCTGTCCTCCTGCTGCCCTCCTGCTGCCCTCCTGCTGCCCTCATGCTGCCCTCCTGCTGCCCTCCTGCTGCCCTCCTGCTGCCCTCCTGCTGCCCTCCTGCTGCCCTCCTGCTGTCCTCCTGCTGCCCTCCTGCTGCCCTCCTGCTGCCCTACTGCTGCCCTCCTGCTGCCCTCCTGCTGCCCTCCTGCTGCCCTCCTGCTGCCCTCCTGCTGCCCTCCTGCTGCCCTTCTGCTGTCCTCCTGCTGCCCTCCTGCTGCCCTCCTGCTGCCCTCCTGCTGCCCTCCTGCTGCCCTCCTGCTGCCCTCCTGCTGCCCTCCTGCTGTCCTCCTTCTGCCTTCCTGCTGCCCTCCTGCTGCCCTCCTGCTGCCCTCCTGCTGCCCTCCTGCTGCCCTCCTGCTGCCCTCCTGCTGCCCTCCTGCTGCCCTCCTGCTGCCCTCCTGCTGCCCTCCTGCTGCCCTCCTGCTGCCCTCCTGCTGCCCTCCTGCTGCCCTCCTGCTGCCCTCCTGCTGCCCTCCTGCTGCCCTCCTGCTGCCCTCCTGCTGTCCTCCTGCTGCCCTCCTGCTGCCCTCCTGCTGCCCTCATGCTGCCCTCCTGCTGCCCTCCTGCTGCCCTCCTGCTGCCCTCCTGCTGCCCTCCTGCTGTCCTCCTGCTGCCCTCCTGCTGCCCTCCTGCTGCCCTCCTGCTGCCCTCCTGCTGCCCTCCTGCTGCCCTCCTGCTGCCCTCCTGCTGCCCTCATGCTGCCCTCCTGCTGCCCTCCTGCTGCCCTCCTGCTGCCCTCCTGCTGCCTCCTGCTGCCCTCCTGCTGCCCTCCTGCTGCCCTCCTGCTGCCCTCCTGCTGCCCTCATGCTGCCCTCATGCTGCCCTCCTGCTGCCCTCCTGCT
Source organism: Closterium sp. NIES-65 (assembly GCA_948144175.1). Classification (NCBI taxonomy): domain Eukaryota; kingdom Viridiplantae; phylum Streptophyta; class Zygnematophyceae; order Desmidiales; family Closteriaceae; genus Closterium; species Closterium sp. NIES-65. The sequence goes on from CANXME010000584.1 coordinate 1,375,226, forward strand.
GCCCTCCTGCTGCCCTCCTGCTGCCCTCCTGCTGTCCTCCTGCTGCCCTCCTGCTGCCCTCCTGCTGCCCTCCTGCTGCCCTCCTGCTGCCCTCCTGCTGCCCTCCTGCTGCCCTCCTGCTGCCCTCCTGCTGTCCTCCTGCTGCCCTCCTGCTGCCCTCCTGCTGTCCTCCTGCTGCCCTCCTGCTGCCCTCCTGCTGCCCTCCTGCTGCCCTCCTGCTGCCCTCCTGCTGCCCTCCTGCTGCCCTCCTGCTGCCCTCCTGCTGCCCTCCTGCTGCCCTCCTGCTGCCCTCATGCTGCCCTCCTGCTGCCCTCCTGCTGCCCTCCTGCTGCCCTCCTGCTGCCCTCCTGCTGTCCTCCTGCTGCCCTCCTGCTGCCCTCCTGCTGCCCTCATGCTGCCCTCCTGCTGCCCTCCTGCTGCCCTCCTGCTGCCCTCCTGCTGCCCTCCTGCTGTCCTCCTGCTGCCCTCCTGCTGCCCTCCTGCTGCCCTACTGCTGCCCTCCTGCTGCCCTCCTGCTGCCCTCCTGCTGCCCTCCTGCTGCCTGCTGCCCTCATGCTGCCCTCCTGCTGCCCTCCTGCTGCCCTCCTGCTGCCCTCCTGCTGCCCTCCTGCTGCCCTCCTGCTGCCCTCCTGCTGCCCTCCTGCTGCCCTCCTGCTGCCCTCCTGCTGCCCTCCTGCTGCCCTCCTGCTGCCCTCCTGCTGCCCTCCTGCTGCCCTCCTGCTGCCCTCCTGCTGCCCTCCTGCTGCCCTCCTGCTGCCCTCCTGCTGCCCTCCTGCTGCCCTCCTGCTGCCCTCCTGCTGCCCTCATGCTGCCCTCCTGCTGCCCTCCTGCTGCCCTCCTGCTGCCCTCCTGCTGCCCTCCTGCTGCCCTCCTGCTGCCCCTGCTGCCCCTCTGCCCTCCTGCTGCCCTCCTGCTGCCCTCCTGCTGCCCTCCTGCTGCCCTCCTGCTGCCCTCCTGCTGCCCTCCTGCTGCCCTCCTGCTGCCCTCCTGCTGCCCTTCTGCTGCCCTTCTGCTGTCCTCCTGCTGCCCTCCTGCTGCCCTCCTGCTGCCCTCCTGCTGCCCTCCTGCTGCCCTCCTGCTGCCCTCCTGCTGCCCTCCTGCTGCCTCCTGCTGCCCTCCTGCTGCCCTCCTGCTGCCCTCCTGCTGCCCTCCTGCTGCCCTCCTGCTGCCCTCCTGCTGCCCTCCTGCTGCCCTCCTGCTGCCCTCCTGCTGCCCTCCTGCTGCCCTCCTGCTGCCCTCCTGCTGCCCTCCTGCTGCCCTCCTGCTGCCCTCCTGCTGCCCTCCTGCTGCCCTCCTGCTGCCCTCCTGCTGCCCTCCTGCTGCCCTCCTGCTGCCCTCCTGCTGCCCTGCTGCCCTCCTGCTGCCCTCCTGCTGCCCTCCTGCTGCCCTCCTGCTGCCCTCCTGCTGCCCTCCTGCTGCCCTCCTGCTGCCCTCCTGCTGCCCTCCTGCTGCCTCCTGCTGCCCTCCTGCTGCCCTCCTGCTGCCCTCCTGCTGCCCTCCTGCTGCCCTCCTGCTGCCCTCCTGCTGCCCTCCTGCTGCCCTCCTGCTGCCCTCCTGCTGCCCTCCTGCTGCCCTCCTGCTGCCCTCCTGCTGCCCTCCTGCTGCCCTCCTGCTGCCCTCCTGCTGCCCTCCTGCTGCCCTCCTGCTGCCCTCCTGCTGCCCTCCTGCTGCCCTCCTGCTGCCCTCCTGCTGCCCTCCTGCTGTCCTCCTGCTGCCCTCCTGCTGCCCTCCTGCTGCCCTCCTGCTGCCCTCCTGCTGCCCTCCTGCTGCCCTCCTGCTGCCCTCCTGCTGCCCTCCTGCTGCCCTTCTGCTGTCCTCCTGCTGCCCTCCTGCTGCCCTCCTGCTGCCCTCCTGCTGCCCTCCTGCTGCCCTCCTGCTGCCCTCCTGCTGCCCTCCTGCTGTCCTCCTTCTGCCCTCCTTCTGCCCTCCTGCTGCCCTCCTGCTGCCCTCCTGCTGCCCTCCTGCTGCCCTCCTGCTGCCCTCCTGCTGCCCTCCTGCTGCCCTCCTGCTGCCCTCCTGCTGCCCTCGTGCTGCCCTCCTGTTGCCCTCCTGCTGCCCTCCTGCTGCCCTCCTGCTGCCCTCCTGCTGCCCTCCTGCTGCCCTCCTGCTGCCCTCCTGCTGCCCTCCTGCTGCCCTCCTGCTGCCCTCCTGCTGCCCTCCTGCTGCCCTCCTGCTGCCCTCCTGCTGCCCTCCTGCTGCCCTCCTGCTGCCCTCCTGCTGCCCTCCTGCTGCCCTCCTGCTGCCCTCCTGCTGCCCTCCTGCTGCCCTCCTGCTGCCCTCCTGCTGCCCTCCTGCTGCCCTCCTGCTGCCCTCCTGCTGCCCTCCTGCTGCCCTCCTGCTGCCCTCCTGCTGCCCTCCTGCTGCCCTCCTGCTGCCCTCCTGCTGCCCTCCTGCTGCCCTCATGCTGCCCTCATGCTGCCCTCTTGCTGCCCTCCTGCTGCCCTCCTGCTGCCCTCCTGCTGCCCTCCTGCTGTCCTCCTGCTGCCCTCCTGCTGCCCTCCTGCTGCCCTCCTGCTGCCCTCCTGCTGCCCTCCTGCTGCCCTCCTGCTGCCCTCCTGCTGCCCTCCTGCTGCCCTCCTGCTGCCCTCCTGCTGCCCTCCTGCTGTCCTCCTGCTGTCCTCCTGCTGCCCTCCTGCTGCCCTCCTGCTGCCCTCCTGCTGCCCTCCTGCTGCCCTCCTGCTGCCCTCCTGCTGCCCTCCTGCTGCCCTCCTGCTGCCCTCCTGCTGCCCTCCCGCTGCCCTCCTGCTGCCCTCCTGCTGCCCTCCTGCTGTCCTCCTGCTGCCCTCCTGCTGCCCTCCTGCTGCCCTCCTGCTGCCCTCCTGCTGCCCTCCTCCTGTCCTCCTGCTGCCCTCCTGCTGCCCTCCTGCTGCCCTCCTGCTGCCCTCCTGCTGCCCTCCTGCTGCCCTCCTGCTGCCCTCCTGCTGTCCTCCTGCTGTCCTCCTGCTGCCCTCCTGCTGCCCTCCTGCTGCCCTCCTGCTGCCCTCCTGCTGCCCTCCTGCTGCCCTCCTGCTGCCCTCCTGCTGCCCTCCTGCTGCCCTCCTGCTGCCCTCCCGCTGCCCTCCTGCTGCCCTCCTGCTGCCCTCCTGCTGCCCTCCTGCTGCCCTCCTGCTGCCCTCCTGCTGCCCTCCTGCTGCCCTCCTGCTGCCCTCCTCCTGCCCTCCTCCTGTCCTCCTGCTGCCCTCCTGCTGCCCTCCTGCTGCCCTCCTGCTGCCCTCCTGCTGCCCTCCTGCTGCCCTCCTGCTGCCCTCCTGCTGCCCTCCTGCTGCCCTCCTGCTGCCCTCCTGCTGTCCTCCTGCTGCCCTCCTGCTGCCCTCCTGCTGCCCTCCTGCTGCCCTCATGCTGCCCTCCTGCTGCCCTCCTGCTGTCCTCCTGCTGCCCTCCTGCTGCCCTCCTGCTGCCCTCCTGCTGCCCTCCTGCTGCCCTCCTGCTGCCCTCCTGCTGCCCTCCTGCTGCCCTCCTGCTGCCCTCCTGCTGCCCTCCTGCTGCCCTCCTGCTGCCCTCCTGCTGCCCTCCTGCTGCCCTCCTGCTGCCCTCCTGCTGCCCTCCTGCTGCCCTCCTGCTGCCCTCCTGCTGCCCTCCTGCTGTCCTCCTGCTGCCCTCCTGCTGCCCTCCTGCTGCCCTCCTGCTGCCCTCATGCTGCCCTCCTGCTGCCCTCCTGCTGTCCTCCTGCTGCCCTCCTGCTGCCCTCCTGCTGTTCTCCTGCTGCCCTCCTGCTGCCCTCCTGCTGCCCTCCTGCTGCCCTCCTGCTGCCCTCCTGCTGCCCTCCTGCTGCCCTCCTGCTGCCCTCCTGCTGCCCTCCTGCTGCCCTCCTGCTGCCCTCCTGCTGCCCTCCTGCTGCCCTCCTGCTGCCCTCCTGCTGCCCTCCTGCTGCCCTCCTGCTGCCCTCCTGCTGCCCTCCTGCTGCCCTCCTGCTGCCCTCCTGCTGCCCTCCTGCTGTCCTCCTGCTGTCCTCCTGCTGCCCTCCTGCTGCCCTCCTGCTGCCCTCCTGCTGCCCTCCTGCTGCCCTCCTGCTGCCCTCCTGCTGCCCTCCTGCTGCCCTCCTGCTGCCCTCCTGCTGCCCTCCTGCTGCCCTCCTGCTGCCCTCCTGCTGCCCTCCTGCTGCCCTCCTGCTGCCCTCCTGCTGCCCTCCTGCTGCCCTCCTGCTGCCCTCCTGCTGGCCTCCTGCTGCCCTCCTGCTGCCCTCCTGCTGCCCTCCTGCTGCCCTCCTGCTGCCCTCCTGCTGCCCTCCTGCTGCCCTCCTGCTGCCCTCCTGCTGCCCTCCTGCTGCCCTCCTGCTGTCCTCCTGCTGCCCTCCTGCTGTCACCCTGCTGTCACCCTGCTGCTCATGTGCCATCATTGTGTGTGTGTAGCGCGCACATGACATGTTCGTAACCCCTGACCCCCGGTGCATGTCACCATCCGTGCGTGCGTGTGTGGCAGCCATCCACCGCTTGGACCGCTCTGTGTCGGGCCTTCTCATTCTCGCCAAGTCTGCTGCTGCTGCTGAGACCTTCCGACTGCAGGCACGCCCACACACACACACGCCCACACACACGCCCTCACACACGCCCACACACACGCCCACACACACGCCCACACACACGCCCACACACACGCCCACACACACACCCACACACACGCCCACACACACGCCCACACCACACGCCCACACCACACACACGCACACACACACGCCCACACCACACACACGCCCACACACACGCCCACACGCAGTGGATCATGTGCACCATCCATGCACACGTGGCAGCAATTTCTCCCATGCCTGACTGCCTCGTCCAGCACACACAGGCATTGGCATGGTTGGCCCCCGTCCTCCCTGTGTGTGCATGCGGTGCAGATGATGAGTGGGCAGATCCGCAAGCAGTACATCGCGCGGGTCACCGGCACCTTCCCTCCCAACACTGTTCGTTCTCTCCTGCCCTGCTCACCCCTGCCGTCTTCTCCCCCCTGTCTGCCTGCTCGACTCATGCATTCTGACCGCCAATCCCATGCTCTTCTCTTGCTTGCCTGCCCACTTTGTATCTGCCTATGCCTCCCCTGGTGCTCACTAATCTGGTGGCCGGCTGTCCTAACTCTGTCTCCATCCCTGTGCGTTTACGTCCGTGTGCCGCGCGCCGGTGTTGGTGGGCAGGTGGAGGTGTGTGCGCCAGTGGTGTACGATGCGCGCATGGGCGTCAGCCGTGTGGTCTCCACACCTGCACCTGCACCCCAGTCGGACCAGCACCTCACAGCACTGCAGGTGTGTGCGCCTGTGGCCTTGGCTTGCACCCCACTCATGGCTGCGTCATGTCCTTCTCTGCTCTGCTCCTGGCCTTGTTTTTGCTCCTGCTTTCTTGGTGGTGCTGTTTGGCGTGTGGAGCATCCGTATGTGCTCAGCTCCCTACCTTCTCATCCACTTGCCTCCTCTGCAACTCTCATTCCCGTATGTTCCCCTCTTGGCATTAGTCTATGCGCGATAAGGAAAGTGTGGAACAAGAGGGAAAGATGGAGGAGAGAGATGTAGGGGAGCAGACGGAGAAAGTTGGGAAATGTGATGGTGAGGAGAAAGAAGCTAGGCCAAGAAAGGCACGTGATGTGAGGAGGGCAAAGGCGATGGCAAAGAGGCAGGCCAGGGCGCAGGCAAAGGGTGCGGAGAGGGGTGGTGGAGAGGGTGCAGAGGACGACAAGGAGAAGGCGGCAGTGACGGTGTTTGAGCGGCAGGCGGTGGCGGGCGATGGCACGTACAGCATTGTGCGCTGCTCGCCCCGCACCGGCCGCACCCACCAGGTGGGTCTGGCACTGCTGCTGTGCTGTGCAGGGAAGGGGAGGGTGTCCGTTGGAGAGGGAAAGGATTCTCAGGTTTCAAGGCCTTAAACACAGGACTGTATGTTGCTGCAACCCTTATCCCTTGCACTTTCCCTCCTCCCTGATTGGGCTTTCCTGTCCACGTGCATGGTGCGTGTCAGATCCGAGTGCATCTGCAGCATGTGGGCCACCCCGTGGGCAACGATGACCTCTACCTGCCACCGCCACCCCATGCGCCCTCTGCCCTGCAGCCCCTCTCCTTAACACGCCTCACCTCCTCCTCTTCGCCGTCTACTGCCTTGAGCTCTCTGCCGGACAAGCTTGTAACCACTCCTGCCTCACATGCTGCTGCTGCTCATTGCAACGATGATGATAATCGCAGAAGCAGTGATGGTGCCTCAGGTGCTGAGGTGAAAGGGAGCGGCAGAGGCATGCATAGAGCAGACGGCAGGGATGTGCTGCAGGAAGCACGTGGCGTGGAGGGCCGTGTGAGTGAGAGAGAGGGAAGACTGTTGGGGGTGCATGATGGCAGTAAAGGGGGCAATTGCAGTGCATCTGATGACTTGGGTACTGTGAGGATGTGTGGGGAAGGGGAGAGAGCATGCAAGGCAGCGCGAGTGCAGCAGAGCGAGTGCGATGGAGCTGCACCATCCCCTGGACGCCTGAACACGCACTTGGGGGGAGAGGAAGGGGGCGAGGCAAAGGAGCAGGAGAGAGGGAATGGTTTAGCCGCACAAGGTGCACCTTCCTGTGGAGACGAGCATGGCGCAGCAGGTGCCACTGGGGGGGGGTCACACATTGTGAGGGGCGTTACCAAGGAGGAGGGCATTGGGGCGAATGCAATCGAGACGGTGTTGAATGAGGGGGTTACAGAGGGAGGAGTGAAGGAAGCGGAGGGCAAGGGAGAGGCAGTGAAGGTGGTGGTGGAGACGGCAGAGGGCAGTGCGGCAGCAGCAGCACATCCATCACCTGTCGCACTCCCTTCTATCCCTCAGCATCTCACCGACCCTCTCTGTCCACACTGCCCCCTCATCCCTGCAGAGTCAGTGCCCACTGCCCACCCTTACATGTTCCCCTTCGCTTCCCGCATATGACCCATCGTTGCTGTATTTTCTGCTACACATACACATCCCAAGTTTTTGCTGCCTGTGCTTTCGCAAACCTTCTCCCTACTTGTACTCAGGGGCGTGCAAGTGGAGCAACACCTGTGGCTGCACTGCTGCCGTTACTCGGGTCCTGACTGGTGCTTTGAATGCCCCATGCCACCTTGGGCTCACCTCTGATCCAAGGCCGTGCTTTCCGTGCCGCCGTATCACATTGCCCAGATATGCTACTCGTCCAGGGTTGAGACCACCGAGTACCCAGTTTTCTTGGTGTGGGCAGTATGGAAAAGGGGGAGGGAGACGGAGGGAAGGGGAGAGAAGGGGAGAGAAGGGGAGAGAAGGTGGGGAATGGGGAGGGGATGGAGGAAGCTGGGGGAGAGGATGAGGGTGAGGGAGGGGAGGGGAGGGGGGTGAGGAAAAAAAAGCTGACATTTCTACCGAAAGTACCTATTCACTAATCACGATTTACAACAACACAAGGTGTCGTACACATTGGCGAATCACTTCTAGTAGTATGCTACAAGAATAGTACAGTCCAGGAGTTTCCGACACTCCAAGGGTGCCAGCAGATTCAGTTCAAGTGCCCGAAAAACGTTGCTGTAGAGTAATATAAAGTGATGGACATCTAGATCAAATTGCGAATGTAGAATCTAAATCAATTATTTTCCACAGCAAGGGTACATACAGCGACGAAGGGAAGGGGGGTTGTTATAGTAGTCATCCACTTTTCATGAAGCAAATGTAAGAATATGTATATATGTATATCATTTTTAATATCTTGTTCCACCGTCTGTTGCAGAGAGCACAATTGTTTGGCGCGCTAGGATTTGGTTGCTTTTGTGAATGGGTGGTCGATGCCCAATTATCGTCTGACAAGCAACATATAGGTTCATGGCTGACTCCGACACGTGGTGCGCGGTTGAGCCCAACTATCATCCGACAGGTGCCGAGCCTGGATCGGCCCATGAAGTTGCGTCAAACGCGGATGGACGGACGGCTCGAGATACAAGTTTTTTCATGAAGGAAACCTCTTTTCTCCCGCCTTTCTGTCTGATGTGGTTACCATGCCGCTGTCGTCTTCGGGCAGAGGAATCCTGAATCCACGCGAACCAGTTGCCCCTCCACTAGCAACTGGGATCTCACCCACCCCCCATCAAATTCACTTGGTCTCCCCTTGCTAGGACATTCCAGTGGCATCACCTAGCCGATCTCACAAACGCAGTAAGCCCCGAGTCTGCGTCGCCTTTCCTGCGACCTGATATGGTCGTTGACAGTGTTCGGCTCGCCGAGACGTCCTTTGGGATCGCTGGTCTTGCACTGCTTGCCGCTTTTCTTTAGTCCAATTCTCGCGCAGCAATCATCACATTATAGTTCCGCCATGGTTCGCCGGGTGGATTGTCTGGCCCGATCGGGTTTCCGGGAGCAGATGATTGACGCGCTTGTGTTTTCGCTCGCAGTCTACGAATCCTCGCCCGAGAAGGTCCTTTCGGTCCTTAAATCGAAGTACGATCTCCCCGTGGGTGCTCTGGATTTGCTGCACCTACCTGATTTTCCAGGTGGCAGCCAGGCGCAGCAGCCTATACTGGTGGGTCGCAGCACGCACGGGCACGTGGTAGTGGCGTGCAGAGGAACAGCGGATGCGTGGGATATCCTGCAGGATCTCAAGATCTTCCCCCGAGGCATTCGTGGGGTCGGGTGTGGCACGGCGCACATGGGATTCGTGGAGCGGGCTGAGAGCGTCTGCGTGGAGCCGTTGCTTCGACTGCTGGCCGACGGGCATCGCCTCGTCTTCACGGGTCACTCTTTGGGCGGCGCCGTCTCCGCGTTGCTGGCTCTGCGCCTGCTGGAAGCAGCGGAGTCGCGCGGTCTCTGCACGCACAAAGGCCAGGTGCAGTGCGTCACGTTCGGCGCGCCGCTGTTCGCGAGCCCCAGCCTGGCGGAGCTGATCAACGACAAGTACCGCGACGTGTACAGCCACGTCGTCTCCAAGAACGACGTCGTGCCCCGACTCGTTCCGCTCGTCGCGCTCCTTCAGCGCGTCGCGGGTGGTGGGGGCGCCACCGAGCCCATGGAGGCGTTGCGCCTCGCCCGATTCGCGCTGGGTCTGCTCCAGCGGGCCACCAAGATCCCCTTCGCGTCCGCCTTGCAGGCCGCAGAGTCGTTGCTGCCGGGCCCCCTCAGGCTTGTGCTGTCGGGGGCGTGTCAATTGCTGTGGCCAGCGCGCACGCCGCAGCAGTACGCGTTCGCGGGCAACTTCCTGCTGCTGGACCCCATGGCGGAGGCCACGGAGGGCGCCGTGCACCTGGCGCAGGCGGAGGACCTCAGCAGCTGCGTGCGCGAGGCGAGCTTTGCGCTGGAGATCCACTTCGACGTCTTCAACCACCACCTGCTCTCCACCTACCAGACCGGCGTCACCAAAGGAATTCGATCGCGAATGCTCGCGCACCTCGCGGCGGGCAACGCGGCGGTTCCTGTACCGTCCGCTCCGGCTGCTTGCCAGGGAACGGTGGCGTCGGCAGCGACATCATCAGCGACGGTGGGGCAGGCGGTGCTGTCGAGTCTGGAAGGGTTCGAGCAGGTCAAGAGCAAGGGGTTGAATCGGCTGCGGCGGACCCGATCGGATCTGGTGTCACTGGAGGGGCGCGTCGCTCCGTTCCTGCCCATCATGGAGTGCCACCGTGCCGCCGACGCTGCCGCCAACTCGTCGTCCGTCGCCCGGGAAGCAGACACGCCTGGCACTAGTCAGCGCGCCACGCCGCCTCTGCAGCTGTGTGCGCGCAGCATGAGCTTCTCGCGCGCTGCCGGGCTTTCAAGATGCGCGGATGCGCGTTCCAGCGTGAATGGGAAAGACGGCGTGGACGAAAAAGAAGTGGCCGCCGCTGCGCGCTGGTGCTCGGTATGCAGAGCAGCGACTTCCGGTGACGCCGCGGGCAGCAAGGCCGTGGTAGCCGCCTCAACATTACAGGCGGGCGCGAAGAAGCGGCGATGGCGGTTTGGGTGGTTCCTGTCGACGGTGTTCCGCGTGTCGCAGCGCCTGCGGTCGCTCTCCACCTTGTCGCTCCTCCTCGGCGCCGCCAGGGTCGCCCTGGGCTGCCCGCTCTTCTGACCGTTCCACTGGGCCGCGGAACCCGCCGCTGCGCCGTGGCACACCTGCTGCGCGCCATGCGTTGATGCCATCAGCCACGAGCAACCACCAACCATCATCAGCCACCAACCAACCACCAACCAAGACACGTTTTCCAGGGTCGATAAGCGGTTTGCTGGACGAGATTTTTTGTGTCCACTCCAGTCATCGTATGCCTTGCCTGACCGGCGCCATCACATGCGCTGCCCCGTATCATCACATGCGGTCCCATCACATTATCTGCTCCGTACCATCACATCCTATGCTCCATAGCATCACATGCTCTGCCCCATACCATCACATGCTCTGCTCCATACCATCACATGCTCTGCTCCATACCATCACATGCTCTGCCCCATACCATCACATCTCCTGGCTGATGCCATCAAATGGCCTTGCTCTCTCTCCTGCTGCCGTCCCTGGCCAGCTGCATGCAAGTCTCTGCTGTACCACAAATCGATCCTTCATCATCGCATCACTGGTCAAGCCGTCACCTGCTCATGTGAATATCACCTCTCACTCTGTTGTTCGACTGTGTCGCAGCATCATACACCTATACTTTGCTGCCATGCTGCAGCAATCATACAACTGCGCATCCCCATAATAGAGCTGGGTATCGCCAAATCCTCCATCAACTCTACCACCATTCTTACCAACCCTACCACCATCGCATGCACAATTGCACCCCTTCACCCCTCACCGACCACCCTCACTTAACCTCCTTGCTTCGCTTACCATCTGCACTCTGCACAGCCCACCACCACCACCTCCGCACTGTGCCAGTGGGGAATGTATGGTTTGTCCTTTCGTGATTTACAACCATTGGAGTAGCCATTTTCGGTGGTATTTGCACTCACCTCGGTGCTTCCGCTGGATGAGCAAATTTCAAATTATTATAATTTTTAAACACATTGATGTTTTTCAAAATTGTGTATTGTGAAAGCGAAGCTGACTGTACCGAATATTTGGCAGCGTCGAAGCGCGCTAAACGCCCTTCTCCAACTACAAAAACCGTGGGTTGGAGTTCATTCCCTCCACCCACATTTCTCGTTTTCCAACGGCTCAATCAACATTTCCGTTCGAGTAGTTCTTTTCCCCGTCCAAGCTGGCTAGAACTCGCACCCTTCCCAGAGGCGAGTCACCCTCAACACTTCTGCAAGACATTTTCAACCACAATCGATCTACAATGGCGTCTACGCCGGCACTTAACCGCGTCAATTCGTCTGCGCCGGTTTCCGACTCCGACCGTAACGCCCGAGAAATGACGGGCGATCGCCGTAACAAGCGGCGGGCAGAGGAAGGATCGCCCGCCCCAACTGCCGTGGACGTGCTGTTGGGCGGGCTCGAGGTCAACAAAAACTCGAGCCCGCCCCAGCAGCAGCACCCCTCGGCCCCTGTGGCGCCTGTGGCGCCTGTGGCGCCTGAGGCGCGTGTGGCGCAAGTGGCGACGGCGGCACCTGCAGCACCTGGGGTGCCACACGCGCCTGACGCGGAGCACACGCCGGCGCCTGTGGCTGGACCGTCGCGTCAGCGCCAGAGGCGCCGAACATCGACTTCTTCTGACGCGACGACCCCGGCGTTGACCAACGCGTTGACTCCGGACCAGGTCGCTGCGCTTCTGTCCCCGTTACAGCAACAACCCGCCAGCGTTACAGCTACGGAAATTGCACAACCCGCGGCGTCTGCATCTGCTAACAAGGAAAACGCAAAAAAAGAAAAAGGAGCGCGAGGAACAACGGCGAACCGGCACAACAAGGAAGCACCAGCCAGCATCCCACCTGCGCCAGCGGCCGACAACGACACCGACGGCTCCGACGACGATGATGGTGAGGCTCCGGTCCATACCGCAAATTTTCATTCCATGGAGCATCTTCCCCCCCTCCCCTCTACTACTAACACCACTTGGTCGGCGGCGACGTTCAACGACGAGCACGTGCGGGCGAAAGCGGAGATTCTGGAGGACATGCGGGCCTACCTGAAACACGCAGAGCACAAGCTGCAGCACGGCGACTCGGCGGGCGGACTCGAAATGGTCGTCGCCGCCCTCGACGACATTTCCGCGCGCTTCGACATGTTTCAAGTCGAAGACGCATCCGACGACCGCGTTGCCAAGCGCTACAAGATGTACCTGGAGAAAAGCCTTCTCACCTCGCGGCCGTTCAAGCAAGCCGTCGCGGACGTGGCTGCCATGGACCGAGCGGCGGGCGCTCACGCTCGCTCCCACCGTGGTGGAAACCACGGCGCCAAGGCGTTCGCCCCAAAACGTGGCCCTCCAACCTCGGGCAACTTCCAAGGCTTTCGTGGTTCGTGTTTCCGCTGCGGACAGCCAGGCCACGTCGCCAATGCCTGCCCTCGGAATGGGCATGGGGGCCAAGGACCCGCACCGGTTGTGTAAGGTTCGGGCTATGGTGAAGCGCGCCTCTAGGCGCGATGCACGGTGCACTTTTGAGTGCTTAGACCGTGGGCAGCCTAGTAGGGCTTGCGGTGGCCATGGCCAGCCCTAGGATAGGGTGGTAGAAGTTGGCCATAGGCCTAGCTTTGGGGAAGAGGAAGAATGCCTCTCGGTCCCCTAGGATAGGGTAATAAAGTATGGCCGTAGGTCTAGCTTTGGGGAAGAGGAAGAATGCCTCTCGGTCCCCCGTATGCCCCAATTGATGGGATGAGAAACATGCTAGTAGGCATGACAATGTATGACCATGAGAGATAGGGATTTTATTAAAGGCCCCTCTTGTTTGTCACGGATTAAAAAAAAAAAAAAAAAAAAAAAAAAAAGGAGAAGGGGAGAGGGAGAAAAAGAGAGTACGTACGCTCCTCACTCAAACCGCCACCATGCATGGCAAGGATGAGCAGCCCTGGTTCAACCGTTGGAAGCCCAAAAAGGGTGAGAAGGAGCAAGGGGGGGGGAGTAGGGCATAGCGATGTCGCCTAGCCCAAGTAAAGGCACGCGCGAAAAGACACGAGCTCATGACAAGCGAAGCATGCAAATGCTCAAACAACAATGGAAACACATCCAAAAAGAGAGGGAGAGAGAAAGAGCGAGAGAGAGAGAGAGAGAGAGAGAGAGAGAGAGAGAGAGAGAGAGAGAGAGAGAGAGAGAGAGAGAGAGAGAGAGAGAGAGAGAGCACACGAGGGAAGCATGATCATGGTCCCAAGCATCAATCCTCCAGAAAAAAAAAAAAAAAAAAAAACGAGGGGAGGGAAAAGGAGAGAGTATGAGAAAGAGTTTGCCAAGGTGCGATCGGACGCCCTATATGGAATGACGACAAACCGTCCGTATGGTCCTCACTGTTGACGGTTCATTTTTCGGGTTGCAATGAGAACGATGCCAAATTATAAGGACAAGAAAGCAAGCTTTCTCAATAGGGCAAATTGAGAAAGCTTGCTTTCTTTTGATTGCAATGGCAACGAGCTTCGTTTTAAATGGGCATTACACATGACAACATGCAATTTTTGCTAGGGTGGGTGGGTGGGTGGGGAAATAAGACATTTGAAATTTGAGTGAAGACGTGGGTGGAGGCCAAATGACTTCCACCCCTTGCTATATAGTTAGCGAAGAGCTTCTAACACTTCTCCGTTGCCAGTGCTGCATTACAAGCAGCTTCGCTTTCAAAATACACATTTTTAGAAAGTGTTACACACTTTAAAAAAAAATCATTTGTTGGGATGTAGTGATAAGCTTTAAGTACATTCGTACAATGTGTAAGATTTTCCAAAGTTGGCCGTATACCGTATGTGGAATCACGATGCATTCCAGCTTGGAGTCTTAAAGCGTGTTCCTAGTGCCTCTTGTCAGGCTACCCTACGGTATATCAGATTTGTGCTAACTCAGAGATTTTCGTTATTAAAATTAAACTTCAGACTTGTACACCCACATGTGTGAAACCTTTTGTTTCGATGTGAAGTTTTATGAGAAGGCATTCTTGTATGCTGCAGGAGCCGACTCTACCGAGTACGAAGTTGAAGAGTCAGAAGAGCCAAAGCGACGCAGCAACCGTCAGACCAAGACCGATGCAAGCAGAAACATTTGAAGTGATAAGAGCGGGAACAGGTTTTGAACGGGTTCCCACGCCGCACGGTTTAGAATTCGGTTGTAATAAGGGAATGTACCCCTTAGAGTACACGGCTAGTCTAGGTCCTTTCGTATTCCTTAGTACTCTTATATAAACTCGATGTATGCATGCTATTACCGTATCAACTCAGTCATTTACATTCACTCTGACCTGAGATTCAAACTTCCGCTGCAATACTACTCCGCGATCAACCCTGAGCGATCCTTTGCTAAGTCCCACTTGGGATTGTAACATGGTATGAGAGCTACTCAGGGATTCTTCGCAACTCCACTACCGTGGAATTCGCCGAATCAAGACCTGGCGAGCGGCACACGCTCCAAGACCAAGATGGCCGGAGGATCCGGAGGCCAAGCAAATCTGACGGCTGAAGGACAACCCAATCCAGCTGCGACAAGTGAGGCGACAACCACAATCGGCACTGCCGCCCTCGAGCAAATTTTCGCTCGACTTTCAACTACGGAGAAAGAACTCCAAGAACTGCGCAAAGGCGATGCGGGAATCTCTTCCCAACCAGCACAACCTGGACAACCGGCTGAGAAAAGCCGTGATACCGCCGCGCACACCTTCTCCCTCGACACAGACAAATCAGCAACAACTGCCCCCCGTCCAAGTAATGAGGCTATCAACTCTGCGCAAACACGCTTCCTCAGCGTTTCAAAGATTAAGACTACTGTTGCGTTTGACGGCAAGGATTTTTACACATGGAGTTTTGAGCTGGAGCTCCTCCTACAAACGGTGTAGATCTACCATTACTTCGACGGCTCCTATCCTAAACCGGTGGAAAACACCGACGTCGCCAGGGCTTAGTACTACAGTGAGTCCCTCATGGCTTACAGTGTGCTGCTACGCAACATGATGCCTGCGGAACAACTCAACATACGCACCTACAAAGAGAGCACCGCTCCAGCAATGGAAGCTTGGAAGCACCTCGTTGAAGTTTACCAGCCGAAGGATTCGGTCACCGCCAGCAGGCTTCTCCAGCAACTCCTGGAGATAAAGATGGGGCACGGGGAGAAGGCAAATCCATACATTAACCGCTGTCGCAACATCCGTGATCAGATCACGAAGCATGGGAGTACGATCTCAGAAGAGATTTTCGTCGATATAGTCCTTCAAGGACTCGGGCCTGAGTGGAAGCCCTGCAAAGCGTTACTCCGGCAGCGAGGAACAATTTCAGAAGCCGCGCTATGCGCCACACTCCTATCCAAACAGCAGGATATGGACTCGAGCAGAACAAGCTCCGCGCCGCGCCGAGAGCGCCTCGCCTTCTACACGGACAACCGAGAAGAGCGACGACAACCAAGGCGCCATTACTGCAAAATATGGCAAGTCTTCGGACACTCAACGGATAGATGTAAATCTCGATCCAACTACCGCCACCCAAATTCCACTCACCACAACAACTGGGCCGGCCGACAAGACGCTCGTCATCCTCAACCTCAGCATCAACAAGCTCGTCCTCCTGCGCAACACCAGCAAAATCAAGGACCACAGTCAGGAGCTCCCAGGAATGTCATCGCAAACATGGCGACACGACGCCGGCGCACCACTGAACCTGACGAGGAGAACGAACCCTAAACCCTAAACCCTGGAACCAGAAGAGGGATGGAATAATCCCCTCACCGAGGATCACTACTACCTGTACGACGAAGACGAGCAGGACTGGAACCTTCCAATCACGCTGCGGGAAAGCCCGCCTCAAGAAAATCAGCACTACGTACCAGTGGGTTGGAAGGAGGACGAAGATCCTTACTTCCACACGCGCTTCAAGACCACCCTGGTAACTCCACGATTGGCGCTGCTGCTGCGCCGTAACAACACTGACAATTACAACACCTGGTACCTGGACAGCTGCTGCGGCCAGCACATGGTGGGGTCCACGCGCTATGTCTCTAACCTAAGTCGCGCCCCTGCAACTTATGTCACCGTCGCCAACAACGAGCAGCTGCGCGCCAACTCACAAGGAATTGTCGTCCTGCAAGCACGAGATAGCAACACGCACATCTCGTTCAATGACGTACTCTACGTCCCGAACCTGCGCTTCAACCTGCTCTCCGCTGGACAGCTCCGCGATTGCGGCGTCATCATTCACACGGACCTCACGACGCGCGATCTCATCCTCACCTACGCTCCCCCGGACACTCCTCCTGAGGCATTCAAGTACCTCGGACGAGCTTGCTCCATCAACGGGATCTATATCCTAGACTTCGACATAACTCCCTGTGAAGCCTCGTCGGACGAGCTCGTGGATCTTGTCCCCCTCGAGTTCGCTTTCATGAACAAGGAGTCTTGGGAGCATCCGGATGGAAGACCGTGGGTTCGCCGAAGCCCTCACCCGCGTGAAATCAATCTTCACGAACCTAACGCCCACGGACTGTGCACCACCTGTCACACACCAGCCGCAAGTCGAACGGAGCAAGTGGAAAAGGAGCAAGCGGCAATTCAGGAAGCAGAAAGCGCTGAGACAGAACCAACAGGCATGACTGAAGAAGAACTCGCCATATCATCACACCGCATATTCGGTGAGCCTAGCAAGAAATTCGGCCAAGAACAGCAGGAGAGACCAAGGCCTTACTCGGACACCCTACGATTCGTCCTCGAAGCCAACGCGCGCACTCTCGACGAAGAAGGACGTCCGCGCCCGTACACTCGCGAAGTTTACCGCCGCGAGGTTGACCCTGCCTGGAAAGATCCTGACGCACCTGAGGAGCTGAGCGTCAAAGAAGAACAGGAGAAGGCCCAAGCGGAGAAGCGGCAGAAGCTGTATGAGGAGCGCATCGCGGCAGGATGGGACCCAGACTCTGCGCGCAGAGGATGGGGCAACGAGCCCGCTGATCCAAAAGAAGGCGCAACCTGGGGTTCTCCAACTGGAGCATGGGGAACCGGCACCGTCACCACAGGAGGATGGGGAAACAACGAGCCTGACGAAGGGGAGCTCACGCAAGAGGAATTGGAGGAAGCTGAACAAGAAATACAAGCTGAGCACGGCAAAGCATCACCTCGAGTAACCATTCCCCTCGGTCGACCCCCTCGCACTGACAAACCACCTCGCTCACCTCATCACTGGCGTGATCCCTGGTCGGAGATTGAGGAGGGGAATGTACCACCAACACCTCCGCGAGACTCACTCGGTCCAATCTCCCGCCCAGATCTGTACGCCCGCTTCATCGAAGGCACCCCGACCCCGCTCACGATCATTCCCGATCGCGAATTTCTCGCACTGTATCTCTCAATGCTACCTGCAGAAGGGGAAGCAACGGCAGAAGCAGAAGCAGAGGAGGAGAACAACGAAGCAGAACCAGGAGAAGAGGAAGAACCCCCACTCCAGATCCCAGAACTCACAGCGGAGGAGGCAGCAGAGCACCACACCCGCTACAAGCGTACCTCCGGCATTCGTGCCGAGGATGACCTCTGGCACCAGCGGATGGGACACCCCTCGCGCCAGACACTCGCCTATTGTCTCCGTGCAAAAGTTTTTCCGCCAGGAACACTGCTGCGCCCCGACGGGACGGAGTTACAACACACCACCCCCCATCCAACCACTTGCACTGTCTGCCCCACAGCCGCACTCTCTCACACTGCCTACCCCTCTCAGGAGCCAAGCACCAACCGCTACAAGAAATTGGAAAAGGTGTACAGCGATTTCATCGTACTCACCTGCGACGGACTCAATGGCGAAAAGTACACGCTGACCTTCATCGACGCCTACTCACGCCACGTGTGGGTTGCCAATGTTGACGCCCGCTCCAAAGCCCCGGAGGTGTTCCGTATCTTCCTCGCGCACGCGCAGCGACAGACGGGAAGGAAACTGAAGATCTGGCAGAGTGATGGGGCGAAAGAATTTCGCAGCCATGAACTGGAGAGCGTGCTCACCGAGAAGGGGATTAAGCATGAGATTTCCCTTCCCTATGCTCACCAGCAGCAAGGCGTTGCTGAGCGGGTCAATCGGACCCTCATGACTAAAGTTCGCGCCATCATGAACCAGTCCGGCGTGCCAAAGAAATTTTGGCCGTACGCCATGAATCACGCGGTGCGCCTGCACAACCTCCTCTCCACCACCGCCAACAGGGATAACCTGTCACCCCACATGAAGTGGACCGGTTCAAGGGGAGATCCCTCCATGCTGAGGGTTTGGGGGTGCATGGTGCAGTATCGGCCCACTTCGGCCACAATCGGCAAGTTCGTTCATCGTGCGCGCTGGGGAGTTCATCTAGGACTCAGCCACGAGCACAAAGGATGGTGTGAAACAAGTAAAGAGGAATGAAAATGACTAAGGAAAGATTGGGTACAAATACAACCCTAGAAACCCTGTACCCCATATGTGCTACCCCACTATAGCCTACAGCAACTATGTCATATAAATCTGACACACCCCCATAGGCAAAGTGGGGGAGAACAAGGGGTCACAAGACCAGTCAAGTAAAGCAAAGCAGAGCAAGCTCAGGGTGGATCACAACGTCACCACACAGTCCGAGCACAAGAGCAGGGCCAGAGGCCAGTTCACATGCAGGAGTACAGACATATATATATAACACTAGACAAGCAAGAGCAGGTATATATATGTCACAGTACAAGTAAAGTCAAGAGGAGAGCAAGTGAGGCAAGACAGGCACAAGACCCAGCTGGGTGCAGAGGCGCTGATGGTCACAAGGCGCGAGTGCCTTGGTGAACACATCAGCAGTGTTGGCCTCAGAGGCCACGTACGCAAGCCACAACTGTCCACGCTGCTGCAGCTCACGAGCAAGGAAGTAGCGAAGAGCAATGTGCTTCGTTCTGTGCTCCAGACGCTGCTCTCGACACAAGGCCAGCATGGCCTTGTTGTCTACGTACAGCACTGGAGGAGAACGAGGCGGCTCTCCAAGGTCAGTCAGCAGGTAGGTGAGCCAGCGAAGCTCCTGTGCAGCCATGGCCCCAGCGTAGATCTCAGCCTCACAACTGGAGCTGAGAACCGAAGACGAGCGAGTAGCCCGCCACGAGACAGAGCCGGAACCAAGACTGAAGGTGTAACCCTGTGACGACCGCTGCGTAGCCTGGTCGTCAGCCCTAGAAGCGTCCGCGTGCCCTGTAAGGACCACTGGACTCCGCCCTCCAAGCACTAGCCCCATGCCCGACGTACTGCACAGGTAGCGCAACACCCTCTTCGCTGCAGCCATGTGCTCTGGTCGGTGTCTCCCAGGAGCAACAAAGCGTGCAAGAATGCTCAGAGGGTATGCAAGGTCAGGTCGTGTGCAGGTCATCAGGTACATGAGGCAGCCAACAAGCTCTGGGTACGGGCCACTCGACTCTACGGACTCATCCAAAGGCAGAGCTGAGAGCGAGTGGCGAGTAGACAGAGGAGTGGTCTGAGGCGAAGAGTACGTGAAGCCGAAGCGCTGAAGGACCTGCTGCACCATGTGTGACGGAGTCAAGGTAATTGTGCGCCGTGCTCTGTCCCGAGTGATCTGCAAGCCAAGGTAGCTGCGCAGTTCACCCAGGTCTGTGCACGTGTGTCTCTTCAGCAGCTCGAACTTCACGTAGGCGAGTCCAGCAGTGTCCGCTGTGGCAAAGACCAAGTCGTCGACGTACACGAGGATGTAGAACGGCGGCAGAGAAGTGTCGGTGCGTAGAAACAGCGATGGGTCAGCAGTAGAAGGAGCGAATCCAAGAGCCGCAAGCGTAGTCCTCAGTGTGTCGTGCCACTCACGCGGTGCCTGG